>CM051002.1:23728305-23850805 GCA_027704905.1 Muraenolepis orangiensis | reverse complement strand
CTGTGGTAGCCCAAGCACATTATTTTCCGATATCGGGACACACAGAACAACACAGAGCGGTTTATTCCACTCTTAAACCGCAGTTACAGACAACTATTACATATTAGTTACTTTTATCTGTAATGTTATTGTTTGTTTTTATCGACTTAATCAGCTGAAATTCAAATATTCTTCTGCGGTGCTTTGAGCTAATGGTTTTAATGTTGTCAAGGAACCATTTGGTCCATAGTTCTGTTCCACTGTTCATGTTGATTCTGAACTGTTTAAAGACAGATGTCCTGTTATCGGGAGCGCTGCAGTATGGGTACGTTTGAGTCTGAAGTGAAATGAAGTGGAAAATGTGCTGACTAATTCTACTATGCTCCAAAATGGTCATCTGCAAGCTGAACATGAGACGACCATCACACAAGTGTATAATTATCATTCCCCTTTGGACCGCATCGTCCCCACCCCCCAGTGTGTCTTCTGTAATAACAATGGTGTCCTCCGTAACAGTAACCCTCAATTACAGATATTCACGCTTTAATAGTTTCCGGAAATATTTCTCCTTTTTCGTGGATTTTCTTGGCGCTTCACTGAATAGTCTTCCGACCTCACAAAGCAACGGTCAGTGTTGTCGTTATACCAGGCCGGGTCATTTGCAACCCAAAGGCTGCAGTGGCTTGGGTGACTCCCAGCTGTAGGTACTACCACTAGGTCACTACCAGAGAGAAATGCCTGGATAGTAAATAATAATAATAAAGTAATGAATCATTTGAAAAATCGTCTAGCGCGGTTTGGGTATTTTTTTTCAAGATTCAAGATTTGTATTTGCCATATGCAACGATTACAATGGAGTGCTTACTCCCCATTCTCTCCCGCAGTAGGAATTTTGTTAAACACTATACTATAAAATAAAAATACTGTACACAATATCCGGAAGCCATTAATGCCGTTTTCATTTTTGTTCTGTTTCTTCTTTTCTTTGTGTGTGTTGTGAACCCTCAGGTGGACTGTATCCAGGAGGTCCAGCGAGAGGACACTCCACCCCTGGCCAGGTTTCAGTCCATCGGTGTACAGGTGGAGGACAGCTGGCAGTAAGTCCACTTCCTGTCGCGGTCATTACACCTCCACCTTCTCCTCCTCCTCCTCCTCCTCCTCCTCCTCCTCCTCCTCCTCTCCTCCTCCTCCTCCTCCTCCTCCTCTTCCTCCTCCTCTTCTTCCTCCTCCTCACACGCTCGTCGTGAGGCCGGCATAGTTTTGTCTTCTGAGGACGAGCTCTCTTTTGTCTGGTGAAAGGGGAGCCTGTCTTGAAACTCTTGCAATACTAATGTCTCTGAGTGAGTGAGTGAGTGGTTCATCGCTTTGTACTGTAAGTCAGGGTTTCGTTTTCCAACTGTTCTCTTGACTGTTGTGTTCTGTTGAATGAATTGCGGGTGGGAGTCGTCTTGGACCCCCAAAACATTCCCTTCCTCCTTGACTAGACTCTCGTCTTTGCATGAATGCCCTCAAGTGTTGTGTGAAAAGTATAGACTTTGAGAACGTTTACATTTCTCCCGACTGAACTTTGCTCCAACCCGTCCCTGTAAAAAAACAAAATAATAATACACAATTTTAAGGAATATATATTTGCCTCCTGTTTTATTTGCGTTTGCCTGTTTTTTTTGTTTGTTTAGCGTCGCGTGTATGTTTTAAACCGGGCCCCCTTGTGTTGTCGTAGCTTAGCAGGCCCCTAACATGCCCGCTTTCATTCTCCTTGGACTTGTTATAACCCCTTTTTTTGTTCTGTTTGTATTCATAGTATTTTTACCTCTGTGTCCACCCGCTGTATCTCACCTGTAGATCCCCGTCCTGTAAGTAGGGGTCGAAAGGAAGCGAGTCAAAGGTTATCTGTAAGAGTCCATAACGGGAACACTTCTACCCCGCAGAAATAAGTCAAACTTGGTTTGGTTCGCTAAACACACACATCAAGTCTGATGTAGTCTGAGGAAGGAGCAGTGATTATAACGGCATGACGGGATATGAATTGGCATGTGGATGTTGTTGTGGTGAGGATCAAAACAGAACTGACAGGAAGGCAACAGCCACAAGACACAATTATACACAAAAGTTAGCGTTGACGTCCTGGTCTGGTACGGAATATTATTATCCCCTCATGAACTTGTCTGACCGTGTAACCCCAATACAACACAGACAGAGCTCCCGAGAAGGCACAATAGTAGATAACATAAAAACAACATCGAATGGCTTACGCTGGGAAATAATAATCCAGACATCTGCTTAACATGTGATGAAACGTTCCTCGGTTCGTAAAAAATATCCAGAATGAAACCCAAAAGGAAATGCGGGCTGATTACTGATTACTGTGGCGTTTCCCCAAGCTGACCTACATCCAACCAGGGGGCGGGGCGTCACTCAGGAAATCACCTCAACAACATCCTGCTGTTTTTGTACACATGAAAACAAAACAGCAAACCAACGAGAGAGAGAGAGAGAGAGAGAGAGAGAGAGAGAGAGAGAGAGAGAGAGAGAGAGAGAGAGAGAGAGAGAGAGAGAGAGAGAGAGAGAGAGAGAGAGAGAGAGAGAGAGAGAGAGAGAGAGAGAGAGAGAGAGAGAGAGAGAGAGAGAGAGAGAGAGAGAGAGAGAGAGAGAGAGAGAAGCTTAATAATAGACCAAACCATTTGTAAGGACAGGGGGAAAGAGAGAGAGAAAGAGAGCATACTTTGGACTAAGTTGGGGGATATATACTCCATGGTGGATATTGAAGGATCAGAACGTCCATCTTGCTGGATACGCTGGATTCAGTAGAGCTTTGTGGTGGTTAGGGGAGGCGGAGCCTACCAACTCTCTCACCAAAACCTCCGTAAATCACTACCAGGACACAGCAGCTTACACAGACGGGCCCACGCCCAACAACCCCCCCCCCTCCACACCCTGCCCCCCCCCACCCACCCACCCACCCTATCCCCGGCAAGACAGGCTTACACTCACCTGGCTGCCAACCACACCTTACACCCATGACCTCTTGTAACATCTCCCGAGGAAGGCTCTAGCGTACACGGCCAAACTGTGGAAGGTAATCAACTTTTTTCCTTAGTCTTCTTCTTCTTCTTCTTCTTCTTCTTCTTCTACTTATTCACAAACTGATTGCAACGTTCAATTAACCATCCAGAAACACATTCATTCACTCATGAGGATGAGAGAACCTGCAATGTAACGTGATAGACTATGCTGATGTTCATTATGAGCATTACCTAGCAAACAATATCAACATCTTTGTCCGGTGGGTGGCTCTCCTGTGTGTATATACCGTTTGTATTGTTGTACCGGGGGCCAATATTTACCATTAAAGATAAGGAGATATGGATGTAGTCTGTGTAGATTGTCCCCTGGGTTTGTCTTTTATTCGCTTGGCTGTTTGCTCTTATATTCTCTCTCGTGTTGCCGTGTTTTATTTGGAAAACATACAAATACAAAACGGTAGCTTGGTGTTCATAAGGAACTGACCCCGCCTCCTTCTGTCTTCCAGAGCGGGTCGCTCCGGGAGCAGCATGACCTCCAAGCAGGACACCGATTCTGAGGCCGTGCCGGACCTTCCCTCAGCCGCCGCCTCGCATGTCCTGGTCTCCAGCAACGGCCGTGCGGGCGAGAAGAAGGTCATGGTCAACAGCGGCAGCCAGTCCACTGACTCGCGCCTGGGAGCAAACTCCCTGGACAATGGTCAGGCCACCGCAGCCACCGCCGCCGCCGCCGCCACCGTCAACACCACCTCCTCCTCCACCTCCACCTCCCCACCGCCTCAAAACCGACAGGTCCTCAACCGCTCCACCACACGTAGCAGCTCCTCCTCCTTCCCCGAGAGCCTGGACCCCGCCCTGGACCCCTCGTCCCTGCCGCCCCCGGACCCCTGGCTTGAGAGCGGGAACATCGGCGTTGGAGGTGGTGGAGGTGGAGGTGGAGGTGGAGGAGGCGGTGGTGGGACTCTGTGCAGGAGAGACGGCCACTGGTTCCTGAAGCTGCTGCAGGCAGAGACGGGCCGCATGGAGGGCTGGTGCCAGCAGATGGAGCTGGAGACCAAAGAGAACCAGATCTCAGAGGAAGGTATGGACCTATGGTCAGGTGACAGCCCGTGTAGTCCACAGTTAGGGTTTAGACTCCCTAGGGGGGAAGGTTCTGGCTCTGCACCCCAATGTCCACAACCACCCAATTTTGGCAGTCTACCTGCAGGCACCTGAGCCATTGTTTGTATAAATGCATCTGCTAAATGTCAAAATGTTAAATGGTTTTAATATACCTTATCTACTGTATATCTATATCTGTTTGTATGGATCAAAAGATCTAGGGGGGGGCAGTATCTCAAGAGGTGAGAGAGCGGTGGGTTGTCTGGTGACCGGAAGGTTGCTGGTTCGATCCCCCGGCTTCTCCTCCTAGCCAAGTGTGGAGATGTCCCTGATCAAGACGGGACCAGCTGGCTGTATGCTTGTATGGCTGACACCACAGTTGGTGGATGAATTTGTGAATGTGAGGCAATAATTGTGTGCATGTCACTGTGCATCCAGTGACATGAACCTTTCTGAGTGTGTTCTGGTGTTACATGAACCTTACTGAGAGGGTTCTGGTGTTACATGAACCTTACTGAGAGGGTTCTGGTGTTACATGAACCTTACTGAGAGGGTTCTGGTGTCACATGAACCTTACTGAGAGGGTTCTGGTGTTACATGAACCTTACTGAGAGGGTTCTGGTGTCACATGAACCTTACTGAGAGGGTTCTGGTGTTACATGAACCTTACTGAGAGGGTTCTGGTGTTACATGAACCTTACTGAGAGGGTTCTGGTGTTACATGAACCTTACTGAGAGGGTTCTGGTGTTACATGAACCTTACTGAGAGGGTTCTGGTGTCACATGAACCTTACTGAGAGGGTTCTGGTGTCACATGAACCTTACTGAGAGGGTTCTGGTGTCACATGAACCTTACTGAGAGGGTTCTGGTGTTACATGAACCTTACTGAGAGGGTTCTGGTGTTACATGAACCTTACTGAGAGGGTTCTGGTGTTACATGAACCTTACTGAGAGGGTTCTGGTGTCACCCGTCCTCTGCAGTGCTGGGTAAAGTCCGGAGTGCAGTAGGCAGTGCCCAGCTCCTCATGTCCCAGAAGTTCCAACAGTTCCGGGGGCTGTGTGAGCAAAACATGGTGAGTACCAGTAACCGCACCAGCACACAACACACACACACACACACACACACACACACACACCCTGTCTTCAGACCAACAAAAGGTTGTTGTTGACCCGATGTCCCTGAAAATGTCCCGGTCTTATAAATAATAGTATCCTAAAGATAGATTAATAAATAGAAGGTTCTAGCATGCTCCTGAATATTAATCAATTCAAGACAGTTGGTAATTCTCGTGTCTACCTGAGACCTCGCTCGCACTTCAAACCAGAAGCAGGCAGCTATTTTAATTCTATCTGTAGTTTATGTGTTTGTTTACAGCTCAATACAGCTGAGCTTGTGTGTGTGTGTGTGTGTGTGTGTGTGTGTGTGTGTGTGTGTGTGTGTGTGTGTGTGTGTGTGTGTGTGTGTGTGTGTGTGTGTGTGTGTGTGTGTGTGTGTGTGTGTGTGTGTGTGTGTGTGTGTGTGTGTGTGTGTGTTTTGTATCCAATCTGCAAGCTTTTTTTCCCCTCAACTACAATAAATTAAATTCTCCCTCCCCTCCCATCTCCCCCTGCAGTACCCCTGTGCCTCCAAAGGGAGGCGCACCTCACTGCCTTGACCTATGAGTCCCCCCTCGCTTGCTGCTAGAAATGCCGCGTAAGCAGTGAGACGGGACTAGCGGTGCAGAGCTAGCACCAAGGACCAGCTCCTACTGTCCACAGTCTTGCTCTATTGATGGGGTTGACACTATTCACCACCAACAGAGGACCATTTTATTGGTCTGGCGGGGCACACACGCCGACCAGCGTCTGAACCATTTCCCATTTGTCTAAATGAGTCATGGAGCCTTTTGGTGCTTTAACCAGTCAGCAGCTGTTGTCAGTGACAGCCCAACAGAGCGCTGCTGATTGAGAGATGGTTTCTAAGGGTGTGTGATGTTTAAAATTAGAAGCCGTTGAAAGAGATTGCGTCGTGTCGGTTTTTTGCTGACCTTCCCTATCGACCGGCGGCTCTTTCAAGCAAGTAATAAGTCAACGCTCCCCATGTCTTGTTTTTATTTTATTTCGGGGACTTTGTGTTCTGGTCATGGATGAACCGGTCTTTCTTGAAGAGTGCAGTAGCACAGTGCCATCTAGTGGTCGTTAAGTGGAAATTGTTTTCTTATTGTTTTTCATGCTTTACACCAAGAGTGACTCATCATCGTAAAAGGTTATGTTTCATATCGAAGGGTAGAATTTGGGGCTTAGCATTCCGGGATTTATTTTTTTATCTAACTTTTGTCATTTCACAGACAATCAACTTCCCATCACACTATTATATTATTATTAATTGAATCATATTTGTTGAAAAGTATCACCGTGCACCTTTCTTACCCTTTCATCTTTTATAAGTCTGTCTGTCTGTCTGTCTGTCTGTCTGTCTGTCTGTCTGTCTGTCTGTTTGTCGGCCTCTCTGTCTGTATGTCTGTTTGTGTGTCTGTCTGTTAGCAAGATAACTCAAAAGGTTATGTACGGAATTTAACAAAACCTGGTGGTTAGATTACTTATGGGCCAAGGAACAGTTGATTCCCCTGGATCCGGATCCGAATCCGGATCCAGGGGACTTTTTAGTGTGGCGGAGATACGCTCCCCACTGAGGGCCTTCTAGTTAATTTAACAGTAAATTTGACAACAAGACGCATAAAAAGCAACGTAATGTGATGGTGGTTTCTCTCTCTGGGCAGAATGTGACCTCCAACCCGAGGCCCAGCCCTCAGGACCTGGCGGGCTTCTGGGACCTGCTGCAGCTCTCCATCGAGGACATCAGCCTCAAGTTCGACGAGCTCTACCACCTCAAGTCCAACGACTGGCAGCCAGCGCCCGGCTCCGCCTCCACCGCCACCGCCACATCCGCCCTCTCATCCCCTGAGCGGAAGGTACATCCCACCCCTGCTGCCCAGTGCCCTGACTGGGGTAGGAAAGACCGCCGGGACCGGCCTCCCTCTTTCTCCCAACACCACCCCATCTCCACCTCCACACCCTCCCCTCTCTCTCTCTGTCTCTCTGTCTCTCTGTCTCTATCTTTGACTGTCTCTGTCTCTGTCTCTGTCTCTCTCTCTCTTTCACTCTCTCTGTCTTTCTGTCTCTCTCTCTGTCTCTCTGTCTCTCTCGGTCTGCCTGTCTGTCTCTGTCTCTCTTTCTCTCTCTCTCTCTCATATCCCCCCCGACATGATGGGGCCAGAGGTGCCCCGCCCCCTTTTACAAATGCATGGAAACCTATTTGAAAAAGGGGGCCGTTTTGGTGTGGAATGGTTTGTCTGTTGGATTTGTTTGTGTTTTTGTTGTTTAGTTTTCTCGCATGTTGCCGTAAACTGTGCTGGATTTAAATTTCACTACAGCTGAATCCAGGCCGTGTGTCTGTCCATATGTCTCTGTCCATATGGTTTGCGTCAAACCATGTCGCTTGACGTGTGTGTGTGTGTGTGTGTGTGTGTGTGTGTGTGTGTGTGTGTGTGTGTGTGTGTGTGTGTGTGTGTGTGTGTGTGTGTGTGTGTGTGTGTGTGTGTGTGTGTGTGTGTGTGTGTGTGTGTGTGTGTGTGTGTGTGTGTGTGTGCACATCTGGATTCTTCTGTGTGTGCTCATATGATTGTTCTTGCTTCATCTCTTGTGTGTGTTGTGTTCATTCAGTCTTCACTGTTCATGTCTGACTGATCCAAACTGTCGACATCTCCTCAAATGTATTGATTTCAGTGCTGCACTCATCTCCTGGTGTCAGTTGTCTGTAACGTGAACGTCTGACTCACTGTGTACAAAAACCACTGACATTGTTTTGTCCAAAGGAACGTCCTTTCTTAACTGTTTGTGAAGGACAGGAAGGATGGCTTGGCGTCACATTTCCTTATCTCACTTATACCCCCCCCCCCTCTCTTTATCACTCCCCCCCCCCCCCCACTCCAACCCATCCCACCCGGTACCTCCTCCTCCTCCTCTACCCCCTTTCCCAGGACCAGGACCCGGCAGGCAAGAAGCCCGGTAAGGGCCGACCGGCGCTGGGCCGCGAGAAGAGCGTGGACTCGGCCTCAGCCTCGTCGGTGGAGAAGCAGCGGCAGGAGGCGCGCAAACGCCTCCTCGCCGCCAAGAAGGCCGCCTCCTTCCGCCAGAACTCGGCCACCGAGAGTGCGGACAGTATCGAGATCTACGTCCCTGAGGCCCAGACCCGACTATGAGGGTCACCCGGCAGGGGGGTGGGAGGGGAGGGGGGGGGAAACACCTGGCCTGGGTGTGTGCCGGCCTGAGGGAAGACACCCGGGCTGATGGGAAGACACCCGGGCTGATGGGAAGACACTCAGGACGGAGGTAATCACGGAGGGTCGTTCTGTTGTCTGAGAGACCAGAGGACCGTTCTCCATGGAAGTTCTTCTGTCCAAGCTGTCCTGGAGAAGAAGAAACTGAACTGCTTCTCGGAGACCCACGAGGACGGGTAACAACTAAATATAATTAAACAAGAATCAAACAAAATAAACACTTCAATGCTGCAGGGATAGAAGTTTTGTGGTCTGGGGCCCACATGGATTTAATGTGGAACGGTGCCATACTAGTATGGCCCTACCATCCCACACTAAGGCCTCCTGACCGATCTGAACTCCCTATTGTTGAACACCTAGAAGAGGAGGAAGGGGGCAGTGGAAACCTCAGAAGACAAAACATGTTACTTGACGATGAACTCAATGTCACTTAATGCTACTATTGATCATCCGAAGTGATGAATAGCGCTGGTATTATATCTCCTAAAGAATTCTATTAAGACTGTTTATAAATATTTTATCTTGGCTATAAGATCTGCTACTAATCAGACAGGGGTCAAATATTTCTGCTTCTCTGTTTTCCCTCTTCCTGTCTTTCCAGGGCCTTGGCTATCCTGTAGCTTTGCACAACACCACCTTGTGGCCATCACACGAATTACACAAACGACCTGTACACACACACGCACACAACTCTCTGCTAACCTTGTCTTCCTTGTATTTATTCGTTTCTTTTTTTTACGTTTTGTATGCGTTACTACGTTTAGAACCATGATTATGGTTGATTATAACTCGGCTTTGCAATACTGAATTAATTTAGGATTCAGAATGGGGGTATCTATCGTGATATAGATTAGTACTTGATTATTTAAAATGGTGCATCCTTTCAAGATGTTTTCATCCATGGTTTAAGGTACTATGGTGAAACGAGGGCAGGAGATGTAGGTACATACTGAGGGGAAGAATATAACCTAGTCCCAATGTGAAGACCCAGCTCGAGCGGTCCTGTCAGAACCGGTCTGAACACGGGCGTCAGGTGTGTGTGTGTGTGCTGGGATTTCGTGGCTCTATGGAAATAAGCTCCCACAACAAACCATGTTGGATTCCTTTTTAAAGTCTTCCCTTTTTTAAAAAGCGTTCTTTCCTCTCTGTGTTTTATTTATGGAGGCGAACGAGTTGGCGACTCGGATATTCAGTAGCAACACCACTCCGTACTTTTGTGAAGCAAATGACGTGAAATGCTTTAATTAATTCCGAGAATTCGTATTTCGACTGAACCATATCACTCTAATGCAACCGTGTGTACTGACCTGTTTTATTATTATTATTAATTTATTTTTTAACACCAACCCATAAGTGAAATTTTAAATATATATTATATAATCATATTCTTACCCCTCCCCCTCGGCCTGATTAACAATTTACGTTTAAAAATACATTTTGATAATTATTATTATTATTATTATTTCTGCCAAACTGTTGGGTGAAAGCACGGCCTGCCTTGGTGGCTGTGCTTCCCATCACTAGTTTGTATTTGTGAACAGGAACAACGCTGGGAAGCCAAAGACGAATCCACACATCTTCAAATCAATACCACACCATTGTTCCCATCAGGCCTCGTCGTCCATGTTTAGTGGGTTTGTGTACGTCTGTGTGGGTGTCCGTGGGTCTGGGTTGGCCTGGTGTGTGTGTGTGTGTGTGTGTGTGTGTGTGTGTGTGTGTGTGTGTGTGTGTGTGTGTGTGTGTGTGTGTGTGTGTGTGTGTGTGTGTGTGTGTGTGTGTGTGTGTGTGTGTGTGTGTGTGTGTGTGTGTGTGTGTGTGTGTGTGTGTGTGGTTTTCACACTAGCTCCAGAGTTGTTGTGGTGAACCAGGGCCTGGCCCAGCATTGCGTGTCGTTCCCTCCAGGTTTAGCTTCCAGTGACACTTCCCCCCTCTCCCCCCTCCCCTCCCCCCTTGTGTTTGGTTTGTCATTAACATATGCTAAGTGCTCACTGCAGAGGTCTGCAGTCGTCAAGACACACCCAGGCATTGGGTTTTAACATCATTTTATTTATCTTATTCAACGGCAGGAAAACTTTTTTCACACACGTCTTCATACTGGACAAGAGGTTTAGAATCTGAGGTTGAGAGTCGGTGGAGTTTTGGGTAAAAACTCTTGACGTGTTGCCTCTTCCCTCTCCCACTCACTCTCCACTGTGTCTTGTCTCTCACTTTACACACTCACTGTCAGTTAGCAAGCTGTTGAATTCTGTTGAATGAATGTTGAATGAATGAATGCAATCACAACCCCGGGCGGGTCCCTTTTTAGCTGCTCTAAAGCTCTGCCTCTCACCCACTGTGATCCAGAAGAAACGCTGCGGCCCGGGCCTTTGAATGGGGGGGGGGGGGAAGGCCTAGTCGACAAGCGGCCTTTTCCCCCCCTCTCTCTCTCTCTCTCTCTCTCTCTCTCTCTCTCTCTCTCTCTCTCTCTCTCTCTCTCTCTCTCTCTCTCTCTCTCTCTCTCTCTCTCTCTCTCTCTCTCTCTCTCTCTCTCTCCTGGCAAGAGCTTTCCGTTGATGGCCGTGTCTTTGTGTGCTGTTGTGTTGTGTGAGGATGGGACGACTCACGGAGGTAAACGGCCCGGGGGCTGACAAAAGCCCCATCGTCGTTAGCACCTACGAGGAGCCTTTGTCCCCGTCCGCCTCCTCTGTTGTCAGCTGGAATGGAATTCAAGAGAAAGCTCTGTGTGCGTGTGTGTGTGTGCGTGTGTGTGTGTGTGTGTGCGTGCGTGTGTGTGCATGCATGTGACGAGTTTTAGCGCGACCCTTGTTTGTTTTTTAGTAAGTCCAGTTTGTTGTGTTATATTCTTTCACCTCCTCCACGGTGATGTGTGACGTTGGACTCTGCGTTGTGTTTGAGGATCATTTCATCTCAAAAGACAACAAGTTGTACTGTAACACCTTGTACTTCTGTTGGGTGAAAACAGGGTAGTCTGTGTGTTCGTCGTAGGAATGAATGAATGAATGAATGCAGACGTGTGTAACTGTTTCTCTTCCGTGTTCTGCAGACAATGCACACCCACTATTGTGTGTGGGTGTGTGTGTGTGTGTGTGTGTCCTGTGGTCAGAACTATCACAACACGCTGCCACTAGCCTGCTTAGACTTGAGTGTGAATGTGTGAAATGCAGACGGTGACAGAGCATATCTGGTGTCCTTCTATACAACGACCCACCCCTCCACCTCCCCCATTTGCAATACACACTTGTCAGCCAGGGCAGTGGGCGGGACATCGCACCAGGTCCACTTCCTGGAGTGGCCTGTCCACGAGGACCCATTGTGTGCTTGTTGTTGTTGTTCTCCCAGTGGTTAACTTGGAGTCCATCATGGACACGTGACGGGTTCTGCCTTCATCCTCTACTTAGTTTTTTTGGGGCAGTTGCTTATATTTAAATTTAAGATAAATAAACAGTAAAGGCTATTTTAAAACCTACTGTGAACCGCATATAACTGATACTATAGTGTACAACAAGAAGTAGACATGACAGATTTATTATTATTATTATTAATTTATTAATTATTATATTGATCAATTATTTTGTTGTAGGGCCCAATGATTTGGAAGTAGATCTTTATCAAATCTTAGCAAATCTTTATCATAACATTTTCTCAAATGGTAATTTTGGTCACGAGAAATGATTATTCAAATACAAACCCACATGACCTTTGGACATTCCTGGTTGCCCTTTCCCAGTCGGGACTGGAGGGTCAGTTCTACTCTCTCTCTCCCCATCACCCTCATCTGATCCTAAAGTATCCCCTTTTATTTAGATTTAAATGGGTCACTTTTCACCAAAAGATAACTCTTCTCTTCTATTTTTACGCATTCATGAGAGGTCTTGGATTTGGATTTACCATGCTTCCCTGGCTGTGTGTGTGTGTGTGTGTGTGTGTGTGTGTGTGTGTGTGTGTGTGTGTGTGTGTGTGTGTGTGTGTGTGTGTGTGTGTGTGTGTGTGTGTGTGTGTGTGTGTGTGTGTGTGTGTGTGTGTGTGTGTGTGAGAGAGAGCGAGAGAAAGTATGAGTGTGTGTGCCTGTATGTGTGTGTGTGTGTGTGTGTGTGTGTGTGTGTGGTCACCCAGTGATTATAATGGAAAGCAGCAGCAGCAAGCAAAGCAACGTCAGAGACAGACTGACGTAGCACCTCACCCGAGAGGAACATCTCGGTCGGAGAACCACATAATATGCTGCCTCGTACAAAAAAAAAGCCAACTTAGAAATATAATAATAATAATTCTGCTGACTGCCACTGGGTGGAGATGTGAGAACGTTGGGAGGCGTACGGATCTATGCTCAATCAGCAGGAGATATAAGATGTAGCAACACAAACCCTCCGGAGGAAATATTTTATAAAGCAAGCACATATTTTAACGAGTAGGATTTGTTTGGTATCAAAGCTATACGTAGAGAGACTGTGTTTTGCCATGGTTTTAGTTTATAAAAAGTTATATGAGGTGAACCTGTTGCTGAATGAGTTGTTTATATTTAAAAAAAAATAAAAAATTAGATTGACTAAATTCCTTCTCGGTATACTCTGTTAACATTAAACGTATATGTGCAATACTAAAGTACATGGGGTCTTCGATCATGAAAAACACATTCTGATAATGTTGTTCTACCATGCCATGTCACTCTGTATATAATACACAGTTTGAAAAGCGTCATCTTTTTTGCAATGCTAGATGTATTTATACTATTTTAAAGGGCGGTTCCAATGTATAACGGTAAGAGGTCAAATTCAATAAAATGCAAACACTACTTTCTCTGAAGTTTCAGTGGTGGATGTTGTGTGGTCTGACTGTTGTCTGACTCGTGGGTTGTGCTCTTCAGTAGTTGATGGCTGTGCTCAGCCCGACTCCAGTGAAACAAAGCGACCAGTGAAGTACATTCTGTTTACAAACACATTCCTGCGAAGACGTAATTGTAACTGGAAATTACTTGACAATCCCTCCCCGCTGAGAGCCCAGACCCAGGCCAGCAATCGTTCTTCCAGGGCTGGGAGTACCCGTCATCTACTATGAAGTTGACACGTTTTTTTTTTTACTGTAAATACTTGATTCAATCCTTGATGCTTTTTTTTTTTCCTCCAAGGATTGCCTCGGAAACATATTTTGTCTTCCACAATTCGGTCATTCCTATACACTTCTACTACTACTAACAATGTACCGCGGCCTCCTCTGAAAGGTATTTAAATAGAGCAGCGTGTCTACCAATAGTCTAGGGACCGTCATCAAAAGGTTTAACCTCAGCAGCTGCCCCGTGTTTAAACGGGGTTTATGTAACAGCGACGTTACGTAAAATGCCGCCACTACCAGCTGCAGATGATCATTCTTTGTTTCTAGATTCTAATTAGTTTTATTTGTCACATGTATAAGGCACAGTGTACAATGTACAGTGAAATGGTATAGCCAGCTCCGAAGAAATTACAAACAAAAATTGCAAGAATTTACAAAGTTTGACAAACACAGTACATATTTACATAATTGCAGAATAAATATGAATGAATATCAATATAACAGTATAAACCGTTATATATAAATATAACGTGTTAAGTGTAAGTGGGGTAATTGTCAATGTTTCAAATGCAGTCTCTCACATGGACCGGGTGATGAATTTGTGAATCCATTTAATATGAGTAAACAACAACACAAAACAAAACTTTGACACCCCCTTCTTTCATGATCACTGCAGGCTACTGAATTTTGAATGAAATTGTTTGGCCCGTCAGTCAACCGGGGAGTGACGTCACAAATATCTTAGTCAATGCAAGCGTCGGATTGGCTGGCCGCGTCCGAGGGAGGCGGGACTTAGTTCAGCTCCGGCTGTCAAGATTGGCAACGAGCTGGCGCTGCCGCGCTCAGGTAAAGAGGCGAACAAGCGACACACACACAACAAAAAAAAAATACACATTTGTTCTGGCGGTAACGAGGAGCGCAATGGAGCCTTGAAGCGCAGACCAGACATCCACGTTTTTTTGTGTAAGACGCGCGGCATCTTGGAAAACCCCCCTTTCCGTGTAAACGTGTGGCGGCTGCTGTGGGAGACGAGCGTCGTAACGCGGAGGAACTTGGCGCACAGCTGCGTGTTTTCCAGCGAGCCATCAACAAAGAATGAAGCCGTTCAAACGAGGTAAGGAGGAGGGGGCGGCAGCGGCGCGCATCGTGTTTTCATCTTGTGTTTCCGCGACGAACCAACCAACACCTCCACGCTGTACCGAGCGGGCCCTGGGTCTGGGTCGCGGTGGTTTTGAACGGAGTGTGTGTGTGTGTGTGTGTGTGGGGGGGGGGGTGTTTGGAGCAAATGGTGTGTATGTGTGGAGGGACTGCTGCGCTGGAGCACACCACGCTGGAGGGAAACCAGCTAGTTGAGCCGCACCAGACGGCGACACTACACATTGGTGGTATAACTAGCTGGTTATGGTGGTCTCCGTCTGATGAAGGCAACCAGCTGGTAATAAACCAGCAGTCGGGACACCGTAATGCTTGTGTAACTAGCTGGTTCTCCTCCAGCAGCGTGGCGGCCATCTGGCGGCGCTGCCGCGCCATGCCGCGCCGCGGCAGCGTGTGCGTTCCCCTGGCTTTCTTTCTTTGTTGCGCTTTGGCGAGGTTCTTTTTTTAAAAACACGGCTAGTTTAAAAGTATTTCGATTCTCCAACAAGCTCAAGTCAACGCCCGCTCGATGAAGAAACGCATCCAGGTGGTGTTCCCCACTCGCATAGCCGTGTTAAATTAGAGTTTCGTTTTTTTAAAACGCGTTACGACTGTGATTCGAACTGTCGACATTTTTTTTTTCGACATGTCGAACTTCTTCAGTGCGGCGGGTGCGCGTGCGCGTGGCAGCCCCCCACGCGCACGCGCTCGCGTCTGCTTTAAACTGAATCGAAAAACCGTTGAACCGTTTTCCCAATGTTTCGTGCTGAATAAACCGTTAAACTAGTATTACATATAACATAGAGAATTTCTCTAAAATGTCCGCTTCATTGTTCGTCGACGCTACTTTCCCGTGGGTTGTTTCCCCAGCGCGTGTCGGTCGACGTCAACAACGTTTGACAGAAGAAGACAATGGAACGAAAAGTCATGTGTGAATGCGAGTTCTAGTGTAGTTTAAATTGGTGTAGTTTTTAGTTTAGCTTTTGACATGACCTCCTTTAAAAGTTCCCCAAGTGGGCGGAAAAGCCAAACGTTTTGTACAAAAGTACATTTTGTACTTTGAGTTGTTCCAGTTGGTTGGTGGCGTTTTGACGGGCTTTGTTGTCAAACCTTGCGGCCATGGTTTTTTTTTACTACTATCTATTTGACTGCTAACTAACTAAAGCTGTATTTTGACTAAAACCAGCATGAAGGATAACAAGCGGGTTGGTGTTTTAATTCCCTTTAACGGCGTTTTGATCATGTCCACTTTAGGCGTTATGAGCGGTTTTAACACATGGCCAACTTGCATTGATTTGCAACGGTATCATGCATATCATCTCACTTTTAGAAAAAACAATGAATGCTATTAAAGGAATATTGTAAAGATTCTGTCGTTTGAGGAGCATTTATTGGCACATTGTGCCAATAAAAAGAGGCGTTCGTGTGCATTTATCCAGAATATCGTTCACTACTGAGGGGACCATTAGATGTGCTTGGTGTTTCAGAATGAGTCACTATATTCACTGTTGCACACACGTTTATCTGGAAAAAAGTAGTGAGTCTTTTCACCAGAATAAATACCAACCAAACATTTCTCGATTCATGTCAACTTGCGGCATAGGCAGTCGTATCGATTTTTATAATTTAGTTTGAAGGAAGAAGGAGTTTGAAGCACTGCTCCACCCTGTTTGGTACTTGTGGAGGTGAAGACAGCCCCCCTGTTGCATGGTCAATGGATTCCTAGGCTACTGACCACTGTGATGTTGATATGCACACAATCTCCTTTGTGAGGACAGGCACTGCCCCAGGGGTCAGGTTTCACCGAAGCCCAGAGAAAGACATTTACTGCATTCTATAACACCCCCCCACCCCCACCCCCACCCCTCCAATGGTACAAGGCATGCTCCGTTAGGAGGGATTTCCTCCAATGGCCACTGGCCAGCCATAGTTTGAATGGCAGTGGAGTCTAATCAGTCTTTGTTAAAAAAAACTAAAAAAAACAGCTTATGCTGGGATGACTCCTTCTTCAGATGCAAAACTACACTTTATTTGACAAAATCCAAATTTATCTTATTTATTTTTTATAAAAACATATGTATCTTGCCAATGACTTTTTTTTAGACTTTAAAGACATGGAACAGGCGCACACGTATTTAACAGACATCAGAAGATAATGGCGAATCACAAGAATGTACCATCCATGTTTCTCACTATTAAGATGTTGGTGTGTGTGCTTTTGAAAACTTGCCAGTGGCAACTTCTTAACCACTTATGCCACTACACTGAACCGTGAATAGTAGCAGGCAGTGTGGCTTAAAAACTGACGGCTGTCAATCACTCACTCCACACAGCTCTCGAGGAGGAGCGCCTCAGGGAGCAGGAGCTGTCGTCGGCCATGTCCGACAGCGACGACTCCTCGCCCCTGGACCTGTCGGGCGGCGGGCTGTCCGGCAAGCGGCGTCGCCGTGGCAACCTGCCCAAGGAGGCCGTGCAGGTGCTGCGCAGCTGGCTCTACGAGCATCGTTTCAACGCCTACCCCTCGGAGCAGGAGAAGCTGAGCCTCTCCACTCAGACCAACCTGTCGGTGTTGCAGGTAAGAATGTCCCTGAAGCAGACGAGACATTTCAGAACCTCCCTGGAGTGCCCCCCCTTGATGGGGTGTCACCCGATAGTGGCGTTCATATGCATTTCTTAAATTGCCCTAAACGCTGCAATGTGTTAAAAGGCTCAATAGTATGTTTTTATTTTTTGCATTATTACACAGGTGCATTATTAAGGTGCACCCTTTATCTCAAATGTACAAGACGATGTGTTTAGATAATCCACCTCCCCATCTTTAACTTCCCAACCAAGACTGCAAAGTAGACTTAAAATAAGAAATGCTGTGGTCTTGTCCAGGGGAATATCGGTGTTCCATTTTTACGTCACTGCAATCTTAACATTCTTTAACTTTTTACAGTTTCAATCAGTCTATTCAGATATTGAATGCTTTCCCCTGGCAACTCTGTTGCTTATACCAGCGTCTTCTCACCCCTTCATGTCACCTTTTTATTTGTATACTCCCACCGTTGACAGTTTGACATGTAATGAGTTATGTATCTGTGGCTTTGTTCCAGTTTCTGGATGAGGACAAGTAATATTGAGTCCTTGGCTTAGCAACTTATAGAATCCTCTTCTTAACCAGCGGTCATGTCTAACCGTAATCATCAACGTGTGTGTGATGTAACTCTGAGCTTAGGTGATAAAGTATTATTTGTACAACATTTATCGTACTACTTGTCATGACAGAATGTACACAGTAGTAACTGTACCACTAGAGGGGGTAGAAGCAAGTCCTCGTCCAGATGGCGATGGAACGTGTGTGGGTGGGACTCCAAATAACAGGCCATGCTCTTTTTGATCTTGAAAGCAACGCCTTGGTTAATTTGTGGATGCAACTGTGCTCGAGCCAACTCGTCACAACATCAAGGGACATGGCCCGGGTCTACAGCTACACCTTACCGCCACACACTAGGTTGTTTAAGACCATTTTTTTGGTCTTTTCTTAAAATGCTGCATTTTTTTTCTCCTCCACCCTCTTCTCAGATTTGCAATTGGTTCATCAATGCCCGGCGCCGCCTTCTCCCCGACCTGCTCCGCAAGGACGGTAAGGACCCCACCCAGTTCACCATCTCACGTCGAGTCGGCTGGAAGTCCGAGGGCCGCTCGCCGTCCTCCCAAGGGGCGGCCATGTCCCCGGGAAGCCCCTCCCCTCCGGCCCCGGCTCCGCCCCGGCCATCTGTGATTCGCTCCGCCCCCACACTGGACCTAAGTCTCCTGGGGAACACCGCGACCGCCATCCTGACCGGCGGCGGCTACCCGGGGCGGGAGGTTGCCGTGCAGGCCCTGATGAAGCTGGACACTCAGAGTCTGCTGAGGGAGGTGGAGGAGCGTGGGTCCACGGTCATCACAAGTACGGGGTCCGCCGCCAGCCCCCACGGAGGGCTCTTCAACACGCCTCCTCCCACGCCCCCGGAGCTCTTCCCCACCCAGGACTTCAGTGACCTGCGGCTGTTGGTGGACGCGGCCCTGCAGAGGGCGGCGGAGCAGGAGAACTCAAAGAGGCTCAAAGATGCCTCGACCGGATCCACCATAAAGACGGAGGCCGACGAGGCACCGTGTACGGCCAGTGATGACACGGGCTCCACTCCCCCGCCGGAGGACCGCCATCAAGTGATGGACGCCTCCCGCGTGCAGCGCCTCATGGAGAAGGCCATGGTTCTGCCGGTCTCCTCTCCGACCTCCGATCACCTCAGGGCTGCGGTGCCAACTCAATCTCCAGCCTCTATCCTCGTGTCTCTTTCCGTGGCTAAGGTCCCTTGCGGCGCAGTGGAGAAGTCCGCGGCAGGATCCACAAGCCCTCGGCTTGCTCCACTTCTACTGGCCCACGGACACCAACAACCTCATACTCATAAGCCCACCTCAACTCCTTCGTCTTTGGCCCCAGCTTCAGAGTCCAGTTTGACGTCAAGCTCGAGTTTAGCTCCGATGTCCACAATGTTCACTTATATTCCATCAGGCCCCGCTGCTGCGGCTCAAAGTTCCCCTTCCGTTTCTGAGCAAGTGCTTCACCAACTCTCCATGGGTTCCAGCCCGGCCATGGCTCTGGTCGGAGTCACCCCTTCCAGCTCCCCCGTCACGGCTCCCAAGAAAGTCACGCCGATTTACGTGCCGTTCCACCAGTCGTTGAACCAGGTCAGGGTTCCCAGCCCGTCACCCGGGAGAACCCTGTCCTCGCCGTCATCTCCTTGCCAAGCCCCGGCGTCCGCCTCAGGCAATGCTTCCGGCCCAGGCTCCTCGCCCAGCCGGGCGGTCACCCCGGCCCAGGGCCAGGCTCCCCATCTGCCTACAACGCTCCAGGCCACGCCCTACGCCCCGACCGGCGGCAGTAACCTCGGCGCCCAGAGGAGTGCTGCTGGCTCTGCGGTGGTGCCCGGTGTGTGGGGGGTCGTCCACGGGGACTCGAGGCAGCCCTCCGCCCACCCAGGGGTCCAGAGTCCCATCACTACAGTGTGGAACCCACAGCACGGCCTCCGGGCCGTGAGTGAACCGGTGAACTGACCAGCGGGCCTACGGTTCTGCGGTGGTTGTGTAAAACGGGAGAGAGAGAGAGAGAGAGAGAGGGGCCTGAACTCTGACAGACTGGCCATGTATATAGGAGAATGTATCCACATCATTTCTTAGAAGTATTAGCTTGTAGTAGGCCAAGAACTGGATTTACATGCTTGCAATCTTGGATGACGAGAAGGGAGGAGCGTAAAAGTCATGTTTTAAAGACTATTGCTTTCCCCTAGCAACCTTTTTTTAGCATTTTTAATAGTTCCTGATGTAGTCCATTTTAACGGCATCCTTCCAAACCAACATTCCAGAATGCAGAATGTATTCTTTCAGAATTACTTACCCCCCCACCCCCCAGTTGCGTCTTCATTTCCATTAAGTTTGCGTCGAGGGTTTAAGATTTCTATAGGTTACAAACTTACACCGGTGTCTGCCGGTACCAGCACAGCCAAGCCCCTCCAGTTGTAGCAGTGCTGGACTGTATTGAATGTAAAAAAAAAACATCTTAAATATAGTATTTGAGAACCTAATTTGCCAGGCTGCCTTTTTTTAAATCATTCCCCCACCGTCTTAAAGAAGAAGAAAAGACAGATGTTCATTCCATGGGGTCACCAAAGCGTCATGCTCCACTATAGCTGTGCACTTTAGATATTGTGTTTTGTTTTGTTTTTGGTGAGTGGGGGGGAGGGAGAGTGGAAGGAAGGAAGGAAGGGGGAGGGAGGGAGTGAGAGAGAGGGTTCACCTTTATATGATCGTTCCACCCTCGCCCTGTGTGAGAGCAGACTGGGGGGAGGAAAGAGGAGAAATGAATTGTACTGCAGTGGGTCTGCCCATGCCATGCCATGCTCTGTTGTCTTCCTGCATGGTTCCCGGTCCCAAGGCAGAGTCGTGGCCATGTCCCGGTCCTTCAGACACTCTCGACCCCCCCCCCCCCCCCTCGTTCTCTCGGTAAAATGAACCGGGCCCGTTATCGAGAGTCCGGATCAGAACATAATTCTGATTCCATTTTTCTTTTTTTTAGCATGGTATCCTTAGCGAGCAGTATTCTAAATAGAGGTGTACATACATATATATATGAAGGTGGAACGTTTATGTCTCGTTACGTTTAGTACAACAGTTGTTATCGGGGGTTTCTCAAATGTTTTTTTTGTTTTACAGGTTGTTTTTTTGGGGGGGGGTTGCCACCCTTATGTGTGACTACAGAATGGGGGTGTTCAATTCCTGTTACAGAAATCAATGTTTTGTGGTAATGTGAGATGCCCAAACCATGATGTCATCAAGCTCTTATCTGTTGCTGATGTGGAAATGAAATGCAATCCCTGCTGTGTGAGGTGTACCACCTTTTTGTTACTCCCCCTTTTTATTGCCACTTCCATCAATTTTACGTATGGCGTACAAATATTTCAGGCTCCATGTAAAGAGATTGTATTATGGGTCCAGATTTCCCCCCCCCCCCCCCAGGTTTTTGGTCATTGTATTTCAAACCAGTGTGTGTGGATTATGTAAGGGTGTCTCGGTCAAAGCACATGTAGCAGGCTCTGCTTTCACGGACCACCTGGTCACCTGGTTATGTTTTTGGTACTGAGAAACAAACAAGGCGTTCTCCCCAGAGCTCTCAATCTGTCTCGTAGCGACACGGGTTCTGTAGACTTTGTTTATCATTTGTATCCACGGTCGTAGTTTCCATGAAACTGTCGTTTTTAGTAAAAAGCAAATCACTATGTATCTGAGAACTAGTGCTGTGTTAACAGTTGTGAGTACGCTGGGTTCCTATGTGAATATACTGTAGCAACGCTATCATTACGTGAACTGTCATTTTGTAGAAATACTTCCATGGGTCTTACTTTTTCATTCCGCTGTATTTTAGTAATTCTTTTTTGTTTTTGTTGTTGCTTTGCGGCACCTAGTTACCTGTGCTTGTAGACGGATGGCAGGAACACGAGCTTGTAATCGAGAGAATACTGCTGAGCACAATCCATCCCCCGACAACCTTAGGCCTGGTTTTCATTTTATTTTGTATGTTCTTCTTTTGGCCAAATAACGGTGCGTTCTGTGCCCTCCCCTCCCCCGCTCGGTGGTTGCATCCTGAATTGTATTTAATGCATGCTAGTACGTGGCGACGAGTTGCTCATAGCATCATGTTTCAATACCTCAAATTACACAGGTTACGGTCAGGCTACGGTCAGACTAAGGACTTCAACAAACGTCTTTATATATCTATATATTTAATACTAACTAGATAGTGATGCCTCTTAACACTACATCATGCCACTGTGACAGCCCGTTGCTGGTGATTTATACTGGAATTGGCTTATTAGAATACTTTGGGTATGGCAAGACTTCTTCTTTTATATATAGCTTCTATCGCCAGTTATAAGATGCAAAATGACACTTTGAGGACAGACGGTGTGATAATGCATGTACATATGTGGTTCCTTTTTCTTGTACGTATTTTTATTTTTTCCCGTTTTTGTTTTCTGGCATGATTTGTGTAGCTTTGATACAACCAAATGCATTCTCAAAGATGTTTTTCAAGTATGAATTGTATGAATGGTGACCTACCATGGGCAGTTTAACTGGCTACTGTGCCTTAAACCATAGGGTCCAAGGGAACAAGGCCTCTTCAACACAAATACCGTTACTATAGTCTGTGCAATATATGCCTTAAACTCTAAATATGTGTTTTCTATGAGCATTTCAGAGAAATAAAGTTCCTTTTTTTGGTACGCGTGCCTTCTGTCTTCATGTGGTCGTAAAGTCTAAATGTCAATACACGCAGATCGTTTTCATGTTATGTAGTAATATTTTTAATTATAGTTCATCTTAAGGAGTGTATATGATTAGCCTTTTTTATTTTCAACCCTTGAGGGAGATTGTTCAAACAGGAAAGTCAACTTTTAAGGATTGGGAATTCTTTTTAATTTTCCATAGAAAAGTACAAACTTGCACTGAATTAAAAGCATGATTAAACACCTGAAATAAGAAGCTACCATGCTGATAACATGTTTCTGACAAAGGCCCTGTATGGAGGATATTTAATTGATCAAATGTATCCTTGTATTGTGAATTCTTTCATAATGTAGACATTCTAACTTGACACAATATATGGTGGGGTAATGCCCCATCTATATTGGAAGAGTAACCATTTAGATGGAGGAATGATACTAGAGTTTCTTGATTATTGGCCAAACCTCAACAAAAAACTGTTCTGTTGTGGAGTTACGTCAGTGCACACCCCATGGTGATGGGTATAATCAGCCCACATATTATACACTTCTAGACTGCTCGGGGTGTCCAAGAAAGAAGCTTCCCGTGCATTGATCTACAAACGCTAGGGACGGCGTTAAAGCTAAGCGAGCCCCAAAGCCTATTTGGATAACCATTTGACCCAATCCGCGTGATCAATCCAACCATGAGCAAGAACGCATAGGAAGCTGCTGTAGACCCTGTTTCTGATATACAAATATACTGTGATACACACTTCTCGTGATCACATTTGACACTGGCAAATTGGAATAGGGGTGTATAAGTGTGTTTCGGAGAAACCGCTTTTCTTCATCACAAACAACTTGTTGAGTCTCGCTTAGGGTAGTTTAGTGGGCTCTACTCGTCATCTTTGTCCTTGGCACCGTGCTTCAGGATGCGGGTGAACTCGGCGTAGTTGAAGTTCCCCTTCTTGTCGATTGGCGCCTCGCGGAACAGCTCGTCCACGTCCTCGTCCGTGAAGCGGTCCCCCATCGTCGTCAGGAGCTCCCTCAGGTGGTCCTCGTGGAGCACCCCTGAATCAACGGATACCCTCCTCCCGTTAGACAAACCCACCCAAGGCGTGCTGGCTGGCTGCTAAATCAACAGCCACCACCCATGGATTTTCCTTTATCCATTCTCCCATCCTGTAATGGACCATACTATGTCCTATTGACCATTTTTTTGTGAATAAACATTGACTACATACATGGCTACCTTAGTGGCATGACTAAACTAGAGGACCCTCAGCAGAGCTCATACCTCCGCCACACCAAAATGTCAGCTGGATCTACGCCAAAATTGAATAAACAGTTCCTTGGCCCATAAGTAATCTAAGCCCCAAGGTTTGTCCAATTAAGTTGGGACAATTCATTTTAGTTATCTTGCTGACAGACAACGGGTGAAAACATAAACCTCCAGTCTATCTGTGATTGGCTGAGATAACCATCCAAACTGTGGTGGGGAGTTCCCCATGGCCTCACCAGATCCCTCCTCGTCGAAGCAGGCGAAGGCGTTCCGGATGACATCCTCGGGGTCCGTCCCGTTAAGTCTCTCTCCGAACATGGTGAGGAACATGGTGAAGTTGATGGGCCCCGGGGCCTCGCTCATCATGGCCTCCAGGTACTCATCCGACGGGCTTTTACCTGAGGAGGAGAGAAGTGGCGTGAGGAACCGGCCGACCACTAGAGGCGTTGTTAAGTGTGAGTGACACAATGCTCCACACCGACCCAAACAAGGTGATGGGGCGACTGGTTTTATTGGCCGTGCCGAGTGTGGAGGAGGAGGAGGAGGTGGACATACCGAGAGAGGCCAGCATGTCGTGGAGATCCTCCTTGTCGATGAAGCCGTCCCGGTTCTGGTCGATCATGTTGAAGGCCTCCTTGAACTCCTGGATTTGGGACTGGTCGAACATGGCGAACACATTGGACGTGGCCCTCTGGGGACGCTTCTTGGTGGTCTTGCTCTTGGTGCGTTTGCTGGACATGATGGCGGCTGGAGAGAGGGACCTGTGGGACGTAGACAGTCTCTGGATTAGTATTCAAATCATGAACAGACAGACTCCGGAACAGTTTCTACCCCAGAGCCATAAGATAATTAGACACTGACACGAACGGTTCTAGGGTTACAGCCAACTTTGAATCTGGTACATTTGGTTTTGTATTGTTTTTAAATTATTTATATTTTGTTAACTGCTGTTGTGTAATCCACCGCAAGGATTGCTACACCATTTGGTTAGAATTGTCTCAATAATATTGAGAGGGAGAGCAAGGCTCTGTCCCAATCTCTCTCTCTCTCTATATATATATGTATATATATGTGTATATATATATATATATATATATATCTCTCGCTCAACAGTGGAAAATGTGAAAATGTCTATTCATTTTTTTGCAAGCGTGTGTGTGTGTGTGTGTGTGTGTGTGGGAGAGAGAGTGAGGGGGGGGGGCATGCTCAGTGATATGGTCATGTCTGCTGTACGGTATCAGCTGTCTGTGGTTGAGGAAGGAGCAGGAGATGAGTCAGAAACGCCCGGGTGAGAGATGACCTCACACGTGTTGTTCCACCGACTGAATGAGATGTTTTTTTCAGGTAAACTTGAACGTCCTATTTGTCCTCAGGTTGAGGGTGGTCTGACTCACTGTAGAATCCTCTGGCTTGATTTTCCTGTCACAGTGAATGCCATCAAGGCTGTTCTAGAGACGGATATTTGATATCCTTAAGGTAACACAAAATGTTTCCTGTCTAAGTAGATGGTCTGTCTTATCGCTGTATGATATTCTCATTAATATTACATGCTCGGTACAGTAGCACAAAAGGGTATCAGCGGTTCTATTGTGCTGACAAACGGCCACAGCCGGCTACCTATCGCTGTACATACAAGCACGCTAGATAGGGAGCACAAGTACTTCATAAAATACAAGATAACGGCTGATAATGTACTACTTTACTTGAAGTATTACATCACATTGCATAACGCAACCACCTGCGTCTGAAACTGGTTACGCTTTCCGTGTAACAGGGCTTTGTTTTCAAAGGAAAGGGTTTTTTTAGAGTCATGACGTGATGTTAACTAGTCCGCCATCCTGTCTCTCCTAATCCTATCAAAAGAAGGACGGATCTGAAGGGTTTCTGTGCTGCTGTGCCAAATTCCAACCCCCCCCCCCCCCTCCCCCCTCCAGTCGAAACCTCTCCGTACTTACTTCTCAGGAACAGTGGAACGTTATAATACATTTTAATTAGATTTTATTTTTGTCCCGCCCTGTTTGTTAAAGCCACTAACTGGGGGCCATTAGGCTGACCAGGCTGTGGCTTGGCTGAATGCTAGGAAATGAGTTTGATAAGCGGTCAGATTAAGTAACTACTGAAGTGGACATTCCAGGCACTCAAGGTATTGGAATTAGGGAGCGTTGCCCTTATCTCCCTTCCTCTGTCCCCAGAGAGAGAGAAAGAAAGAAAGGAGAGAAAGGAGAGAGAGAGAGAGAGAGAGAGAGAGATTTGCCATACAAAAAATCTACACAAAAAGTCAAGGGCCAATTGGATTACTCTTCTACAATATTTGTATTCATATTTTTCTGAATTTAAATATAATTTTCTATAGGTTTTATATAATGCGGTAGTTCTGGCTTGTATTGAGTAATTATTCCACGGAAACACACCCACATAGCACACACACACACATACAGCCCACTCCTTGATGTCATCAGGCAGTCCATCCCCACCCGAACCCAAGCCCAGAGGTCACTAGTGCTAACGGGGGGTTCTGACAAAGGGGTCAAATGTCTGGAATTCTAGACACAAACAAAGTCAAGCCGGGCGCACACACTCTCACCATCTATTAAAAGACAACCAGGAGACAGCTGCTCTGTGTCTGTGTGTGTGTGTGTTTCTCTCTGTCTGTAGGAGTGTGTGTGTGTCTCTCTCTCTCTCTGTAGGTGTGTGTGTGTCTCTATCTCTAGGCGTGTATGTGTGTGTGTGTGTGTGTGTGTCTGTCTGTAGGTGCGTGTGTGTGTGTGTGTGTGTCTCTCTCTCTGTCTGTAGGTGTGTGTGTCTCTCTGTTTGTAGGTGTGTGTGGGTCTCTGTCTGTAGGCCTGTGTGTGTGTGTGTGTGTGTGTGTGTGTGTGTGTGTGTGTGTGTGTGTGTGTGTGTGTGTGTGTGTGTGTGTGTGTGTGTGTGTGTGTGTGTGTGTGTGTGTGTGTGTGTGTCCAAGTCAGTGAGGTAGAGATAGGGATATATATACATGTGTGTAAATACGTTTAGTCCTTAACAATGACAGAAAATCCTTAATAAATACCCTGTACACACACACACACACACACACACACACACACACACACACACACACACCACACACACACACACACACACACACACACACACACACACACACACACACACACACACACACACACACACACACACAGGGTTAGGATGACCTCCACCCAGATCAGCAAATGATAACATATATCAGCTCAACCCTCTCAGACTCAGGTTCTCCCAGAAGTTCTCCCAGTCACTTAACATCTCTACTCTCTGACATTTCACTTCTCATTAACCACCTGGACTTGCCTGCTGTTGAATATCAATCCCCAAAGACGACCCAGAGGCCAGAAGAGATGTCTCACCTTGTCTTCAGGTAAGGAATGAGTGGATGTGTCAGAGTCTGTCAACCCCCCCTTCTTCTTAGTCTTGGTACTGGCACGGCGGTGGTGGTGGTGAGGGAAGCAGAGAGCTCCTGGAGAGTGTGTTCAGAGCACCACACTCCCGGTCGGCCCCTCCCACCCCAGTCGGCCCCGGCCAATGGCTGGGCCGGGGCCGTCCCAAACAGAGGCGTCCCGGTCTGGGACACTTCTCCATACATGGGAGAAGAATGCACAAGTTGCGGCTTGCGAAAACGCAGCTACAAGGTTGGAAGCCGAGGATGTTTGGGAACACGGTTTTGAAATGACAGGAACTACGGTAGGGCTGCCTTATTTAGAAAAACAGAGGAGGAGGAGGAGGAGGGGGAGAGCTGGCTGGCCGGGCTGTGGTGGGAGGGGGCAGCTGGAAAGACAAGGGAGTGTGTGCAGGGAGTGAGGAGAGAACCATGGTGGAGGTTTTCACCAAGCCGAGGAAAGCTCTCCCTCTATTGTTTGTTAGGTCCAGGTCTCTCCTTAAATAGGCAGCGTATAAGCATGGCCACCGCTGGGGCCCGACCACCAGGGAATGGCTTCTGTCATGTGCAGGGGCTGGAAACATCTGTTTACTCTAACTTCACCCCCACCAACCCCCCCCCCCCCCACCACCACCACACACACACACACACACACACACAACATGCATCTGAAGTGTGGTGGACTCGTGTATGTGTTGTGTGCTATGGAGTCTTCTTGTGGCGTTAATACACAGACATTAAGGGCCTATACCCCTTAAAAGAACTGTGAATGGTGAACTCCAGGCCTCGCACACACACATTTCGTTGTACTGTTTTCAGGATACCCTCACGTCATCATGGTGGTTCCCGTGGTGTGCTTACAGTCGTCCATGTTTGTGATCGTGGCTATTTTCTGTTTTGAGCTGTTGATCCACTCGACAAAGCACATTTTTTTCACATTTAGTTGAAAAAAATATAAGAAACTGATATTGTTTGGGGTTTTAATTGCCATTTTTAATGATCAACAATAGATAGTAACATATAATGCACCACATATAGACAAAGACCATATAGGTCTATGCATTTAAGGTTCAAACATAAAATGTAAGAACACAATTAAACATAGGCACATTAAACCCTGTTAAATAAAGACACAAATAAATACAATATGGCTAATGATAACATGGATCAAAAAACGTTATATATATAATGATATTGTGGCATTTTGTACAAACAACTAACTGAATAGTTTTGCGGAATGTAAAGTGAAAGAATGTTGTGCGGCCAACAGGACTCTCCTTGTGTCGAAGAATTGCTGATGTGCGCCCCCTGCTGGTGAGAACACAGACTGCTGTGTTCTGACGGTAGACCACCACGACTGGGAAAGAAAAGCATCTAGTCGTTTCTAGTAGGGTTCATTCCTCCGCTGTAGGCTACACAAAATAATGATCCACATGCATTTCTGTAGTTAGGAATACATTTGTTTTGTATTTTCGCAAGGCCCAGAGTAGCGTGTGGTTGTTGGTTATGTAATACGCCAAATAATGGCTTTCATGAGAAGACAATAGAGCCTTTATAGATTACAACGCGTTTATGCGCACTATTGTGCGCATTATGCAGCAACTGCTTTTACGCTAGAATGTAAATTGATATATGTGTGGTTATCCGGATAGGTGCTTTTACACTGCTGCACACGTTGACATTCTAATTTTGAAAGGGTTGTGTTGCGTATGGCAGCACGTTTTGATGGCAAAATAAACACGAGAGGCGGGACTTTGGGTTATTTTCTGTCTGATGATTGGCTGTTCCAATGTTTGGCGGAATCTGCCTTCCATGTTCTCCTTAGGCCGGGAGAGGATCCTGAACTTTAGCGTTACCCTGGTCTAAGCGCAAGGCCATTTCCGGCCTTTTAATTATCATTCGCTTGTGTACGCCAGTGAACGGTCGAAGACTAATAATAAAACAACGACAATGAGAATACGCATGTCATTTGAACGGGAGAATATGACAAACCAACAAACCGAAACAGGTAACAGAAACAGATATCCGGAAGTCCCGCCCTTTCTCCCTTGCCAATAACGCTCATTTGGAGCATCCCGTCCTAGGCGGTCCGCCGTGAGACGAGGGCGCCTGTTGAACCAGACTATTGGTCCTTCCAGAAAGACAAGGAAGCGTCCAGGATTCAGGTCACCCTTATAATCGACACCTGAAAAGACTCATAAAAGGTAAGAAAGTTGAAAGATAAAGTATTCTTGAAGTGTTTTACCAGTCTATACTTCTCAACTACTAAAAGCCGCAGACCCTATATGTTATATATTGTATCTGCTGGAAGGTTAACGTGTACAACGTTTCGTGTTTATCTATTAAACTGGAAACTCTAGAAAGTGTCTTCTATGTCTTCTAAAAGTAATTAGCATCTCAGTACCTTTAGTTTTAGATGGTTTTAGACAGACGGGTTTGCCGCCACAGTAGTTCAGTCCGTCCAACTCTTGGCTGTCAAAAGACAACAAATAATCATCGCTTTGGACTTTTTATAAGGTTGTTTTTCTGGAATGTTTCATAAAGTCGTGATGCAGTGATTTAAAAGTCACGATAAAGCCATGATGAAGACACAATCAAGACACGATGAAATCATTATGAAGACATGATGAAGTAATGGAAACATAGATACAGATAGATACAGATGATCAGTGATGGATACTAATAGTCGTGGATACAGATGATTAGGGATGGATACAAATGATTAGGGATGGGTACAGATGCATAGTCGTGGATACAGTGAGTCAATCATGTATTTAAAAAAAATACATCAACGCAGCGCCACGGTCACAGGTTAGGGGGGGGGGGGGGGGGGGTGTGTGTGTGTGTGTGTGTGTGTGTGTGTGTGTGTGTGTGTGTGTGTGTGTGTGTGTGTGTGTTCCTTACCTTCTCGTGTTACTTTGTTTGCCCACAGGGAGCATTGGCACTGGTAAGTGTGATCTCATAAAAATACAGAACAGAAAACACGGAACAGTCACTTTGCTTCAGCTTGTCCGATGGCGACAGGTCCAAGCTTGCACCCATCGAGTATGTTGGTGTGTAGAGAAGGACCCGCTGGGCAGCCGACCAGGGGGGGGTCAAGCCCACAATGTGTGTGGGTCGATGGGTCTATTCACTGCAGTTCAGGTGTGTGCGCGTTGGTTCCAAGCCACCAGTGTGTGAATAGACCTTTCAGAAACTGCTGCTCTGGCTGTCATGTGCAGTGTGATGTAGTTGTTTTGTTTCGTGGGACGTGTGAATGAGTTAGTTAGTTACGTGAGGGCCGGGCTACACCAAATGGAGTGCAGGGTAGTGGAGTGTAAGTGATGAAGTTAACGTGAATAATATTTAAGTGGTCGTGAATCCTCTGAGACTCGTGTATATATATATATATGTGTGTGTGTGTGTGTATGTTGCCTACTAGCCTGTTTTGGACTGGACTGTAACGGTCTACTTTTAAAGGACACCAAATCAAATGGAAAGACGAGCCAGCAAACCTCACAGGACTGTCGCTGACATTTTGAAGGTTACCGTAGCAAAAATGAATGTAGAGATGGGGGTATGGTAGTCCGAGCCGGTGTCCACCACAAAGGATTCTGGGGAGATGAAGGATACTGAGACGTCTTATGGCCGACGGTGGCTCAAGGGAGCGAGGTCCGGTGGGGCAGGTAGACCCACACCTGCATCCTTCACTTTGGGTAAGACACCATGGTGCTGTGGGACATTTTGGACCTTGGACCTGGTTGTGTTGTGTTGTTGCTTCCAATTCTGTGTACAATTGTTGCGATGGTCTCGGTGTATAATATGTTCAATAGTAATATCATTGGGTCAAAGGTTTAACTACAGTGCACTACAACTAGAGGGCCCTCAGTAGAATGCATACCTATGCCACACCAAAAGGTCTCCTCCTTTTTCTCCTTTGTCTTTAGTTATTTTTTTTTTTACTTTTTGAGTTTTCTTGCTAAAAGACAAAGAAACTAAACAAACAGACAAACAGGGAAATCATAATCGTAACCTCCGTTTCATCTTCGATGGCGGAGGTAATAATACATACTTAAAAACACTACACTACAGAGGATATCGATGTCCACACCTTGTCTAGTCTATCAATCATATAGAAAACTTTGCGAAAGCTTCACAACAACGTCTGATGTCACCACCGAGCACATGACACCAGAGTGTGATTCCCTCGACTTCTAGGAAAAGTCTTGACTCCAGGATATTGTAGGACAAGCTGATGCCTGCTTTTTGAAAAAAAACAAAAAAACAAGCAGGACCTGTCTTCATAATATATCCGCTTGGATGATGTGAAGCATTGCTGAGGCCTGTGTTCTCCACGTGTGTGTGTGTGTGTGTGTGTGTGTGTGTGTGTGTGTGTGTGTGTGTGTGTGTGTGTGTGTGTGTGTGTGTGTGTGTGTGTGTGTGTGTGTGTGTGTGTGTGTGTGTGTGTGTGTGTGTGTGTGTGTGTGTGTGTGTGTGTGTGTGTGTGTGTGTGTGTGTGTGTGTTACCAAATCTTGATCTAAAAGGTGAACCTTCAACCCTGTGTGGTATTCAAATGATTAAGACCCGCCAATGGAAATGAGTCATTTAAACACACCCCGGTGGTTCTCACGATGACGAAACCTTGCGCTGTCCCACGTCGAACTCATTGGTCCACAAACAGGCTCCCTCTCCCTGGCAGGATCCCTTTAGTCCACATACAGGACCCTGATCCAAAGGTCAGGTCGAGCATTGGTCCAAACACAAGATGCGTCTTACTTCAGTGTGACTGTGTGACTACTTCAGAGCTGAGCAAACAGACATTGTACCAGGAGAACTTCTAAAATACTGGACCAGGACTTCTTGAATACTGGACCAGGACTTCTTGACTACTGGACCAGAACTTCTTAAATACTGGACCAGGACTTCTTGACTACTGGACCAGAACTTCTTAAATACTGGACCAGGACTTCTTGAATACTGGACCAGGACTTCTAAAATACTGGATCAGAACTTCTTAAATACTGGAGCACATACATTTGATACATATAAGGTCTCTGCTCTAAGGTAAGACTGAAGCAACACATCAGAGATGCTTTTCTGTTTTTGACTGAATTTAAGATTGACTTCCACCCAGTTGGACTGTTGTCGGCTGCCACGGGCATGAGCATTTTACTCGGCCTGACCTAACCGCCTGTCTGTGTCTGTTGTTGTTGTGTGTCGTTGTCTCCCCCCCCCCCCCCCCCCCCCCCTAGTCTCAGACCATGAACCTGGTGGGCCAGCTAGCGGAGACTGTCCTCGTGACGGTGAAGGAGCTGTACCGGGGTCTCAACCCGGCCACGCTGACGGGGGGCATCGACGTCATCGTGGTGAGGCAGCCCGACGGCTCCCACCAGTGCTCCCCGTTCCACGTCCGCTTCGGGAAACTGGGAGTGCTGCGCTCCAAGGAGAAAGTGGTGGGTCTCTGTCTCTAGCTCTGTCTCTGTCTCTCTCGGTCTCTGTCTATCTCTCTCTGTCTCTGTCTCTCTCGGTCTCTGTCTATCTCTCTCTGTCTATATCTCTCTCTCTGTCTCTCTCTCTGTCTCTGTCTCTCTCTGTCTCTGTCTCTAACTGGGTTTCCATCTAACAGTCTAAGCGAACTCGCACAAAATCAAAAAAAGGAAATGCAAATGAGATGTTGTTGGTGTTTCAATCAACTAGTTGGAGAGAACAAACTACGTCAGCGATGACGGATATCGGGCGGTGATATAGAACACTTGAGATAAGCCGACCGTGTTAGTCACGTGAGTTCAAAGTTCGCTACGTCAGAATTTAATTTAATTGAATTGAATCGGCAAAGTTGTTTCCAGCTCCGCTTTTGCGAATGGACTCGATTTGAATCAGTCCAAAAACCACCTTAAGCAAGCATATCAACTTTTATACAAATCAGAGGAAGTTGATGCGAATTTGGCCGTTCAAAATGCAAGTCAAAATATGGTGATGGAAACCCGACTACGGTCTCTCTCTTTCTCGCTCTCTCTCTCTGTCTCTCTGTCTCTCTGTCTCTCTCTCTGTCTCTCTCTGTCTCTCTCTCTCTCTGTCTCTCTCTTTCTCTCTCTCTGTGTCTCTCTCTCTGTCTCTCTCTGTCTCTCTCGCTCTCTCTCTGTCTCTCTCTGTCTCTCTCTTTCTCTCTCTGTGTGGCTCTCTCTCTCGCTCTCTCTCTGTCTCTCTGTCTCTCTCTCTCTGTCTGATTGGCCTCTTAGCTCGCTGTGATTCATTCCGTGTCCACAGAGGGTAGTATAGTTTAGTGGCTTTACTATCCGGTCTGTTCAACTCCCAGCTGAAAGGTACTGGGTTTGATCCCCCAGATCCACCACAGCCTACCGAGGATCCTTGAGCAAGATGCTCAAGTCCTTTGGATGAAAGCGTCTCCTGTGTCTTATGTCTAAATGGTTACATGAGTCCCAGAGTATTGTCCCGCTGGTTGTTCAGGTGGACATCGAGGTCAACGGGGAGCCCGTCAACCTGCACATGAAGTTGGGGGACAATGGAGAGGCTTTCTTTGTGGAAGAAAACGAGGACATGGAGGTAGGCTGACCTCCCATCATCCCAGACGTACAACCTTTGTGTATTTTACCAGTGACACCAGTTAGTAATGTAACTTATTTTTGACCACTGTTTGTTTTCTCCCCCCCGACCATAGTCCATCGTGCCGGCTCACCTCTGCACCTCCCCCATCTCCATGGACCTCCCCCCCTTCCTCGAGGAAGGGGGAGGCGAGGAGAACGGCGAGGGCGGCCCGGGCGTTGGTGGCGGTGGCGGCGGTGGACTGCCCGCCCGCCGGAAGAAGCGACGTCGTAAGCGCGTCCGGTCGGGATCCCACCTGAGGGAGGAGGACACCTCCTCATCAGACGAGCGGGAGAGGGAGAGGGAGCACACGGGGCAGGACAGTCCCGCCAAGGAGCAACACGTCAGTTCCCTGCAAGTCAGGTCAGAGGAGAACCAGTTTTGACTGGTTTACACATGGGGGCTGAATGGATCTCTTCTTCGTTTGATGTACTTTGATTTGATGCCAAATCTAGGGAGGCAACTTACTGTTGTTTTACCCGAGCTGACTGGTTCTGCTCTTGGAGGCTTGTTAGGATGGAAATGTAATGTGTTATATATTATGTTACTATATATGTGTACATGTACTGTATATATTATATTATTATGGCTTGTTGGGAAAGAAATCAAATGTATTATATATGATGTTGTTGTTAACATCATATGTTATGGGGAACTAGTACTACTCTTCCTAGTCTACCTGTTGAATGACCTTCTTGTAAGGCACTTAAGTCACTAAATGTACTGTAATGTAATATGACATCGAAAACATACAGAAGTCGTCTGGTCGGACAGGATGTAGGGTTTTGGGCATAAGACTATTTGAGTTTGAATTCTCCTCACCTTCCGCTTGTTTTACAGAACAAACAAGACTGAGTGCTTTAATAATAATAATGGTTTCAGCCAGCCCTTCCTCCAGGGAATTACCGGTAGTCTGGCTCTTTTAAGCACATAGACGATTAGCGCTTACGAACGCCCTGATGTCTGGATGAGCGCCACTCATCTCACTCAGACATCGACGTTAATCGAAGAAACCTCTCCAGCGGCGTGTTGTCTGTGATGTATATATATATATATATCAAATAGGCTATGTATGCTTTTTAACGGTCGACAAAGGGATGTCGACACGATGTCTTCCAGTTAAATGTTCTGTCGGGTGTGTGTCTTCCAGTAAGTCCATATATTACTCCATCTGTGAGGAACCGGGACCCGCACAGAACAGAGAGGTCCACCCCCACTCGGACGGAGAATGTTCCACCTCAGAATGGTGAGCTACTTTACTACTAACTACTAATTACATGAAAGCTTTACTGCTTCCAGCATGCTGGGTTGTCTGTTTGTAAGTCTGTTAATAACTCATAACGTTATGTATGAAATTGGACAAAACTTGGTGGTTAGGTTACTTATGGGGTTTTTTGGTGTGGCGGAGGTATGCGCTCTACTAAGTGCCCTCTAGTTTGAATTTAGATTCAGTATGATTAATGATCGATGATTGATTGATTTGTGATTTGATTGTGTCGCAAAACTGGTACAGAATCATTTTCTTGGTTCTGAATGGTCCTAGTCCTACATAAAAAAAACCCTAAACTTCTCCTCTCCTCTCCTCCCCTCTCCTCTCTCCTCCCCCCCCCCCTTCTCTCCTCTCCTCCCCTCTCCTCTCCTCTCCTCTCCTCTCCTCTCCTCTCCTCTCCTCTCCTCTCCTCTCCTCTCCTCTCCTCTCCTCTCCTCTCCTCTCTTCCCCTCTCTTCCCCTCTCCTCCCTTCTCCTCTCTCCTCCCCCCTCCTCCCCTCTCCTCTCTCCTCCCCCCCCCCCCTTCTCTCCTCTTCTCCTCTCTCCTCCCCAACAGTGTGTCTCACGTTCACCAGTCCTCCCCGATGAGTGACTCTGAGCTTGTGGTGAAGCCCCAGGAGTCTTCTGGCCCTCAGATGCAGTGGAACTGGGGCGCCTTCCCCAAGGTAACATCAGTCAACCGAAACCATCAACATCTGCTCGTGATAATGATCGGTACCACGTTTGTTAAATGACTACATTTCCCACGGCCTCCTTGCAGGTCTGTCCGTCAGAGAGGTCGCCCGTGGAGTCCCAGCGGATCTCTGCCTCGGACCGCTCCCGTTTCCGCACCATCGCCAGGCAGAGGTCCTTCGACGACAGCAGCAGCTTCCAAACCACCGTCCGCTGTAGCCGGGCCGGCGGGGTGACCGTGGTGAGGCCGCTCCCCAGGACCGTGTCCATGGACCTGGATCTCTATTCCTCAAAGGAGAGCACGCCGACAACCACAATGGAGATCAGACCCCTTAAAGCCCATTCGACCCCCAACAGTCTGCCTTACACCCTCGCCGAGCTGGCGACGCTTAGCCTGGACTCTATCCACCCGGAAGCCACCGGGACGGACGGCCGCGAGGCTGACGAGATGACGGCGGAGGGAGGCCCGTTCGATTCGGAGCCGGAGAACAACAGACGCTCCCCGGTGGACTGGACCGACCAGTCTGAGAACGATGGAACCACAGCCTTGGTGAAGCCCGAGAGCACCCTGATGGATAGTGTTGGCTCTGTAAGCCTGAACGGTGCAGAGAGAAGAGCCTGCGCTGCCGTCACGGACACGCTAGCCGGTGACCAAACAACCGGCGCCTCCACGGGCGGGTCGGTATCCGTCACAGCCCACCACGGTACAGACGTTTCAGAGCAGCACAGCGTCGAGTCAGAGCCCTGTGAAATGGGTGCCACGAGTGCTTTGCCTCTCTCTGCCTGTAATGGGGACTGTGTGGAGGCAAATGAGGAGGGCGGGTCCACACCTACCGACGGGGAAGCGGAAGGCCTCCTCCTCCTGACCAATCAGACGCAGGACAGTTCTCAAGACGGCACCAAAGCAGAGCAACAGGACAAGAAAAAAGGTAAACCTGCGTTCCGGTGTGATACCTTAATCGGCGGATTTAAGCCGATGGTTCCGTGATTCTTCCGAAAAACATACTAACCATCAGCCGAAAGACGAATTTGCCATATGCAACATGTGCAATGGAACGCTTATGTTCCCATTCAGATTCAGTCTAATGGTTGTTGGCGTCCCTGTTGGATTTGTCTCCACAGGTAAACGCAGCAGTAAGCACTTGGGACCGACGGGCATCTACTTGGACGACCTGACCAAGCTGGACCCCGAGGTCGCTGCTCTCTACTTCCCCAAAAGGTAACGGGGTATCTTCATTTAGGTTTGACTACCTAATGACTACATTCACACCAGACATCCAAAGACATCTGAAGGATCTCCTGAGAGGTTTTTACACATTTTGCTAAAACCGTTCATCCGTTCGTCAGCTTTATGCTGGCGTTAAAAGGGTAACGGATCAGACATCTGATACATCAAATAAATCAGAGTTCAGCAAGTAATTAATAAGTAAGTCTTTGCGACTCACTCTTATATAGCTTTTTGCCATCCTGAAATACGGGTGAAAATGAACAGAAGCCACATTTTTGTGTCTGTGAATGAAGTGGATTCATTTGGTCTGCTGTTCTCCCAGTGACACCCCCCCCGGGGCCGACCAGGGCTCCAACTCAGGGAACCAGTCGCCCCAGTCGGTGGGTAGCGGGTCGCTGGGTAGTGGGGCCATGGACAGCGGAGCAGAGTACCTGTCGGACTCCACCATGGACCCCATGGACGTCAGCATGTCCCTCTGCGGCCGCGTGGGAGACACCAGCCGAATCAGCCAAGGTGGGTTGCAGACATGCAGGGGATGTGTGGGATAGTAGAACTTCTGATCCAGCAGTCCTACTGTGTTATAGTATAACCTCTGATCAGTCCTACTGTGTTTATAGTATAACCTCTGATCAGTCCTACTGTGTTATAGTAGAACCTCTGATCAGTCCTACTGTTATAGTAGAAACTCTGATCAGTCCTACTGTGTTATAGTAGAACCTCTGATCAGTTATACTGTGTTATAGTAGAACCTCTGATCAGTCCTACTGTGTTATAGTAGAACTTCTGATCAGTCCTACTGTGTTATAGCAGAACCTCTGAACAGTCCTACTGTGTTATAGTAGAACTTCTGATCAAGCAGTCCTACTGTGGTCTAGAATGACTTCTGGAGGGGAGGCGGTACCGAGCCTTGGGCCAGAAACTCAACATCTGCAAGGGGCGGAGTTACTTCTTGTTTCCTGTTTTGTTACGGCGATGTTCTTCGATGTTCTAAGAAAATGATTTGTACGAGTAGCGACAAAGCTTTCAGAAGTGTATTTCCAAACACGGCCAAAGGCCAAACGCATCATAAAAGGCAATGCCCACCCCAGCCACAAACTGTATTCACTTTTACCGTCAGGCAGGCGATACCGCAGTATCAAATGCCGCACAAATAGACTTTAGAGATAGCTTCCACAGTCAGGCCATCAGGCTGCTGAACAAGGGTGTATAGCATATAACAATGTATATTGTATTACATTGATTTATATATATATATATATTGCTCTTCTACTGACATATTGCATTTAATATATTGCATTTTTATATATTTAACTTATACAGTTTTGTATTTTTTTTACTTCTTTTTATCCTATTCTGTTTTTTATAACTGCTGTCTGTCGTTGGGTAAGATAATATTTTCACTCATTGCTTATACTTGAAGTGACAATAAACTTGACTTAACTTGACTTCTACAGCGGCGGGCAGACACGGTGTTGGGTTTGAAAAGCAACACGATTGGTCGAAACAAATACGAGTGATAGAAAGAGAAACGCCCCGATTTAACTTAACGATTATTCATCAAAAGCCAGATTGTGGGAGACTAGTGTGACCCAAATGGCCGGGGGTTGACATCTGTGAGGTTGAATCCCTTTGTTTTTTTGATGTTGTATGCGTTTCTCTTCCCTGACGGTCATCTCTACAGAAAAGTTCAAAGAGCACATCGTGACCTACGACGACTTCCTCACCAACCCGGGGATCGTGGAGGACCCCAACCTGGTCATCTGCATCAACTCCAAGTGAGAGGCCCGCCGGGACATGAAACCCCTCCAGCCATGCTTTTCACTTCTCCTCCAAAGCCACCTGTTGTGTCGTGTTAATGTTCATGTTGGTTTGCTTTATTTTATTTCTTAATTGTATTTCTGTGTTTTCCCCCAGCTACTATAACTGGGCAGCCGCAGCTCCAATGATATTGTCAAAGCAGGCCTTCCAGAAGAATCTTCCAAAGGTGAGAGGGGGGGAGAGGGGGGGAGAGGGAGAGAGAGAGAGAGGGGAGAGAGGGGAGAGAGAGAGAGAGAGAGAGAGAGAGAGAGTCTTGTTTGCTCTATTTATTGTTTGCCAGCACTTGCTTATTATCTCTGTGTGGATATTGGCTTTAGTTTTTGTCATTAGCCCGGTTTGTTGCACTTTTACCTGAGCACTGGTTCTACTCTTGGATGCTTCTTAGGAAGGAAAGTAATGTTTAATATATTCTGTTATTATATATGTGTATACTGTATGTGTGTGTATATGTATGTATGTATGTATGTATGGCTTGTTAGGAAGGAAATGCACATTCACTTCTGGTGACTAGTAGGTGTGTGTGTGTCTGTGTGTGACAGAACGCTGTAGATCGGCTGGTGAAGGACAAGATGCCGAAGAAGTCCGGTCGCTGGTGGTTCTCCTGGGGGAGAAAAGAGATGGTCAACCAGGTACGGGAGCTCACAACTCTGATACACGTTGTCTATATGTATCACTGTGCTTATCACCCTTTTGTATGTATCTGTAGACAAACGAGGGTGAGCTTCGTATTCATAATATTGCGATATATATAATATATAACGATATATAATATATTTTTTCAGCCAAAGACCTCAGCACAGGAACAAGGAGAGGTGTCACTCTCTGCTTCCACAACCATAAAGTAGGTTAACCTAATAATAATGATGATGATGATTATCAAATTTATAAACATAAATCCATCACGGATCTGCCAAGCTTTTAGGCATTTTGACAATATCCCTTTGTTATTCACTTTGTCTGCACTTTGTCTGCACATGGCCGTTTCATCACAGAGATTTTACTGACCCTCTTTACACTTTACTGAGTTATCTGGATATCAAAAGTCAATGGTTTCACAGGAAGTGCGGTGGAATCTAAATATCAATCAGTCAAGCTGCTTCCTTCACAGAAGACCGTCTCGTTGGGGACTCAACCATTCCTCTGTTTAAAGAGACCGTAAAGACTCAGAAAACAATAAACATTTGTAGACGATTTCAAAGTTTTAAGAACCCTCAATCCATTTCAGTTCAGATGTGGAATCCACTTCAGTTCAACTCTGGTCACTCCAGTTCACAATATTTTAAAATAAGTAAATAAACAAAGCGTATCGTCCCTGTTGACTCTCAGGGCCTCCCTCGACGACCTGGACAGCGACGAGGAGGCGGAGCCCGGCCCACAGGCGGCCATGGCGACGACCGGCCAATCAGCAGACACCATGAGCACCTGTCAGTGTATCAGCCAGCTGTACAGGAAGTCCCTACGCCTCACCTCTGAGCAAATAGTACGGGCTATATACACACGCACACGCACACGCACACACACTTCTCAGGCTTTGCTTGCACGTTTGCATGAACCCAGTCCGGGGTTGAGTTAATGTTTTGCATGAGGTTGTTAAGGGTGTAAACTTCAGCCTTCGATTTCTGATTCTTAAAGCAACGATTCGATATTTGCCGTTTCTATCGTAGTTTGCTGCAATACTATTTGATTAAGTAGCCTGACATGATCAGTATATTGTGATCCAACCAAATAGTACAATGATGTGAAATAAATGGATGCTGATTTATGAATGTTTAATATCGACGTTTGTTCTTTGCATTGATTTAATTGGATCAGTGGACCCTAAAAATCTATTCTGTTGTCCTTCTCTTCCTCCTCTTCCGTGTGTGTGTGTGTGTGTGTGTGTGTGTGTGTGTGTGTGTGTGTGTGTGTGTGTGTGTGTGTGTGTGTGTGTGTGTGTGTGTGTGTGTGTGTGTGTGTGTGTGTGTGTGTGTGTGTGTGTGTGTGTGTGTGTGTGTGTGTGTGTGTGTGTGTGTGTGTGTGTGTGTGTGTGTGTGTGTGTGTGCGTGCGTAGGAGCGGTTGCAGCTGCGTGAGGGGGCCAACCAGGTGGTGTTCAGCGTCACTACGCAGTACCAGGGCACCTGCCGCTGTGAGGCCGCCATCTACCTGTGGAACTGGGACGACCGCGTGGTCATCTCTGACATCGATGGAACCATCACCAAGTAACCACGGAAACCTCCTGCTGAGGAATCATTTGTTATTGTTTAGTTTAGTTGGCTAGTTGACTAGTGTGTGTGTGTGTGTGTGTTCATTCATTCGTCATCCCCTGCAGGTCTGATGCCCTCGGCCACATCCTGCCCCAGTTTGGGAAAGACTGGACCCACCAGGGCATTGCCAAACTATACCACAAAATACACAAGTATGTCTTTATAATATTTTATAAATACAGTATGTGCATATATTTACAGTGTATATATATGTGTGTGTATATATATATATATATATATATATATATATACATACATACGTACACGTGTGTGTGTCTATATATTTATATATGTATGTATTTAGAATATATTTTATACATATATATGTACTGGTAATCTATATCTATAAACTGATTTTTAAGTCCTTTTAAAAAAAAAAATTCTCTCTGGTAGGAACGGCTACAAGTTCCTGTACTGTTCAGCGAGGGCCATCGGCATGGCTGCCATCACCAAGGACTACCTGCAGTGGGTCAACGACAAGGGGACCGTCCTCCCTAAAGGACCCGTCCTCCTGGCTCCCAGCAGCCTCTTCTCAGCGCTACACCGGTAACTGGGCGGGGCTTAGCTGCTCTGGGGCTCCGCCCCCAGGGGTCACGCAGCGATCGTTAGTTCACAAACGTTGTTCAAGAGCCACGAAGCTAAAGCCAAAAAAATGACTGTTATAATTATTAGTTATAACTACTGTTTATATCTACTGTTATACTACATATAGTACAGTTTAAACCAAGTGTGGATGAATGTACGCGGTCTGTAGGCCGTCCACTCCCGTCGTCCAGGACTCGGGTCTTTGGTCTTTGGACGAGGACATTCAAAAGCACGACATGTTGGAGGCTGTCCCGACACGACGTGGGCTTCGGTGGGCTTGCTGTCCGTATGTTAGTGGAACCTTCTTTTGGCTTCTTTGGCGCCAACGTTTGTGGAACGGAACACAAAGAAGAACATTGTGAAATAACGGGCGTTCACTACGATCCACAAACGAGTCCCACAAGATCTAAAATAAACAAATAAATATGGAATAAACCACGACGGGACATCCCATTATCGGGAACGGGCGCTCCTACTGCGTTACAATGAGATATTATTTACTTTCATCTACTACGTTATTTTACATCGACTTTAATCAGCTTGGGTCCGGTTGGTTGGTTTGATCGCTGGTGTTGATCGCTGATTTGTAGCCCATTGATTATTTACCCTGGTTGTGTGCTAGTTTTTAACACAGTGTTTGTTCTCAGGGAGGTGATCGAGAAGAAGCCCGAGGTGTTCAAGATCGCCTGTCTGACGGACATCAAGGACCTGTTCAACCCTCGGAGACGGCCCTTCTACGCAGCGTTCGGAAACAGGACCAACGTGAGTGGGGGAAGAGTCTGAATTGAAAGGATGACGCTCGGTGGTTCCTCAAGCCGTTGAATCACCCATTTGGACTCACGCTCACTTTCTTTGCACTCTCTATATATTTATGTACATGCGCACATTTTTGGGTCCGAACTTTTGGAACTTTTGGAATTGTGTCTTGATACCTGCCTCGAGTGGACAAATCGTCCGGCCGTAGCGACTGTTACCTCCGCCATCCAAGATGGGAGGAGGTGATGTTTTCACCTCTGTTTGTCTGACTGTTTGTTAGCTAAATAACTCCAAAAGTTCTGTACCGAATTGGACACAACTTATGGGCAAAGGGAAAAGCTGATTCGATTTTGGCACAGATCTGGATCCGAATGCCGGATTTTTTTTAAAAGGATTCTTTAGGCTACGGAGATGGGGCAAAAAATCTCATAAAGTGTAATATTTCAAAGTTATTAACATAGTGTATTTGAATAAAATGCAGAGGGTTTAGCTGGAATGCCAATCATGATTTAAGAACATTTAGGGAAAAATCTGGATCCAGGACAATGTGCATGCTAAATCAGGGTCAATGATGAATGGACACGGACCGGAGGAAATGCTGAAGAACTGTTGCTTTAGAGGGATTGTTTAGCCTCAGAAATAGACGCGCAACGGGGACTTTTGTGTGTGGCGACGGTATGCTCTACTGAGGGCCCTCTAGTTCTAATATGTCACCCTGGGTTTTTTCATACCTATACTGGTTAACTTTGTGACGATAACGTTGAATCTAATGGAAATGGTGGTATTCGTACGGCAGGACGCTTACGCCTATCAGCAAGTGGGCGTTCCAGACACCAAGATCTTCACCATCAACCCCAAAGGAGAACTCATCCAGGAGAAGACTAAAGGAAATAAGTCATCGTAAGTAAGAACAGCACAATTAATTGTGCTTAAGTGTTTCGATTCTAAACGTCTGTCTGTGTGTCTGCCTGTGTGTGTCTGTCTGTCTGTCTGTTGCAGGTACAACCATCTGGGTGAGCTGGTGGAGCACTACTTCCCCTGCCTCCAGGTCCAGGGCTTTGAGTGCCCTGAGTTCAGCCACTTCTCCTACTGGAGGGAGCCTCTGCCGCCACTGGACCTGGAGGCTCTGTCCTGAGGGAGCCTCTGCCTCCACTGGACCTGGAGGCTCTGTCCTGAGGGAGCCTCTGCCTCCACTGGACCTGGAGGCTCTGTCCTGAGGGAGCCTCCACTGAACCTGGAGGCTCTGTCTTGAGGGAGCCTCTGCCTCCACTGAACCTGGAGGCTCTGTCCTGAGGGAGCCTCGTCTTCCTCCGCCTCCCTCTGTGCCTCTGTTATTTTGAAACCTGTTGAAGGAAATCTAGAAAATGGATACATAACTTATTAGTGGAAGGGCTTTGTTTGTTTTTTATATAGATTGCCGATATCTTTTTTAACAAACAATACGTTTTGTATTTTCTTGTAATAAATCGTGTGTGTGTGGTAGAGAATGGATAAGATGCACTAATGTAAAGTGTGTTTTAAGAACAACTATGTTGGACGGATGTGCAATAGCGTGTAGTACTGTAGACCATTCAGGATATAAGGATGATGGAGTAAGGTTTACCAAATGGATTTTTACCTGTTTGCTTTGAGTTGATGAACCAACTGGACCAAGTAGACATTCCAAAGAAACACTAAGCTAAGCCAGAAAAAAACTAATGTATATAAAATATAAAATAAATTGTGCCTTCAAATAAAGCCACTTTATTAATAAAGCCTATCCTTAAACAACTTTAAATATTTAAGATTTATACTGTGATTGAAATGTTTCAGTGTCAGTCCGATCCAATTCAGTGAAGACTGTACTGCAACTGTACCCCATGTGGCTCTTCCTAAATGACTGAGGATTTGAGGATGTTGTTTTAAGCTAGACGTATAACATAATAGTTATTATCATGGTTAAAAACGGACTGGGCTCATATCCTCATTGTATGTTAGAAGGGTGTATTTATTGTTATTATTATTGAGGTGTCAGCCCTGTCACCCTGACACGATTAGCTCTGGTTGGTTCTCTGTGGACAACAGAATGAAAAGCAAGAGGTTGTCCCGTTTATTCAACACCTTTATGCACAATTTATGTTTTACATGATTTGTATTACAAATAATCTAAACGCCCACACCTGTTCCTTCTAGTTATTTCCATTGGAGGTGTACACCAAGTTGAAGGACGTGGTTGATATTTAACCATCACCCGGTTTATTTCACACAGTAGTCTGTTATTAAAGTAGCCCCTTCGATAACTCTCTGTATATGTGAATATAAAGTGACGACATCTCACACTTTTCTAAGACATTCATTCATACGTTGTGTCCCAAGTAGCCTACAAACGAATAAAAGCTTCACAAGCAACTCCCGTGCTTCGCTGTCATTTCCTTATCGTACACAACAACAACCACACAACCGAGATGAAGAGAACCCTGTCGTGTTGGTCTCCCCCTGTCATGCTACAGCTAGTGGTGTGTCGTTCGCGAACGAACACATCTTTTCAGTGAACCAGAACGATTCATTCATTCCCATCTTCCATCTAGTTCGTTTGTTCACTTCGTTGGCTTTTTTTTTTTAATGATTTGTTTCGCAGCAGATTTATTAAAGTGCCTCGCAGGTGTTTTGATGTTATATGGTTATGATCATGCTGAAGATTTAACGAATCAAATCCCAAATTGCATTTAACTCAAACTAGATCAAAATAAGTTTGGATTTGTTTTCCTTTTTTTATATATATTTGATTGCAATGTTTTAAAGTTGTCACTCACACTCACTTACTGGACATCCTACATTCACAGACTTGACCACTATTCTGGTAACGGAAATAGTCAAATACAGGTGACACCTTCTCTAAAGAAACACCTGTCACAAGGTTCAATCTGAGTTTGCTAAATCTCTACATGTCATACCAAATGACAGAAAAACTTTTGGTAAACCCAGACCATTTGGCAATGGGTGAGCTTGTTAAAGTTTGCCGCAAACTCAAAGATGAACTGAAGGTGTACAAATCAAGCGGTGCTCAGTGCACAGTGCTCCGACATCTCTGGTGGAGTGTCTCCGGACACTTCTAACAGGTAGATCCATAGAAGGAAATAACCCAGGGAAATCCCAAAGAGTGCGAAGTCTCATAGCTTCATTCAGCCAGACCTTGTTAATGCTGCTACCTGTGGCAGAGTCAAGCGTACACAACACATTGTGTTGCCCTTTGCTGTCAAGTCACTTACTGGAAACGGGGAACTGAGGCTGAACAGACTTGGCCGTAGTGTTTCATATTCTCAGGTAGAATAAATTGACACAACCCTCTGTCTTTCAGAAGCAAGCAGCAAGTGAAGATGCCATTCCATTACCACAAAACATTAATCCTGGTCTGTTCACAACATTGGCGTGGGACAATATAGATGTACTAGAGAAACAGTCAGGTAAAGGGACATCACACAGAGTGAATGGAATTGCTGTGCAAGCAAAGCCTATTGTTGATCATCCTGCTGAGACCAGAGCTTTGCCTTGCATCCCAAAAAACAAACAAACAGAAGCATTGGAGCAGTAGAGATGGTACTTCCCATTTACAATGCAGGACAGCCTGCCAATCCTCCATACTGATCACACCACTTAGGTCTAAGATGCAACAGGCAGAAACCACATGTGGATGATGGCTCGTCATAGCCTCGTCCTCGTGGAAAACGGTTTGCTGATGCTGGTCAAAGAGACCTTTGTGTAGAAGCAGGAGTGATAGTTGATGGCTCAGTCTCAGGGGTTATTGATGGTCACCTGTATAATCAAGCAGTAAGCCTCCACACGTTGCTCTATGAGGCTTTCTTGAGACTAGCATGGGACGGTTAGAGCCTTTGTTAGAAGAGAATCATGAGATAGATCTTTTTCACTTGGATGCAACTCACTCCCTCTACACCCACGACTGCATGGCTATGCACAGCTCCAACGTCATCATCAAGTTTGCTGACGACACGACAGTGATGGGCCTGATCGCCGGTGACGACAAGACAGCCTACAGGGAGGAGGTCGGATCACTGGAGCAGTGGTGCCAGGAGAACAGCCTCGCCCTCAACATCAAGACCAAGGAGCTGATCGTGGACTACAGGAAGCAGAGAGGAGAGCACAACCCTATCTCCATCGACGGTGTTGCAGTAGAGAGGGTCAGCTTCAAGTTCCTCGGCGTGCACATCTCCGAGGACCTCACATGGTCCACGCACACAACACACATGGTGAAAAGGGCCCAACAACGCCTGTATTTCCTCAGGTGTCTGAGGAAATTCAGCATGGGCCCCCGCATCCTGAGAACATTCTATAACGGCACCATCGAGAGTGTTCTTACAGGGTGTATCACCGCCTGGTACGGGAACTGCACCGCACTCGAGCGCAGAGCGCCTCAAAGGGTGGTGCGGACGGCCCAGTATATCGTTGGAGGTGAGCTCCCCTCCCTCCTGGATATATACAACCAGCGGTGCGTTGCCAAGGCCAAACGCATCATAAAAGACAATGCCCACCCCAGCCACAAACTGTACTCACTGTTACCGTCAGGCAGGCGATACCGCAGTATCAAGTGCCCCACAAATAGACTCAGAGATAGCTTCCACAGTCAGGCCATCAGGCTGCTGAACAAGGGCGTATAGCATATAACAATGTATATTTTATTACATTGATTTATATATACATATACATACATATTGCTCTTTTTCTGTGCCGATATATTGCATTTTATAAATTTATAAATTTATAAATATAAATTTTATTTTATATATTTAACTTTATACAGTTTTGTAGTAACTTCTTTTCTGTTTTTAATTTAACTTATTTTTATAACTGCTGTCTGTCGTCGGGTATTGCACATAAGATTTTCACTCACTGCTTTATACTTGTGTAAACTGTGAAGTGACAATAAACTTGACTTGACTTTGAACTCTGCAAGCAGTCAACAACATGTGTGAAGAAGCATCATAGACGAAATTTGAGCTACATGATGATCATGATTCATGTCGGTGTTCTAACATGATTCAATGAGTACCTCAGCTACCTTAGAAAAGACAAAGGTCCCCTGTCTGCCTTTTTGATCTCTTATGTCTAATTCGAGTATCAAGAGAGGGAAAGTGGATGATGCATCTTGCAGCAATTACAGCAATCATTCCGTGGTGTTTTGATAAGCTGAACTATACCAGATATCTGACATACTACTATGCACACATGTCTCACCTACAGGTTGATGATCCTGCTGTTCATGCACATTTTGTAGAGGGTGATTTTTCTGTCAAGCTCTGCAGGAACAATCCCTTTGGAAGACGATTGAGGAGACAAGGACACCCAGACTGCCAGAGGAACCAAAGGTTTCAGCGTAAAAAAACTGGAGCTGTCACCAGATACTATCTCACTTAAAGAAATGGTAATCAGGATCTAAGGCAGCTCAGGAACATGACATGGCATTGAGTCTACAGGGTGTTTCAGTCATCACGATATACAGAAGCCCAGGATAGAGAAGGATAGGGCAGATGTAAATGCCTTTGTAGAGCTTATGGAGAGAAGCTGGGTAAACCCTCTAGGCCATGGGTCGGCAACAGGCGGCCCGTGGGCCATTGGTGGCCCGCCAGCAATAATATTTGGCCCGGAAGATTATTATTTATTTTTTCGGATCGACAGTCGCACATATAGGCTATACTGTCCGAATCGAGAATGCAGTGACATTTTCCGAAAGGGCTGTACTGGCCATCTGGCATACTGTGGGCCGACATAACCCCCCCGTCAACGTTCGCCGCTGACCGCGCAGCACCCGAAAGAAAAGTCAAAGCATTAGAACGTGTCACATGTTTTAACAATTAATTACTTTAATTAGCTTTTGATCATGTTCTGGCCCGCCATCTAGTGGCTCAGAAAAAAATTGGCCCATGACCAAACTTACTTGCCGACCCCTGCTCTGATCAGTCTGATATCATCAGTCTTTCCACAGAAATTGCTGTGTGGCCAGCCAGTAATCTGCTGCAAGCTCCCCAGACTGGAGAGGAAGCATATCAGAAGTTCAGAAGTGAACATTGGAGAGTAACCAGTAACCAAGTTCCAAAATAAAATAACATAATCACAAGACATTCTCAAGCATCGCAAAAAGAGATAGAAGAAACCCACCACAAAGCAAGGAGCTTGTCTTAAAAGCGGATAGAAATTTCTGGTCATATGAAAGGTGATGGTGAGACTTTTGGAGAGATTACTGAGTCTGTGCTGAACCTAACATGAACCTCTTTGCATGAAGGAGGAAAGAGTAAGCAATTATAAGTGGTGTTTGATGTGTACTGGAAAACATCAGAGAGATGCAGTTGTGGTACAGCAAGTAGGACTCAATGGAAAAATAGTGCAGTGGAGAAAGCTGTTAAGTATTCCAGACAGAAAAACGGTTGATAACATTCATTGTGGACCAGTGGAAGCTGCCAGAGAACTGGGAAATCTTCGAGACAAGCAGCTATTTGCAACCTGTGGAGAGACATGCTATTGTCTCAACTAAAAATATTTTAATGTTGTTCAAAGAGCGGAAATCTTCCCATGAGGAGGCAGATACCCGTATGCTCCTACATACAAATCATGCCAGCCAGAATGTCTATCAAACCTCAGTTATTTTCAGGGAGGATACAGATGTCATGATTGTTTGCCTCGGATACTGTAAGAAGATAAACTTCCCCCTGTATCAGAAATATGGGACTCAGAATCGGGCATCAACATCCGCAGCCTTGCTGAGCTCCATGGAGACTACCTATGTGATGCTCTTGTAGGTGTACAGGTCGCAGGACCATGAAAACTCAGTGCTCTTAAACGTGTCAAAGGAATCAGGACATTCCAAGAGTCCTTATTTGAAGAATTATACACAAATATGGAATCATTTGTCTACAGGATGTATGCACTGGTCATCCAGCGTATGTGAGTGATGTCAATGCTTTATGCTGAAGTTGGACCTTGGAACTTATGGTCTGAAAGTGTGGACTGTGTAAGCTTTCTATGATGATGATGATGGTGATTAAAACAGAATATGAATACTGTATAATATTATATGTGTGATGGTGGCGATGATAATGATCATTGGGTAAATAAGTGAATGAAAGTTTGAATTCTTTATTCTTTATATTACATGTTTTGTTCAAATAAAGTGACAAGAGTGTCTCATTGTTTGGATCAATGGTTGGTGTCATTGGGGATTAACTGTGACTCACATACCACTTGTAAAGGTTTATCAAGTTGAAATTTAATATAAAGATATAGACTTTTTTTTTCAAAATACCAAACTATAATTTGCCACCTTGAGTGGTATGAATTAGTGAAAATTCTGGACTGGGCCCATGTTCTACTTTAAGGCCCATAATCACCCCTCATGGTGGGATAATATGGGAAGATTATACATATTATACCGATTATACCTTTACCTTCTGAATCATTACAGTCCTGTGAGTATTTCAGTTTTTCCCATTTGTGTCATTGATTGCATGTCACAATGCTCAAATATAGACTATAGTTTAAGCGAAAATTGTAGGAAAATAAATGTTGTTGACACTTTGAAGAGCCCATATGACCTCTACATTAATCAACCAGACTCACAACTGACTCAAATGAAAGCTATGAATCTATCCTTTAAAATGATACCAAACAAGTCATCATACACTATGAGTAATGGTTCTGAAAATTAGCCTCAATCGGGATATGCATCAGCGTCTAGAAGCCAATTTATTGTAGGGGGTGGTTCACTTCATGTGCTGAAAACTGTCACAAAGCTACCACTTACAAAGGGTTCTTATCATACCAAAATATCATATATGGACACCTTTTTAAAAAATGTAACCAGATTTTGCCACCTTGAGTGGTACTAAAATCTGGTCTGGCCCATGGACTATTTGGACCGGCGTTCTGGAAGGCAGTTTGGACGGCGTTCTGGACGGCGTTCTGACAGTTTGGACGGCGTTTAGTCACTTTTAACGTCATATTACAGTCTCCCCCCACACCCCACCCCCGGGACGGCGTTCTGGACGGCAGTTTGGACGGCGTTCTGGACGGCAGTTTGGACGGCGTTCTGGACAGCAGTTTGGACGGCGTTCTGGCAGTTTGGAGGTTGTTCTGGACGGCGTTGTGTCACTTCCCCCCCCCATCGTGTAGCCAGAAGGAGGATGGCCGGGAGAGGAGCAGCACACCTTCACTAAAGACACGAGAGGTACGGGCTTGCTTTGTGTATGTAACACAACGATCACCTCGAGGTCGTTATAATTAATAATTGTTATTCAAATAATTCTACCTGAAAAGCTCTACGGTAGTGATATGGGAACGATCACCTGAAAATATACAGTAAGAAGCCAGCATGGTTGGATATATAGCGATATAAAAGTAATATGTATATTTTTCCTATATTTGCTACAGTGCAACAGTGAACCGTTGTGATATACCAACTACTTGTATCGAATTACTTACACGACCCTTTAAATATTCGTTTTGATTTATTTATGTATTTAAAATAAAAGGTATTGCCTAATAGGGAAGTTGCGTTGCCTGTAAATCGGAACTTGCAAACAAACACACCCACGAGTCACCCTTTATCTACTTGGACTGAGGTGAGTGTTTACAGACAGCTATTTGGTGTGCATGTATTATAAACCAGGCTTCACTATTGGAGCTCATAGGAGCACCTGTTTGGTGTAATTTTACCTGAGCACTGGTTCTGCTCTTGGAGGCTTGTTGTTAGGAAGGAACTGTAATGTATTATATATATATGTATATATTATATTATTATGGCTTTTAAGGAAGGAAATGCACTTATGACTTCTAGGGACTAGAAGTTCTTTGTTGAATGACCTTTTTGTAAGTCGCTGCTAAATGACTGTAATGTAATGTAATGTAATGTTATTAGCATGACTCCCCCTCACACACCCATACACACTTTGTAAATTATGTTTGCTTAGAACCAGCTACCATGTCCTTGACTGGCGAAACTGGTCCAACCACCCCTGAGAACAATGGAGGGGATACCACTTGCTTGGTCTGCGGTCACCCCTCCTGTCCGGCCAGTCCTCAGACCCTGGCTCCAGGACTGGATCAACGCAACAACTGCCCCGGATGCCAGCAGGCGTACGATTGGCTGGTGAAGAAAGTGAGAATGTGCAGTGTTGTAGTTGAAGCCCATGAAGCTGCTGTGACAAGTGACGACGTCAACGCAAACAACCGCTCCTATTTAGACCTCGCCAAAGACACCACACAAACCGAGTATACGGAGGAGAGCGAGTGTCCTTCAAAGGCACCACAGAAGAAGAATCTCCTAGAGGGCCAAGTTGGCCCTCAGGAGGAGTCGGATTCCCCAGGGCCCCCGCCTGCTCTGCCTCCTACACAGCACCCGCCCACTCCTCCTCCTACACTACACCCGCCCACTCCATCTAGTGACAGAACTGAAATGGACGAGCCTAAATCCAGACTGGCCTCCCAAGTCAGAGAGTTTAGGGTCCGGTTGGACGTGTCCGAGGGCGTCCTGAGGAGGGAGAAGGAGCGGGAAGAGGAGGCGAGGGCCACCAACCGGGAACTGAGGGCGGCTGTCGCGGAGCTCCTGGACGGCGTCAGCGCTCTGTCCCGGAGGTACGGCGAGGCGGCGACCCGGCTCATCGAAGGGGAGCTGGGCCCGGGCGAGGCCGCCCTCAGCTCCCGGGTCGGTCTGGCCTCACGGAGGGCCGAGCGTCTGAGGGACGCCGTGCTCAGCGGCGAGGCCCTGCTGACCGAGGAGGACGCCACCTCCTTCACGGAGGACCTGGACCGCCTGCGGCCAAGCCTCACACAGCTGATGAGTCAGGAGAAGGAGGAGGAGGTGGAGAAGGAGGGCGGCACAGAATCAAAACTGAACGTCTCGCTGGCGTGCTCCAAGCTGGAGGAGATGAACGCCGAGTTCAAGTCGGCCGCGGCGGAGATCCACCGGGCCCTCCGCAATGTTCTCAACCCGTCGGAGGTGACCTTTGACCCGGACACCGCCCACCCCAACCTGGTGCTGTCGGACGACATGAAGACGGCGACCTACAGCCCCGCCCGGCGGCCCGGCCCCGCCTCCCCGCGGGGGTTCACCAGCTTCATGCAGGTCCTCAGTAGCCAGAGCTTCACGGCCGGGGAGCACTGCTGGCGGGCGGAGCTGGAGGGCGCCCCCTGGGCCGTGGGCGTGTGCTACGGCGAGCGGCTGGCGCGTGCCGGGCTGCCCAGCGCCCTGGAGAGCAGCCCCACCGCCTGGTGCCTCATGTGGTTCGAGAACCGCCTGCGGGCGTTCGAGCGGGGCCACGGCGTACCCCTGAAGCTGACTTCGCTGTCGCGGACCCTGGAGCTCCGGCTGAGCTTCGGCACCCAGCAGCTGAGCTTCTACGACGTGGGCCACGCCGGCGGGATGACCCACGTGTACACCTTCCACGCTCACCTGACGGAGCCCGTGCACCTGGCCTACAGGATGATGTCGGCACACCCCAAGGCCCGGGTCACCATTTACCAACAGTAACCAGGATATGGTTTTAGAAGCTAAGATAAGGTTTTTAGAAGGTTAAAATGAGGAACAAACCAGGAGCTTGTTTTGAGATGGTCCTTCCTCCACCTACTGCAGTTGAAATGAACAATGAACCACATTTATCAGGAGAGAGAGCGAGAGAGAGAGCGAGAGAGAGAGCGCGAGAGAGAGAGAGAGAGAGAGAGAGAGAGAGAGAGAGAGAGAGAGAGAGAGAGAGAGAGAGAGAGCGCGAGCGCGCTTGTCTTTATATCAATATATGAACATCTTAAAAAGGTTCTATTGAACCAGGCAGGGTTTTCTGGGAAAAAGAGTGGAAGGAAAAAGTGTGGATAATAGCTTCATGTCTTGCTCTTGTCATGATTATGAACTCGATTATGATTATAACATTTTGTTTATGATCATTATTCTTTCAACCCTCAGAGCTCGCACCTCAGTGCTCTGAATGACCAAGCTTTGTGATTCTTACACATAGTACCTCTAAACTTCAGTAGAGGCAGGAGGTAGAGAGGTCAGAAGGTACAGCGGTCGCCTCACAACCGGAAGGTGGCTGGTCCGATCCCCCGGCTCCTCCTAGCAAAAACTGTCAAGGTGTCCTTGAGCAAGACACCCTAACCCTAACTGCTCCATCGATGTGCTGGCTGTCTCCTTGCATGGGTGACTCCGCCGTCGGTGGTTGAATGTGTGGGATGAATGGTGAATGTGAGGCATGACTTCTAAAGCCCTTTGGATAAAGCGTGATATAAAAGGCAGTCCATTTACCATTTGTTCAAAGGTAGTTGCATAAATACATTTAGTATTCACATATTTTTAAAAAGTTATTATTAAATGTGATGTAGAATGCAAAGTCGAAACAAATAAAAAAAATGTCAACTTTCAATAAACCACACAATTTTTTTTTTTATTTGATGCTATTATGTTTCTCGTTGTTATCCCCGTTGTTATTGTACTATTATCTAGTGCAGAAGCTTAATAACCTAAGTAAGTGTAATATACTGTAGATGTTTAGTGATTTGACGGTTGAAGGTTTTGCATGATGGAACATTTTCATCATTTATGATCTAACATTGAAAAAACTCAATCTAGATCATCAAAGACGGTACTTTTGTACACAAATGACTATGCTGATCTTGCTTTAGATGGGGTTTAGGTTTCGATTTAGAATGTGACGGAAAAGATACACATGGACTGTGCCAACGTGTATCGACGTGTCAACGTTGTGAAACCTCAATTAATCATTTGCCTACGTAAACCAGTAAACCTACGTAAACTACAAGGGACTACAACTGCAAACTAGCAACCCTGCTAATGTTGGCATATTCACGTTTTAATGTTTTAATTTGTATTAATTTATAAATGTATAAACTGTTGATTGATATGCACTGTCCTTGATCAAATAAACGGAGTAAACTAAACTAAACTAAAACCAGACGTGCTTTGATCACCTGGGGGGGAAATAACCCGCCCACAGCCTAACCCCGCCCCCGGGCGTTCTGCTGACATGGCGGGAGACAGAGAGATAAGAGGGCGGGACTACAGAGGTGAGGGGATCCGTTGAATTTTTCCGATGTTGCTTCGTTAAAAACTCCAAAAACGCCGTTCGTGCAAAACGCCAAACGCCATTTTTTTAAATTGTTTTTTTTATTCTTCTTCTCCCTCCTTCACGGTTAAATCACGGCGAACACAGCTCACAGGAAGTAAGAGACCGGATGTTGCGCCTAGGTAGACCGGGGAAACGCTTCACATAAGTATCCTATCCCTTAAAACGGATAAAAAAAAATGAACCTGTCTCCTCCCCTTTCCCGCCATCGCTGCTCTCGCGATAACACATGTGTCGTCACAGGATCGCAGCGTCTCTCAGCTGACCACTGGGGGAATTTGGTGAGCTAGCGGCTAGTCAACAACAGACATGTTGTTGTCAATGTATGATATGTATTAACTATATATATTTTATATTTATATTTATATTTATACATATAGCAAATGTTCTGCCAATTTCTCTCACTCCACGTTTCCTCGACAAAGTAACTTTGGAACGGGTAAGTTATATGTCCCCTTCGTGTCGTAGTGTTTGCTTCATGTTTGGGTTTGTCAATCGCTGATTAGTCGTCTATCATATGGTAATAATGTCATAATTATATCATAATGGGGAAGCTCCAAGCCTTTTAAGATGTGTGTATATATATATATATATATATATATATATATATATATATATATGTGTGTGTGTTTATGTCTCCTCGTTTTATATACCATTTAGATAAGCGTTTCTAGCTTGTGTATCACTTGTCTTATCTATCTAACCAAGTAGCACAGGTTATGTGTTTACAGTCCAAGCCCAGTGGCTATACATATCTAAAGAGTGGATGTGAAGATATAAGGAAAGAGTGGATATAATGTTTGATACATACAAGGCACTAGTTGTGTATCATAATTATTATCCGTGATACTGATTTATACAAGGCACTAGTTGGCTACGACGAGACTGTGACAGAGCTCGACTAGGATATCATGATAAGATGGATGGCTGTTTTTATTAATTTTTTAGTGATAATTATAAATCCATGCTGCTATTGTTAACTATATTACAATGCTTAAATGTGCAACTATAGCTCTCTATATCTAGATCTAATATATATAAATAGATATACGTGACCAGGGTCACCTAAAGGAGAAGTAACCCCTTTAATCACTTGACAATCACAAGTCGCATAGTCCTGATACTAGTCTGACTTCTTCTAATAGTTGACGTATTGCTGTATTCACCTTGTCCTGCCAGGCCCGGACACCATGCTGGACTTCACGCAATACAATGGCAGCACTACGCCTTCGCCCGTGGAGAACACGTCCACATTATCAACCTGGCAACCCAATTCTGAGGCCAACATCACTAAGCCCCACAGATGTCTTCAGGTTCTGTACGAGGATATCGGGGACTCCAGGTAAAGCACTGTGCACGACACAAGTCCTCCGTGTAGGCCTACCTTGTTTTTAGCTCTTAACCGACATGTTGGACCTGTAACTTACGATCCGCTAGCAGAAGACCTTATACAGCATGTCTCTCCACTAATGCTCCACTCAGGGTGCGTTTCTGGGACCTGCTGCTGCTGGTGCCTAACGTGGCGTTCTTCGTCTTCCTGATGTGGAAGCTCCCCTCCGCCCGGGCCAAGATCCGCCTCACCTCCAGCCCCATCTTCATCACCTTCTACCTGCTGGTAGGGGGGGTCTCTGGTGGACATATTGGAATATAGAATAAAACTTGGTTCTGTGATGGGGCTGTTATTGTTACATAACGTCTGTATCATCGGCCTATACACCACTATCAAGATGTTTGGGTGGGGAACCGTAGACACCCCCACGTTCTAGAAGCCCAGTATTATGTTAAGTTATTAAGTTGTTTAGTATTATGTAGTAACCCGATACTTGTTCCCTCTTCTGACCTCCAGGTGTTTGTGGTGGCGGCTGTGGGCATCACCCGGGCTGTGGTGTCCATGACTGTGAGCGCCTCCAGCTTTGCCACCATCATAGACAAGGTGCTGTTCACTTCACTTCTCCTCTTCACTTTCATGTGTGTGTGTTCTGGATGTGCTGATACCTGATCAGTGATGGGTACACAACCTGGAAATAGTTTGGAAATATATGGGTTGTGATGCGGGGCAATGTTTTTTAGAGTTGGGACGTTTAATCGATTCATCTTCATATTAAGTCGTCAACTATTGAATCCATTCCAGCTTATTAAGTGTGAATATGTTCTGTTTTCTTTTGTCCGCTGTCAGGGTAAACTGAATCTATTTTGGGTTGTGGACTAAACAAGACATTTGAGGCAGTCATCTTGGGATGATGGAAAACACTGATCCTCATTTTATAGAACAAACAACTATTCGGCCCTATTATTATAATTGTCTGTTTTTATATATCATACATCAAAAATGTTATTGACTTAATGTTTGCGCTTCTAATTAACGAATAAAGGAGTGTCATTGAGGAAAAACAGCCTATGAAGAACTATATATAGATGTATATCTCAAATTACATTCCAGTTATTTAGCAGATAGAATTGTGAACCAATGTTCTGTTCTTGTTACCTAATCCTATTGAGCTGCGTGCCACATAAAGAAGCGTGTTCAGCAGATAAACAATCTCTTCATCAGAAACCCATGACCACACTCACTCACACTCACAAGACCTATAGCGGTGTATACACAAGAGCGTTACTCCCATCACGTACAGCTGGGACACCATTTGCCGCCTGGTACTGTTCAATTAGCCGTCAGAATCCTAACACCATTCCCAGACACTCCCACTCCAACGGGCGCTGTTACTGACATTCCTGGCATACCAGACAGTTCCCTGAGGTGAACACAGCAGTGGGTTCACTATTCCCTCTTGTGAGACTACTCTGGATGTGTTCCACCACACAAGGGAACAGTATGCCTATATAGAATACATACTGTTTACATACTGTTGTAATTGTTAATAATTGCGACCTTTATGACCACTATTGGCTAATTGTGGAGGCCAAAATTCAGCGATTTCCTATGGATATGCAATTAATTGTGCAGCCCTGATGTACTTGTTACTTTATCTGTTGTTGTTGTTGTGGTGTGTTAGGTCCTGTGGGAGATCACTCGATTCTTCCTGCTGGCTATCGAGCTGAGTGTCATCATCCTGGGCCTTGCTTTCGGTCAGTGTGCTCCGTGTGCTCATAGGGGTTCACTTCTCTGTAGTACTATTACTACTACGAGCAGCACCAGTCACTTGTGTGTGTGCGCTCATGTAAATTATTGTCTTTATTTCTCAGGGCACCTGGAGAGCAAGTCCAGTATAAAGCGTGTGCTGGCCATCACTGCTGTACTCGCTCTGGCCTACTCCATTACCCAGGTAGCTGTCTATTATTATTAATATTATTATTATTATTATTACATATAATAATATGGTCATGCTGAACATTTTTGGCCCTTGGACCCATAAAGTCTGTGTGGATAGATTTCTCTGTACAGTGACCGTTTCCGGTTAACTTCTATCAATGTAATTGTAATTAACCACAAACCAAAATACTAGTGTACTGTAGATGGTTTTGGTCACATGTTCTATGGTTTGGCTCAGTGAGGGGCCAGTTTTCTGCAAACTGTTAGAATGGAGTGTGTTTGGAGTGCGTTTGTTTATTGATGTCTCTTCGCTCTGAAGGCCCTCCGGGGGCGACTGCAGTGTGCTTTGGATGTTCTTGAAGACCTTTTGTTCCTTAGTTCAAAGAAAGCTGCCTGCGGTCTGTTTTTAGTTTGTTTGTTTTCTCCGTTCGTCTCAGGGCACACTGGAGATTTTGTATCCGGACAGTCACCTGTCTGCAGAGGACTTCAATATCTACGGCCACGGAGGGAGACACTTCTGGCTGGCCAGCTCCTGCTTCTTCTTTCTGGTCTGTTGACGTGAAGGATGAAAAAACCTGACTTACTTTTTCGGTTCCGTGTGAACGGTTGATTTTTATTACAGCGATTCTGATTCCTTTTCCCTTTCAGGTGTACTCTCTGATCGTCATCCTGCCTAAAACTCCACTTAGAGAGAGGATAGCTCTGCCATGTAAGTTTGGAGTGGAGTTTGTTTTTACCCAATAGGATGAATCTCAAAAGTTAGCGGTTTGGTTGACGTGATTTGAGTTCAGTTTAATTCAACCACTTTTATTTATCCCTAGAAGGGCAATTCAATTGCAGCTAACCAGTCACAACACAGGAAAATAAATTAAAAGATGACACTGTAACTTACAAAAACGACAAGATCAATTATATATCTCTTGTGTGTTTCACTCTGAAATCATGAACATAAGTGTCTCCTAAGGTCACTGTCTACTTTTGAATGATGTCCTAATCGATGGGTTGAACCCATTGTGTGTTCTTTCTTCACAGCAAAAAAGAGTTTCTACGTGTACGCAGCCGTCCTCTCTGTGCTGAACCTCGTCCAGGGTCTGGGCAGCGCCCTGCTGTGTGCCGAGGTCATCGAGGGGCTGTGGTCAGTATGCGTCTTATGTCCACAAAGGGTTGTACATGTCTATACATAACAACCATGTACATGACTAATGTTCTTCAGGAAGCACTTCCCCCTTAACTCTTATTACCTCTATGGTTTGCTTGTTATTGTTTGCGCTATTGATAGCCAACTTATTGTACTTTTTACCTGAGCACTGGTTCGGCACTTGGAGGCTTGTTGGGAAGGAAATGTGATGTAATGTACATTATGCTATTATTATATATCTGTATATAAATGTATATATTATTATGGCTTGTTGGGAAGGAAATGCACTTATGACTTCTGGTGACTAGTAGTTCTCTTGTCTACCTGTTGAAGGACCTTATTGTAATGTATTATATATTTGATTATATAATGTATAATATTATTATGGCTTGTTTAGTAAAGGAATCCATATAACAGTAATGTTGTTCCCTGATGGTCATCCGTTAGTGTTTTTAAAGGTTGTTTTTTGGGTTTCCACCAACATCGATGCTTTGTTGTTTTGCTCTTCTTCCGTGCAGCTGTGTGGACGTCACCACCTTTCTGTACTTCTCCATCTTTGCTCCTCTGATCTACGTCACCTTCCTCCGGAGGTTCTTCGGGTACGTAGCCACAGACACTCGTATCCATGGTAACACCCCTCCTCCTTACAAAATGTCAAGAATTGCAAAGGACACCTTTGCAACACCTTATACTGTGTCTGTGTGTGTGTGTGTGTGTGTCTGTGTATTTAAAATAATAACATTGTACCTTTATTATACATGTGAATAACAAACAAGATCTATAGTATAATATTCACTAGATCAGTGGTTCTTAACCTTTTTGGAAGTACTGAACCCCGCAAGTTTCATATGCGCATTCACCGAACCCTTAATTGGAAAAATTTAATATGATTTTTTTTTTGGACCGCCTGTCCTAAAGGGGGACCAAAGCGCTGAAAAAGTGTATGGTAGGCAGAAGCCAAAGCATTGATAGTAGTTTTTTTAATAATTTTTTTTTCTATTATTAATAAATGCGAAAAAAACTGATTTCACATACATCAAACAAAGACATAAATAACCTACTAAGTCCCTATAATAAACCTACTAAGTCCCTAACAAAGAGCCTGACTTATGTTTTATGGAGGACTGGGCGACATTGTTGACGTTTTGATGATTGAAAGTAGCGTATGTCACATGGGTGTCTAACAAAATAAAGGTAGGCTAGTAATATGTAATGTATGTAAACTTGTATGTAAACATACATTATGGTATTATAATGTTCTTTTGACCTACGTAACTTACACATTTTTTTAAAAGCGCGGAGGTGGACAGTGGAGGTGAACCGAGGTGACTTATGTCCGTTCTGGAGTGGAGCTCCACTTGCCCATGAGTCTGCAGCCAGACGCTCTTGTACGAGTGAACGGAACGGACACGCACACAGTGTGTGTGTCTTGACCTCCACCGAACCCCTGAGACTGACTCACCGAACCCCTGGGGTTCGATAGAACCCAGGTTAAGAACCACTGCACTAGATAGATAGTCACTTTACCTTTTATTATATTAATAAACCACATCTGAATCGTCTCCGTTTGTGTGACTTTCAGTTACACAACCTTCTTAATCATCTTGTTTTTGTGTCTTCTTTCTCTTATTCTTCTCCTCTCCTCCTCCTCCTCCTCTTCCCGGTCGCAGCTCTGAGCCCAAGATCCTGTTCTCCTACAAGTCCCAGATGGACGAGCCGGAGGACAGCGACGTCCACCTGCCCCCCACCTCCTCCTCCTCCTCCGTGGCTGTGGGCCGCAGGGAGCAGCCGGACCAGGGCCTCTACTACTCCTCCACGCAGATCGACGGCTCGGGGCCTGCCACGGCCGGGGCCTACCTAGACGACGTGGTCTCCGGCAGCGTTTACAGCGTCCACCGCTGGAGGCCCATCAACGTGTGAGAAGGAGAGAGAGAGAGAGAGAGACGCTGTCCTTTGGTATAAAAGAAAAAAGGCAGTCGGGCAGAATTGGTGAGTTGATAAAAGGGGGCGTGAGTCTCCTGTGTGACTAACGGACCAAAGAGAAAGAGAGAGACACCTGTTCAGTACAGGACGGCCTGAAGAACACTTTCCCTCCTCTGTGTGGTGCACAGTGGACCCCCCCCCCCCCCCCGGTGGTTGAGGGAGCATCATTTCATATTCAGGGTTCATTCCCCCGCTTCATTCCACATGATGAACAGGTAGAGGGGGGTCCCGTAGTGGACGTAGTTTGCACTGAGTCTCCGGGGTGGTGAGAAGCTCTTCAGTATAAACCGTGTGTACATTTCCATCCGCGTGCGGACATGAACTCTCCCTGCCCCTTTTTATTTTTTTTTAGTGTGTTCATTTTCCGCTTGTGTTGGATGGCAAAGGTCTTTTAGTGCTAATTCATTCCTATTGGTGTGCTGTGTTTGGCTTCTAGCAAGCAGTTGCTCTTGTTCTCCTCCTGACATGTGTGAAAGGCTGTCCTCTCTGTATCACTGGTGTAGTTAGGAAATGCGCTGTAAAAATATGCTGGCTTCTGAAGTCTGTGAAGGAGGCGCCCCCCCCCCCCTTGGCTGTTAGAGGGGTTCCAGGACACACAAGACGACGCTGCTACAAGATGCTCCTCTCGAGGACCGGGTTGGCCTTTTGTCTCTCTTGTATTTATTGCAGAGTTTCACTTTGAAAATAGCAAAGTAATCATTCCCCCTGGTTTGAGATGGAGTGGCCTCACGTCGAGAGATCCAGCACTTAATTGCACTCAATCATTTATAGTAATATAGAGAAATGAATATTATATATATAATTTCATCCCAGAAAGTGCAATTGATTTTTGTATGCGAACATGGTCATTCCAATTTACTCCTATTGGCCCTCTTTGTACATGTTGATGCATCGAGAGAGGTTCCTGTAGTGTTGTCCAGTCTCTATTTGTGAAACCAAACTCTATTTACAATGTGTATGCAACGGATGTTGACCAATCTCTCTGGTAGATGTTAGGCCTGGGCGGTTGTTGTCTCTCGCTCAGTGTGTCAAACTAAGGTGGTCGTACTGTCGTCCATCACAGCAGTGTTCTATGAAACTTCTCCCATAGAGTATTGCCTAAAGAAGCAGGTACTTATTTCCGTATCTTATAATTTGGCTTATTTCGGTGATGTCATGGCTAAACATTCCAATGAAGTAAATAACTTTTCTTTATGCCTGCAAACCGGTAATCTCGTACATTTAAATTAATGCTGGAAATAAAGATATTTCAGACTCGAAATATGAATGTATTACAGCTGTAGTAATAGGAGTTTCATCTCCGTGAACTATATTATGTATATTGGTATCCATCCAATGTCTCTTTCAAATGTTCTTCAGATTTATCCATATGGTTTTGAGTGAATGTGCTGATTATAAATGTTATACAGGTTTCATGCTCTCTGTTCGGGCACAATATTAATATATATATATGTACATTATTCCGCACCAATATGCAAGCTAAATAAATCAACATTGTTTTATAATATATGCTACTGATACTGGTGATGTAACGTGTTGGACTTTAATTGAGCATCAGCATCAGCCAAGGTATATGTGAACTGTGTCCATAGACATGTCGGATTTTAGGTTATGGCGCCATCAGCTGGTTATGCAGGGGTAATAAAATGAAGTAAACTGCTTATTTCATTTTGTTTTTTTTTCTTCTATTATATATAAATATTGTTATTTAATAAAAACAATGAATATCTTGTGACGGGTAGTAAACAAAGGCTCAACTCATAAATATATATATAAAAATATAAATACATCAAAAATATATTTACATATTTTTTTAATGGAGCGCATGCCTGGACTACATCTGGATATACATAGGCTGGACTACATCTCCCACAAACACTCCCTCTTGCCCACCGCCGATACATCGTGAAATCCGATTGGCCCCGTGATTATCGCTCTCCACCAATGACGTGCGAGAATACTGTTTCACCTCGAGCCGAGTGACCTTTGTGGCCGTTTATTCCTCCCCACGCCAGACGCCACCCAGTGGTCGGTGGTGGTAGTGTTATTCTGTCAGTGAGCGGTGGTGGCGCTATGCTGTGTTGTTGCCGTCCCCTTCCCCTTCAGTGACGCCTACAGATAACATATCATAATAAGAGAGCTTTGGGGGCCCAAGGAAAGGAGACAAGGAGGAGACATGGGAGGCAATGGAAGCACGTCGTCACGGAAAGTGTCGTTCGGTCTGGACGAGGAGGAGAAGGTCACCGTCGTAGAGGGAGTGAAGGTAACCAGTTCTCGGTTCAGTTGTGTTGACAATGTCATGTAAAAAACGTCAGGCTGAATAACGGAACGATACAAATAACACGAGAGGTCTCGGTTGGTTTCTTATATTACATTGTATTACATTAGTCATTTAAGCTTCACGCTTCAGAACCACAATGGCTTTATTGTGTCATCGTACAAGTACAACGAAATTGTTTAGCAATCCTCAAGACACTCTTGCAACAATACACAACATATAAATGATGTAAATAAAACGAAACCTAATATACAGGGGTAGAAAATTGCCATACAAAAAACATTGAATATATATATTGCGTTGGTGACCCTATAAACAGTAGTGCACATTACACATGTAGGGCACATTACACATGTGTATATACATACACAAAGGTGCATATGTGTTATTAATGGCCAGTTGTCAAGTAGTACATCACTAAATATATCTTTATATCGTTATGTTTTGTCTAAATTAGCGAGCTTACATGTATATACACACAGCTACAGCTGAGCAGCTGAGTGCCGGCCAAGAGCACGTTCTAGTGGCGTCCCACCGAAGCCATGACAAACGAGCCAATCAAAACACGTTCTGCGTATGACGTCAACAACGTAACGCTGATATTGATAATGAGCGACGTTAGGAGGAACGTCGACAACGTAACGCTGATATTGTGGAGCGACGTAATAACGTCAACAACGCAACGCTGGTGTTATTGGATTATTTTATTATTTTTATTATGGAGTTACTGCTCATATTTATAGTGCTAAGACCACTTTAACCACCATATAAACACTTATTAACATTTATAACCACTATAACAACCCTATAACCACTATCCCATCGTGGTTACCCGACTGCTAATCATAAAACAGATAACATACCACACATACAACATAACCACACATATAATCGTACATAAATAAATGATGTAATACACATCGTACATTGTATATATTGTATTGTATGCGCCCATACATGTAATAAAGTGTGTGTGTGTGTGTGTGTGTGTGTGTATGTGTATGTGTATGTGTATGTGTGTGTGTGTGTGTGTGTGTGTGTGTGTGTGCGTGCTGACCCAGCTGTCAGACGATGTGCTGCGGAGGATGAGGGAGGCCCAAGCCTCTGAAGGCAAGAGACCTCCGCCTCAACCAGAACGCCAGAAACCAAGTATGTAAGACCCAGCAGCCAGGCTGGTGTAAACCCCCCCTGTGGGTGCGGCAAAACGCTGTTGGATCATGATTAGGAAACACTATTACTTTTTTACTTTCGTATTTTGAGTACAGGGAGACACATAAGCACAATCCTAGTGATACTAAATATGTTTAAATGCAGCTATTTTTGTCAATTGATGATAGGTGAATAGTACCACTTCATAGTCATGTGATCTAAACTTTCAAACGTTATGTTTTTAAGGTGCTTCAATTGCAGAAATCCAAGAGGAAATGCGCAAGAAGTAAGTTTACATTATACATACGGTGAGGAGAGAGAGAGAGAGAGAGAGAGAGAGAGAGAGGAGAGAGAGAGAGAGAACTTGACTACATGAACAAAGACACATTTTTTCCTCCTTATAGTTTCACGACATTTCAATTGATGTAAACAACTTTCATACCATACACACCATTTGATATGAACAGATTGTTTTCTCAACCTGTGACCTGTCAGCTACAGTTGACATCCGTGGTGGTGCTGACATGTTTATAACGTAACACTCTCACTTGGCACTAATGCGGAGGATATGTTGGCATCGGTTGGCATGTACACACTACATGTATGTACACGCTGGAATGTATGGCCTCTTAACACGCGTGGTTTATTATGTCAACTGCTGGGGATTTACTTACACACAGCCTTTCAAGGCCTATGTTCAAAGGTCACACACACTCTCTTAACACACACACACACACACACACACACACACACACACACACACACACACACACACACACACACACACACACACACACACACACACACACACTCCCGCTTTCTCTTTCGCTTTCTCTCACACACACTCTCACACCCACACAAACACACACACATAATTCAGTGTAACTGACAAATGTCTTTCTCAAACCCCTGAGACGTGTGTGATAAATGTGGAGCTACCAGACCTTGTGTTACAGTTCTGCTCTCCGAGAGGCTTGTGTGTTAGTCTCCCATGAGGCCGTACACTCTTTAATGGAGCCTGTGTTCGCTGTCTCTTACTGTGGGAGAGTTTTGTGTGTCTGAGTTACTGTTCAGCCAGTATGTTATGTATGTTATGTATGCCTTTAAAAGCGACAATGTGAGTTAAAAAAAATTAAAAATCTGGAGCAATTGTTCTTCATAGACAAAGTTAAATGGACGTTTGTTAAAATTGCCCTAACTCACAGCTACAGTCTCAGGACTTCACAGCCCCCCCCCCCCAACCCTAGACCCCCAAATGGCAAGAAAAAACTGGAGGAGGGAAAAAAAACCAACAAGGAAGGAAGAAACCCTGAGAAGGAACGCAGAGATGGTTGGTTTAGGAGTGCAATAGATGTATAGTTGTGTGTGGTTGGTGGCTGGTTTAAGAAGCCTAACCTGGCCTGAGTCAAACTTATTACCTGTGGCTGGGTGAGGCTGTACACCTGTGGGTCCTTGTTAATCAAGGCCCACAGGTAAAACCAGCCACACACACTTGAGGAGAGTCTGAATAGGGCCAGGTATGGCTGCCTAAACCAGCCACACTAACTCTGCAATACACAAAAACATTAGTACAATAATAAAATGGGAGATAATTGTTGTCTACAGTGCTTGTGGGCAAGCTGGTATCCTTCAGGTCGTCAGATCACAGCAGCACACTAGACAACAGAAGCAGACTGCAGTCTGATCATTAGATGGGGTAATGTGGGCCATGTAGAAAACCTCTAGTCTACTTGCAGTCTCTATTTGACCATTTTTGTTTTAGTATTTTCTTACTTAGTTTCAGTTTAAGTTCATTAGTCATTAATGTGGTAATTGTGTGTCCCTCTAGGTTTGAGCAGGAGCAGGCCCTGGTCGAGGAGCAGCTGGCTAGGCTGGCTCAGAGGGAGAAGGAGAGGCGGGCTGCTGCCTCTGCGGATAGTGCAGGCCTCGGAGATGTCACCTCTGCCCTCATCATGGAGCAGGGCAGATCCCATGAGGAGCTGGAGAAGTCCAAGACCCTGGTGAGTGGTCAGTTACCCTGGGACCAGGAGGGTCTCCACTAGGGAGAGACACTCTCAGACTCACTTCTTATTCTTAGCGTCGTGGGTCACGGGACGGGAACCGGAGCCTTCTGATCCAACTGCAAAATGTATAATGAGTGTTCGTCCACTTTTTAATTCTGTCTGGGAAACACTGCCACGAACTGCCATGAACGGGTGGCTCTGCCTCTGTCCAAACGCAAAATGGCAGATCTTCGGTTGTCGTTGGCAAATGCCGGCGTCAACTCATTAGACTCACTAGACATTGTCACTCATAAGTGCAATGTTCTTTGTATGTTGATCCCTTTGAAAGCTGACATGCAGGCAATGCAGTATTGTCAGAACCTGGTGGGACCCACCCATTCATTCATTTATAATGAATAAACTTATATTAATATTTACTAGTGCAGGGCCCATTTAAAACCTGTTCAGAAGGGGCCGATTGCTTGGCCTCTGGTATTGCAGACCAGGCCAGACCAGACCAGACCTGGACAGACCAGACCAGGAGTTCTGGCTGTTCTTACAGGGTGTATCACCGCCTGGTACGGGAACTGCACCGCACTCCAGCGCAGAGCGCTTCAAAGGGTGGTGCGGACGGCCCAGTATATCGTTGGAGGTGAGCTCCCCTCCCTCCTGGATATATACAACAGGCGGTGCGTGGCCAAGGCCAAACGCATCATAAAAGACATTGCCCACCCCAGCCACGAACTGTATTCACTTTTTCTGTCAGGCAGGCGATACCGCAGTATCAAGTGCCGTACAAATAGACTAAGAGATAGCTTCCACAGTCAGGCCATCAGGCTGCTGAACAAGGGCGTATAGCATATAACAATGTATATTTGATTACATTGATTTCTATATACATATTGCTCTTTTTCTGTGCCGATATATTGCATTTTATCAATTGCATTTTTATTTTTAACTTTATTCTATTTTTATTTTTTTTTAGAACTGCTGTCTGTCGTCGGGTATTGCACATAAGATTTTCATACCACTGCTTTATACTTGTGTAAACTGAAGTGACAATAAACTTGACTTGACTTGAGAGACCAGACCAGACAGACAGACAGACCAGACACTCCTTCCATTGTAGTCAGATAGTAATAGTAGTAGTTGTTACTAATCCTTTGAGCTTGCTGTGACAAAGTGTGTGGAGCAGCTGCAGAGTCCAGCTCTCTCATTGAGTTAGGAGTTATTTTGGGATTAGCTTTGGTGTCTTATCACCGGTAGCCCAGCACTGACTCCACGAAACATTTGATCCTTCTGTTGCCGCCAACATATAATCGACAACACCGTGGTAAGTGTTTAGGAAACATTCTGGCGTATATTTAGCACTTTAAACAGAGATATAGTAGCCTTTTAGCTGTTTTATAGAGAGCACATTTAAGAAGGAATTGATTTGTTGTGAAGTTTTCCATTCATACTAATCATAGTTCACCGTCTGATGAAGACAAATACATAAATGTGAGTGTATTAGAGTACATTATAATGCTAATTTGAATGTCTTTATATATAGCCAAGCACCGTCTGTTTATACATAATGTATTCCACTCATCTCTATTTCATACCACTGTCCCAATTTACTAAATTACACTGTACATCATATACAATATATACACATTTTCCGCATGTAAACAGCGTAAACAGCAGCCTCTACTGGTCAAATGTATGTTTACAGGAAACTATGTCTTCAACCAACCTTATCTAACGTGGGCACTGGGCAGGCTGGCCTATCAGAACGGCAGGCCCTGCCATGCTTGTCCTTATCAGTACACGTATATTACAACGTATATCCATGCTCCAAATAAATCATTTTACAGCAGTTTTCATGCTGTGTCCCAACCGACACACACACACACACACACACACACACGCCCCAGGCACACGTGTGTATATTCCAGATTGCGGTGTGTGTGTAGTCCATCATGTGGTGAGCGTTCAGCGTGACTCTTATTGATTTGGAAAAAGAAACATTTGTAAGAAATATGATTCTTGAGTCTTTCTAGAGCTTGCCACCTTTACCCTTCAAAATCCAGGCCTTCATTTTAAAGTTTAAAGGGGACTATAAGCGGCAACCCCAAGACTCTCTGATTTATGTTCCAAACACGTGGCGGGAGCGCTCGGGAAACTGTGCCGACGGCGCGCACCCACACACACACACACCCACACACACACACACACACACACACACACACACACACACACACACACACCACCACACACTCCAACGTTATTGTGCGGATATAACCTGCGTTTCCACGGACCCCCTGTGGGTGGCGAGTGTTCCCCACTGCGTTCCTGCACATTCGCACACGCATAATCATCACGGCGTAGCAGGTGACTGTAATCACACGACACGCTTAATAAAACGGCGCGCATGGAAACGCTCCTGATTGATAGCAACTCGTTCGGCGGCTATTTTTAGACCAGACTCCCATAATTATGCATGTACCGAGAACCGCCACGATTTATGTTGGGTGTGATTAATATTTTTTTTAAGATATTCATGTTATTCTATAAATTGAGTGCAAAGGTCGATCGAGGCCCGTTGGGGAAAATGCTGCGCTTGCTGCATTGGTACCGAATGTTGTCAGTATTGGATGGTTTTGCCGAAATGTTGTTCTGAAATTGCTTACGTTACATATTGCGATTCTTTGGGGATTATTGTGGTTTTAAATGGAGTTTTGTGGCGTTGAATGGGGGGATGGTCTGTATGTATGTGACTGGTTTCTAAACCAAACATAGCACAGCCTCAACATAGCATCACCTGTTCACCCTCTGTTATCACTCCCCATCACCGTTCCCCATCACCGATATCTAATATAGTGCTTCATATGGTACGGTGAGAGGATGATTTTCTACTTAACTCACCCCTCGGGGGTGAGAGAAAGGATGTGTACTCGTACCTTGGAACCGCAGGCATGACAATTAATTTCCCTTTAGCCTGGAAAATATATACCTAATTATCTTTGAAATATGAAATATTTACTGTATGCGCCTGACCTTACTGTAATGTTTGAGCTTCACGCTCTCAGCAGACAAAAGGGGAATTTGTTCATCAGCGTTCTATAATGATTCATAACTAATGGACAGCCACAGGCAGGTTATTATGTTTCATGCACACACCAATTGCATGTAAAGCCTGCATGTGGTGTGTTTTATAGAATATATGTTTAAAGTCAATTATCACTGATGTGGAATAAGAGAGGAAAGTCCTGAGTGGTCTAATGCTCTGAAGGAGGAAGGTCTGACGGGGTTTTGGTCCTGCTGGGGAAATAATACATTCAGGTGTGTGTGTGTGTGTGTGTGTGTGTGTGTGTGTGTGTGTGTGTGTGTGTGTCTGTGTGTGTGTGTGTGTGTGTCAATCACCACCACGGCGACATCATCGCCGCTGACTCAAACGTTGACGCCCAAAGCTCCACGGTAGACACTCAATTTGCAGCCGATCGCGACCCCTGTCACATCCAGTCTCGCTCTCTCTCTCGCTCTATGTCTCTCTCTCTCTGTTTCCCTCTATGTCTCTCTCTGTTTCTGTTTCTGTCTCTCTCTTTCTCTCTCTTTCTCTCTCTCTCTGTCTCTGTCTCTGTCTCTCTCTCTCTCTCATTCTCTCTCTCTGTCTCTGTCTCTCTCTCTCTCCTACCTAACCTCACATTTTGTCCTCCACATTGATTTACCCTGCAGCGTCTTCTTAGCAGCTAGCTCGCTGCAGCGTCTTCTTAGCTGCTAGCTCGCCGCAGCGTCTTCTTAGCTGCTGTAATGAATATTGAATGAAGCCGTCGGCTTGGCTTTCACTGACGCAACTCCCAGCGTTTAATGAGGTAGCATCGGCGCCGTGAGACCCGGGCTGCGCTGGCTGTCCTCACAAGACTCGTTTTCTTTCTTTAACTGACAGTGCTGGTCGTGTGTGTGTGTGTGTGTGTGTGTGTGTGTTTAGTTTCTGCCCGTTTGTTTATCTTTAATTGCTCCTCTCTTTCCTTCCACCGAGTCTTCGACACTCAAGAGCATTTCAGGACCGATGTCACGTTGTGATGCTACACATTTTTCAAATGTAGTAGAGGCCGACGGGAGGCTGCCAGCTTTTAAGGCTGAAGCTGTGCCTCTAGACTCTGCCTCTGTCCTCTAAACTCTCCCCTCTGTCCTCTAAACTCTTCTGTCTGTCCTCTAAAGCCTGCCTCTGTCCTCTAAATTCTACCTCTGTCCTCTAAACCCTGCCTCTGTCCTCTAAACCTTGCCTATATCCTCTAAACCCTGCCTCTGTCCTCTAAACCTTGCCTCTGTCCCCGGCCTTATAGACTCAGATCCTCCTTTTTATGCAGCACGTGTGTGTGTGTGTGTGTGTGTGTGTGTGTGTGTGTGTATTCGGTGTGTGTGTGTGTTCGGTGTGTGTGTGTGTGTCAGTCAGAGGTCTCCAGCTGGTCTTTCCTCCCCCTAGTGGTAGGGGAGAGGTACTGTCAGGGAGAGGACATGGTTTTGGTTACGTGTCCAAATATAAAATAAAATAAATGTTAGTAAAACACGATGAAACACAAGTACAGTCAGGCAAAGTACAGGGAACAGATGTGTGCTCTGGTTTAGAGGACTTGGATTAAGTCCTCTAGACCAGAGCACACATCTGTTCCCGGTTAACATGAAGATACCGTACACTGTGTAAGTGAAGTCAAAGAAATTACACCAGCACGCTCCAGCCATCCTCTCTCCTTGTGATAGTCTCACCTTCATTATCACCTTCTGCCTTCGTTCTCTTCACCTTTGTCTATTCCCTTCACCTCCGAGGTGTCACCAGCGCGCTACAAAACACCTATAGTTCCAGTGGTGGCTGGTGCATTTTTCACCAGGGGGGGCTATACCATTTTTTTAATTTACAATTACATATTGTTAATTACATTATATACAATTACTTTTTGTATTGAAATGTCGCCCTTCTGTCCATCACTTTCATCATGGCCACGCAAGGCCAGCTCAAAGGCACCACAGAACATCACACAGTCTATTATTTTAGACAGGATGTGTTTTTATCCACCTCCTCATTGTGCTTCCTCACGGCAATCCTGTGGCCGTCGTCCAGCTGCGTAGCAATGTTCACTCTGCCTAGCGTGGCAAGCTTCATAGCATTGTCTTCCGGGGGGGCTGTTCTGAAACAGCCCACCCGAAAACGTTTGGAGGACGCTGATTGGCTACATTTTATGTCACTCGTTTATATCTTGAATCAGCAATTGGCTAAACTGCTACAGAGACCCGCCTCCGTGGGGCTATTTCTCTACAGCCCCCCCAGCATCGTCATACAGTGTACTAGGCATATGTGTACTAGGAAAAGCATATTATGTTGCGCAAATTATTTTAAAATCATATTTTACACATATTTCTGGGTGCATTCCATATTTTAAACACACACATATTACATTTTTTTTATTATTAATAATAATGTTTGTGCGTGTGGTTTAGGGGGGGCGGCGCCCCATCGCCCCTATGGGCCAGCCGCCACTGTATAGTTCTCATAATGCCCACACGTATAGAAGGAGGACCCAGCGTCTGTTCTGACGCCTAATTGAGTTTGGGTCGCTGCCTCAGCAGCAGAGAGAGTCATCGCTTTCTGATACCCGGTTCAGGGCTGCAGGTACGAACGTCTTCTGAGGCAGTAAATTCAAATATCAACTCTTGTTCATATCTCACCCAGTTGGGGAAACAGGGTGTGTTCTGACAGTGACATGGCACAGAACCATTGCAAAAATACCGGTAGTTCTCAGGTCGGGTTCAAGCAGAACCGCTCACTAAGTTAGAATCAGAATGTCTGATGGTGTCTAATGTCTGAACGGAATTGTCGATTGTCGTCAAGACACTCTTAAAAACAACAATTAAAAAAAAATGTTGTTAGTTAATTGTGGATAAGGTAACACCCACTGTGTTAGTGCTATGGTCCAGCCTCCGCTGACTGACGCATATTTCTTATCAAGGGGCTCCGGATCTCCGGTGTTTTTAATTGCTACAGTTTATCTTTTGGCCACCAGGTGGCAGCGTTGACGTGTGTTTTGTTGTAATGAGGACCGTGAAGCAGAATTGATGGCTACTCTGCACAGCAACATGTGCTGCTGAGCACAATCTTCTCCCACCTCTCTCTCTCTGTCTCTCTCTCGTTCTCTCTCTGTATCTCTCTGTATCTCTCTAACTGTATCTCTCTCAGTGTGTGTGTGTCTCTCTCTCGGTACCTCTCTCCCGCTGTGTCTCTCTCCCTGTGTCTCTCTCGCTGTGTGTGTGTGTGTGTGTGTGTGTCTCTCTCTCTCTCTCTCTCTCTCTCTCTCTCTCTCTCTCTCTCTCTCTCTCTCTCTCTCTCTCTCTCTCTCTCTCTCTCTCTCTCTCTCTCTCTCTCTCTGTCACCCCACTCCCCCTCTACTGTGACACACCCCACACCCCCACCCCACCACACACACCACCACACACACACACAGCCCTGTTATTGGCTGGTTGCGATTGTTGTCCTTGATAAGTCGTGATCGTATTGATTGGGACCTTATTGATGAGAGCACATTTGAAATGAGCTGCCGGTGAAACATCGTCATGCATGAGGATGATGATGACAACGACGGCTGCCGACCCGGGGGGCGTGGCCTCCGTCTAGAACGCCGCAAGGCTGCAGGTTGTCCCGGGGGTTGAGCGACTGTAATAAGAGATGGATGGGGAATATCTGTTTGTCTTGTGCTTGGCGTTGTCTCCCAGTGTTTAATTTGTCTCCAGTTATTATCCTCCCAGAATACCAGTGATGGAGGAGGACCGGAGCGGTCCTTAAAGCCGGAAGCTGCTGGGGCTGCCGGCATATAGCGTCACAACGCTAGCTAGCTAGCTAGCGTTGTGACGCTATATGCCGGCAGCGTGTGTGTGTATATACGGCGACACTGCGCTAGGTAGCTGGCAGCCGGCATATGGCGACGCCATGCTAGCTAGCGAGCGAGGAGGGGAACGTGGACGACAGGAAGAGTCTATAGGGAGAAACACACTCCCCTGAGCGCAGCATGCTAATGGATTACAACGTCTGACTCCAGACGACAGCCTGCCAGCTGAGCTAGCTGACGGCTAGCGCTCTCCTTGTTAGCCAAAGATGGAGCTGAAGGAGGAAGAGGAAGTGATGCGTCTACTGTGGTGGGGGGGGGGGGGGGGGGAGGGAGAGAGAGGAGGAGAGAGAGAGAGAGGAGGAGAGAGGAGAGGAGAGAGAGAGAGGAGAGGAGAGGAGGAGAGGAGAGAGAGAGAGAGGAGAGGAGAGACTCTCATCCTGAAACTGAGTGGGCGAGTGTCAGCCATTGCCATAGAGACGGCTTTTAAATCTTCAGATGTGACATACCTGCACAGCTGCAGAGACACAGAAACACTAGCACTTACCACATGCACACACACAAGCACACACGCAGTATATATCAGACACACACACACTGCATAAGTTTATACACTCGCACACAGACACACCCCCAGCCCACCTCACACATACACACACTCCACACACACACACGTTGTGATCTCCCTCCCATAGGAACTTAAGGTGTAAAACGCATTTACACAATCCTAACCCGTTCTTATCCTCTCATCAGCGGTAATCAGAGAACCAACATCTTTGCTGCATGTTAAAGCATGACAGCTCCGTTCATCTCTCTCTCTCTCTCTCTCTCTCTCTCTCTCTCTCTCTCTCCTCTCTCTCTCTCTCTCTCTCTCTCTCTCTCTCTCTCTCTCTCTCTCTCTCTCTCTCTCTCTCTCTCTACTCTCTCTCTCTCTCTCTCTCTCTCTCTCTCTCTCTCTCTGTAACGCACGCACCCAGCTCACAGAGCTTCCTGCCGAGTACTAATTGCGGATGAGCCTAGATCTGGTTTGAGGAGAACGTAATCGTTTGAAGAACAATAGGAGAAATTGATTTGGTGTGTGTGTGTGTGTGTGTGTTTTTCATGCACTTTGTATGTGTGTGTGCATGCGTGTATGCACGTGTGTGTGTGTGTGTGTGTGCTGTGTGTGTGTGTGTGTGTGTGTGTGTGTGTGTGGTGTGTGTGTGTGTGTGTGTGTGTGTGTGTGTGTGTGTGTGTGTGTGTGTGTGTGTGTGTGTGTGTGTGTGCCTGCGTGCGTGTAAGCACGTGTGTGTGTGTGTGTGCCTGCATGTGTGTGTGTGTGCCTGCGTGTGTGTGTGTGTGTGCCCTGCGTGTAAGCACGTGTGTGTGTGTGTGTGCGCGCCTGCGTGTGTGTGTGTGTGTGGTGTTGTGGGGGAATAAAGGCCAAATGTGTGGGGAGAGGAACCTCTCTCCCAGTGGACACGCGTCATGATGGAAGAACATCTGGCTGACGCTTATCGCCCCACGGATTCAACCCGTTAAAGGAACACACAGACGGAATTAAACATGTGAAATAAAGTCACTTGTAAAACACACACAGAATGGTGTAAAGGTTAAATAAGCATGTGTTTGTGTGTGTATATATTTGTGTACACCCTGTATATTAAAAGATACAAGCATTTACAAGGAGCTCCGCTGTTCAACGAGTGTGTTGGAGCACACTCGTTGAACAACGCCATCATACCGGGGTGGTCTCCACGGTAACTCTTGTCTCTGCTTCATCGCTTGAAATGTGGTGAATCCGATGAAGCAAGTAGAGTAGAGTGCAGTAGAGATACTAGAGTTCAGTAGGGTTTCAAGTGATGAGGCAGTAGAGTTCAGTAGAGTTTCAAGCAATAGAGTTAGTAGAGTTCAGTAGACTTTCAAGTGATGAAGCAATAGAGTTAGTAGAGTTCAGTAGAGTTTCAAGCGATGAAGCAGTAGAGTTTCAAGCGATGAAGCAATAGAGTTAGTAGAGTTCAGTAGAGTTTCAAGCAATGAAGCAATAGAGTTAGTAGAGTTCAGTAGAGTTTCAAGCGATGAAGCAGTAGAGTTTCAAGCGATGAAGCAATAGAGTTAGTAGAGTTCAGTAGAGTTTCAAGTGATAAGCAGTAGAGTCAGTAGAGTTTCAAGTGATGAAGCATAGAGTCAGTAGAGTTTAAGTGATAAGCAGTGGTAGTAGAGTTTCAGCATGAGCATTAGTAGATTTCAAGTGATGAAGCAGTAGAGTCAGTAGTAGTTTCGAGGGATGAGCGTAGTCAGTAGAGTTCAGTAGAGTTTCAAGTGATGAAGCAGTAGGGTTAGTAGATTTCGAGCGATGAGCGTAGTCAGTAGAGTTCAGTAGAATTTCAAGTGATGAAGCAGTAGAGTTAGTAGTATTTCGAGGGATGGAGCCGTAGTCAGTAGAGTTCAGTAGAGTTTCAAGTGATGAAGCAGAAGAGTTAGTAGAGTTTCAAGCGATAAGCAGCCATAGATATCCTTCCTGATTAGTTTGGGGTGTGTTTTGGGCTCTTGGAGCATTTAGGCGATGGAGTATTTAGGTCCCGCCAGAGGAAATTCATCTTTGAAACATTTTTTTTGACGGACGGCTAAACAATTTAGCCATGAGAGAATATTTTTGCGGTTGCGGCAACACCACATATTTCTCCTCCTCTGTAATGTCTCTTGATAGCCACTGGACTAGAGTGTTTCTATTCATTTTTTTCGCCTGATGCCGGTGAGCCCAAAATTGGTTCATGCAGCCTGTTTCTACTCAGACTGGGATTAGCCTGTCTGCACCCCTCCCCCCTCCACCTCCCCTCCACCCAGCCTCCACACCCAGCCTCCACCCCCAGCCTCCACACCCAGCCTCTCTCACCACCACCACCACCGCCACACCTTTAAATGGCATCGCACTCTCAGTCCGTCTCCCCGCCAGTCTGCAGTGGGTTAGCAGCCTGCTGATGAAGTGCTAATTCATTTAGCTTCCCCCAGCTATGAGAGGAGAACACACTTTTAATGAGCAAACAGCTACGCTAACCAATATGTGGCCTCTGGGGGATTCTGTGTGGGTGTGGGTGTGTATGTGTGGGTGTGTGTGTGTATGTGTCGGTGTATGTGTGTGTGTGTGTGTGTGTGTGTCAGTGGGTGTGTGTGCATGCACACATGTGTTTGCATTTTACTGGTGTGTGTGTGTGTGTGTGTGTGTGTGTGTGTGTGTGTGTGTGTGTGTGTGTGTGTGTGTGTGTGTGTGTGTGTGTGTGTGTGTGTGTGTGTGTGTGTGTGTGTGTGTGTGTGTGTGTGTGTGTGTGTGTGTGTGTGTGTGGGAGATGTCATCAGCACAGTATGGGTTTGTGTAAATGAAGTGAGAGTTTCTCTCACTATTGAGTGAACCTGTTCCCTGCCAGGCCCTCGCCAGCTCTGATCCTGCTTTAGTCCACAAGGGAGCCAGAGAAGACACGAGACCTGGTCTGACCCCACAAGGGTCCCAGAGAAGACACAAGACCTGGTCTGACTCACACAAGGGTACTAGAGAAGACACAAGACCTGGTCTGACTCAAAGGGTCCTAAAGAAGACACAAGACCTGGTCTGACTCAAAGGGTCCTAAAGAAGACACGAGACCTGGTCTGACTCACACAAGGGTCCTAAAGAAGACACTAGACCTGGTCTGACTCAAAGGGTCCTAAAGAAGACACGAGACCTGGTCTGACTCACACAAGGGTCCTAAAGAAGACACTAGACCTGGTTTGACCCAAAGGGTCCTAAAGAAGACACTAGACCTGGTCTGACCCAAAGAGTCCTAAAGAAGGCACCAGACCTGGTCTGACCCACACAAGGGTCCTTATGAAGACACTAAACCTGGTCTGACTCAAAGGGTCCTTATGAAGACACTAAACCTGGTCTGACTCAAAGGGTCCTAAAGAAGACACAAGACCTGGTCTCACTCACACAAGGGTCCTAGAGAAGACACTAGACCTGGTCTGACTCAAAGGGTCCTAAAGAAGACACCAGACCTGGTCTGACTCACACAAGGGTCTTAAAGAAGACACAAGACCTGGTCTGACTCACACAAGGGTCCCAGAGAAGACACGAGACCTGGTCTGACTCAAAGAGTCCTTAAGAAGACACCAGACCTGGTCTTACCCACACAAAGGTCCCAGAGAAGACTCCCGACCTGGTCTGACTCACACAAGGGTCCCAGAGAAGACCCAAGACCTGGTCTGACTCACACAAGGGTCCTTAAGAAGATACGAGACCTGGTCTGACTCAAAGGGTCCTAAAGAGGACGCAATACCTGGTCTGACTCAAAGGGTCCTAAAGAGGACACCAGACCTGGTCTGACTCAAAGGGTCCTAAAGAGGACACAATACCTGGTCTGACTCAAAGGGTCCTAAAGAGGACACAATACCTGGTCTGACTCAAAGGGTCCTAAAGAGGACACAATACCTGGTCTGACTCAAAGGGTCCTAAAGAGGACACCAGACCTGGTCTGACTCACACAAGGGTCTTAAAGAAGACACAAGACCTGGTCTGACTTACACAAGAGTCCTAAAGAAGACACCAGACCTGGTCTGACTCACACAAGGATCCTTAAGAAGACATGAGACCTGGTCTGACCCACACAAGGGTCCTAAAGACATCGCCGTCCTCGGAGATCTGACGTGAGCAAGCCGTCAGCAGGCTAGCTCTCTGTTCGTCTCCCCCCCCCCCCCCCCTCCCTCCACCTAGGTATCTCCCCCGTCTTCCTGTGGGCTGCTATATCACCCTCCTGCTCTCTCGTTAGTACCAAGCCAAATCGGTAGTTTGACTGAAAACCGCCTGACGGTGACATTCTCAGGCCTAATCCCAGACCTGGCGCCTTGTACCTACATGTACACTCTCTCTCTCTCTCTCTCTCTCTCTCTCTCTCTCTCTCTCTCTCTCTCTCTCTCTCTCTCTCTCTCTCTCTCTCTCTCTCTCTCTCTCTCCTCTCTCTCTCTCTCTCTCTCTCTCTCTCTCTCTCTCTCTCTCTCTCTCTCTCTCTCTCTCTCTCTCTCTCTCTCTCTCTCTCTCTCTCTCTCTCTCTCTCTCTCTCTGTCACTCGCCCTTCCCAGCCCATGGTTCCAAGTAAAAAGCCTTGCCAGAAAACCTCTGCTCCCCAAACACACGGATTTATTCAAATGTTGCATTTGCATAAACCAGTATTTACATAATTGATTTCCAAGGAAGCGTTTCTTCCCGAGCGAGGTGGTTAGACCAAAGGTCCTGTCCTCTTAGCACAACGTAGGGGCAGACAGACAGACAGACAGAGCTGCACAATCACACACACACAGACAGACAGACACAATGTTACACAGACAGATAGAAAGAGAGACAGATAGAGACTGCACAATCACACACACACACATGCGCCCATGCACACATGGACGCACACACAAAACAAAGTTACACACTGTGTCACAGTGGCACTATCTCCCTTTCTCTGACACATACACACACACGCACACACACACACACACACCAACACCGACACACACACCGACACCGACACACACCACACCGCACCGACACACACACACACCACACACACACACACACACACACCACACACACACACACACACACACACACACACAGAGGCCTGGCACGCTGCAGGACCACTGGGGTTTGGGGTCTAAACCAAGCGTGAAGCGTGGCCAAGCCGGTACGTCTGGTGACCCCTGCACTACAACCGGAGCAAATAGGACCCAACCGAGCAGACAACATCCAACAGTGACTCTTTAGGTAGCCCAATACCTCGGCTTGGGGGTCAGTCAGAGGAGTTTGACGTGCAGAACATTGTATTACTCTGCGATGTAATGGTACTAGTAGTAATCCACATGTATGAATGGAAACAAACACACACTCACTACTATTTTTGAATTATGTTAGTTTAGTTAGTGTACTTTTGCATTAAGCTGAGTTCAGTGCTTTTACCGATTTGGGTACATTTAAATATAATATGTGTGTGTGTGTGTGTGTGTGTGTGAGAGAGTGGGAAATGAATAAATGAATCAAGCATTTGGGTGTGGGTGTGAGACAATAAAACAATTGGAGTATGGCCAAATGGCAGGATATTATACTCATGTAGATCTGTCTCCACATGTCCCCAAGCTGAAATGCGTTCTGCTGTACGCTGTATCTTTCCCATTGCTTACTATTCATTCATTATTTTGGGATTCATTTTTGTTCATTGGATATCTGGCCTCTTTTTTTTGGGCATATTGATTTCAGCTGAAAATGTGTTTGTTTTAATATTTAATATATATGTTTTATATTGCTGGTTTTAAAGTCCAAAAATAGTTTTATTGGACATATTTTCTTATTTTTGTCAGAATCAAAACTTTTGATTTATTCTCGTCTTTCTGGTAAAAAGGGTCAATGTGCTTAATAAATTGAATACACACACACACGGACACACGGACACGGACACACACACACAGACTGGTTGACTGGACGACGGTCTCCTGTCAGGTCCTCCAGATTTAGCACTCAGTCCCGGAGGAGACACTGGGAACCAGAACACTACACACACATCATTACCACAACAACAACAACAACAATAGTTTACCTTAACCTCCGTGATCACCACTCATGAATATCCATGAGCGGTTTATTTGAAGAGACCAGGTGTTCTGTGGTTGTCTTGCATCCTTCCTCCTCACCTGGAATCCGGATGGGATCTCCGAGGCCTGCGTTTGTTTGATGTTGTCTCAGTTGATCCTTAAAGAGGATGATGGATGTGGAAGGAAGGGCGACGGTAACAGGTCCACCGGCTGCTGTGTGTGTGTGTGTGTGTGTGTGTGTGTGTGTGTGTGTGTGTGTGTGTGTGTGTGTGTGTGTGTGTGTGTGTGTGTGTGTGTGTGTGTGTGTGTGTGTGTGTGTGTGTGTGTGTGTGTGTGTGTGTGTGTGTGTGTTTCCATTCAACCACACATTCTAGTGCACATCACCATGTCAATTGCCCTTCCACACTTCTGTGTTCAGCTCCCTGTTGAGCTCCCAGTACACAAATAGTTGTGCAGACACACATGCACGCACACACACAATCGCACGCACGCACACACACACACACACACACACAAATACACACGCACGCAGGCAGGCGTGCACACACACACACACACGTCAGAACCATCAACTCAAGTGGGGGGAGGTTAAACAGATGGTGTTGGCTATCTGACACACACACACACTCACAGGAGCCGTGGTAACCGGCGGTGTGAGTCCACATGGTCTCACCCAATAGTGTTTTTATGAGGCGTGCTGACATTAGCACCACCCACCGCCCCCCACCCCCCACCCCTCCCTCTCCATCGTGTGTCTACTGCCGGGCTGGGAGCACTAGCTGCCCACTGGCCACTCACGGCCCCATGTGTTATCACACACTCAAACATGTCCACATGTTACCCCACACACTTCACTGTTGGTCATTGTAGTCCCGGTTTGATGTACTTATTGTGTCAAATCTATGGAGACAACGTATTGCACTTGGTTCTGGTTCTGCTTGTAAGGAAGGAAATATCATGTATTAGATATTATGTTATTATGTATGTGTGTATATGTATGTATATATTATATTATTATGGCTTGTTGTGAAGGAAATGCACTTATGCACTTATGGTAGTTCTCTTGTCTACCTGTTGAAGGACCTTACTGTTGTCTGCTAAATAACTAATGCAATGTAACACAGGCCCATGACGGCTGGTACTGCACAGTGGGTCGGGGTGTAGGTACTCTAGCTGTATCCAAATGGCATTACACCCATGAATCAACTCTAATGATGAGGACACAAATGTATGTTTTACTTTGTATGAACGACTCTTATTTAAGTGTGCAAATGTGAAATGTGCCTGAGTCATAGCACAATCTGTCATAAAGCCTGGTTACAACAAGCTTGATCTGGCAAACACTTTTTTGTCCATAATGTGTGGTATTTAGTCGGATCGGGAAGTCCCACAATCTGTAGAATTAGACTATATTTAGATGATGTATTAAATGTTGTTGGTAACTGGTATAATGGCAATAACACAGGAGCCGGTGTGCTTTGCTGTCATTATTGGCACTTAATTGAGGCTTGCTTGCCTTTGTACAGCACACCCTCTCATGTGAAATGGCCTAAATAGCACACTATGATGTTGTTTCATAAATGTACCCTCTCCTTGTTGTCCTCATAGTGGACACACACACACACACACTCTGTACACACACATGCACACACACACACACACTCTGTACACACACGCACTCTGTACACACACACACACACACAGGTGCGGTCATGTCTGTGTAATTCTCTAACACTTCATACATTTCAGGCCGTGTTCAATGTGCTGCCGTAGTTAATTACATATTTTCTCAGAAAACCAAATCCACCTTATCTCTCTCTCTCTCAAAGTGTTCCCTCGTTCCTGTCACCACTGGCCACCTGCGTGGCTTATCCACGCCTCATCAGAGCATCTTCCTACATCACGACATAACAACACAACACGGCAGCGGTGTCTTCTGAAGCTTGTGTTCCCTTTTGGTTATAGCATTTTCCTGAAGATAATATAATAATAGAGTTAACTTTTTTAATTGTAGCAGTCGACGCTGCCACAAGCCATTAAAATGGCTTCTTGAGGGCTCCTGCCGAAGACAAGGACACAGGGTGATGAGGAATCCGGTTTATTACAGTAGAGTTTTGAATAATGGTGAACAAAGCAGTTGGTATCTGCTAGAGCTCTTCCTCGAGTCTGTGTGTGGTGGTGGCTGCTTTAACCTGTGGGCCTTGATTTACAATATGCTGCACAATGAATGATGCTGAGTAAGCATTCCATTGTACTTCTTTTGACACCAGCATCTACTAAATGACTCATGTAATGTTATGTAATTAGGAATATATATATATATATATATATACATATACATATGTGTATATATATATATATATATATATATATATATATATATACATATACATATGTGTATATATATATATATGTGTATATATATATGTGTGTGTATATAAATATGTGTGTATATGTGTATATATATATATATATATACACACATACAAATACACACATATATATATGTATGTGTGTATATATACATATATATATATATGTGTAAATATATATATATATACAGTATATATATGTAAGAAATAAACCAAACCCATGCAGTTACCAACAACGATTAGATATCGGTTACTCTCATCGATAATTTGTTTATTGGCGACTCAATCGGGTGAAATTTAAATATTTCTTCTTCCTTCTTCCTTGTTGTTGTCCATAGTTCTGTTGGACCGTTTGTTGTTCATGTTGATGTGTAGCACATTGATTCTGAACTGTTCAAAGGTGGCTAAGGTGTCCCTGATTGGTCAATAATGCACGCCCTTGCGACGTTACTGACCAATCAAGCATTGCATTACATTACAGTCATTTAGCAGACGCTTTTATCCAAAGCGACTTATGGCTGTGATGGGTGTAGTAGGGCGGTCACTGTTATGGGTGGAAGACGGTCACTGTGATGGGTGGAGGACGGTCACTGTGATGGGTGGAGGACGGTCACTGTGATGGGTGGAGGACAGTCACTGTGATGGGTGTAGGAAGGTCACTGTGATGGGTGGAGGACGGTCACTGTGATGGGTGTAGGACGGTCACTGTGATGGGTGGAGGACGGTCACTGTGATGGGTGTAGGACGGTCACTGTGATGGGTGGAGGACGGTCACTGTGATAGGTGTAGTAGGGCGGTCACTGTGATGGGTGGAGGACGGTCACTGTGATGGATGGAGAACGGTCACCGTGATGGGTGTAGTAGGACGGTCACTGGGATGGGTGGAGGACGGTCACTGTGATGAGTGGAGGGGGGTCACTGTGATAGGTGGAGGGGGTCACTGTGATGGGTGGAGGACGGTCACTGTGATGGGTGTAGGCCGGTCACTGTGATGGGTGGAGGGGGGGTCACTTTGATGGGTGTAGGACAGTCACTGTGATGGGTGTAGGATGGTCACTGTGATGGGTGGAGGACGGTCACTGTGATGGGTGTAGTAGGGCGGTCACTGTGATTGATGGGTGGAGGACGGTCACTGTGATGGGTGTAGGACAGTCACTGTGATGGGTGGAGGACGGTCACTGTGATGGGTGTAGTAGGACGGTCACTGGGATGGGTGGAGGACGGTCACTGTGATGGGTGTAGGACGGTCACTGTGATGGGTGGAGGGGGGTCACTGTGATGGGTGTAGGACGGTCACTGTGATGGGTGTAGGACGGTCACTGTGATGGGTGGAGGACGGTCACTGTGATGGGTGGAGGACGGTCACTGTGATGGGTGTAGTAGGATGGTCACTGGGATGGGTGGAGGACGGTCACTGTGATGGGTGTAGGACGGTCACTGTGATGGGTGGAGGGGGGTCACTGTGATGGGTGGAGGGGGGGTCACTGTGATGGGTGTAGGACGGTCACTGTGATGGGTGGAGGACGGTCACGTCCAAGTTCTCTCTGTCTGTGTGTCTGAACACTAATGTATATAAAATACATATATTGCATAATTGTCAGGTGATTTCCGTATTTTTCTTGCATTATTTAATTGGACACAGCGCTGTCGTGGCTTATTATGAAGAGAGCATCAATTCAAATGCAGATTTAACAGCTGGCTGCCTTCAGTTCCTTCATACATCTCATACTGGAAGCCCATTACCTTACTCCTTACTTACCTTACTTCTTACTTACCTTACTCCTAACTTACCTTACTCCTTATTTACCTTATTTCTTACTTACCTTACTCCTTACTTAACCTTACTCCTTACTTACCTTACTCCTGACTTACCTTACTCCTTACTTATCTTACTCTTTCTTAACCTTACCCCTTACTTACCTTACTCTTTATTTAACTTACTCCTTACTTACCTTACTCCTGACTTACCTTACTCATTACTTACCTTAATCCTGACTTACCTTATTCCTTACTTACCTTACTCCTTCCTAACCTTACTCCTTTTTTACCTTACTCCTGTTGATGTCAGCGATGTTTGTTTTGAAAGGGGTCAATTAGTTTGTGTTTATGTTTATGTTACTTTATAATGAATTCACACCTCATTAACATGGTCAGTGCTGCTGCTGAAGTTATTCGGATGCATACAACCTTGCTTAATGACACCGTTAATTATGAATTAAATGCATCGTAGCCATGGACACACGTCGTCTGGACGAGGAGAGAAATGAATTCAGAACACAAACATGAACTGACGAATCACGTCGAGAAAGATCAGTCAACAGAACTTTAGCATAGCATTTAGCATAGCATTTAGCATCACATTGTCACCAGTATGACACTGTGTCATACTTCCTACTGGACGCATTCCTGTAACTGCATGGTGCTGCACTGTCTTCATGATGCTGCTGCACCACTGGCACTTAAACATGCCTTTTAAATGCTTTTTGCACAATTCAACACGTATGTATATATCACCCGACATCAGTCACTTTATTGTTATTTTGATTGTGTATATTATTGTTATAGTGCAGTGTTGTTTATGGTATATAGTATAGTATGTTGTAGATAGTATAAAGTGTTGTTTATAGGATAGTATTGTACAGTTTAGTAAAGTATTGCTAGTATAATATTGCAGGAGTGAATGGGGAGTAAGCGTTCCATTGTACATGGACAATAAAGAATGTTGAATCTCTTCAGGGCTGTTCTACAGAGGGTGTGCAGCGTTGTTAGTATTCTAAAGATTCCCGTTGCCGCTGTTTCTTTTCTTCTGGTCTAATAAGAAAGTAATTCATATAATCAGAGGAGATACAGAACACTGCGTCCGACCCTGCCTAGCATTTCCTGAAAGAGTCGATGGGTTGTTGAGTCATCGCCGTCCTTCTAAGTCCAGCCATTAATCACAATAATAACAATATTCATTGCATTTACATAGCAGCTTCTCAATGTGCTATGTAATCACCCAAGGCTTAGCAGCACACTGTGTGTGTGTGTGTGTGTGTGTGTGTATGTGTGTGTGTGTGTGTGTGTGTGTGTGCCACGCACACACACACACACACACACACACACACGCACACCTCCAAGCCGACTAGCATGTTGTCAATGTAACACGCGTTGTGATTGGCTGCACTAACGAACTACTGTTTCCTTCTGTTGTCTCTTCCTCCCTCCTTCTCATAATGTGTTCCCTTTGATCCCCTCCTCCCCTCCCTAACTCCCCCTCCACCCTCCCCCTCCCCCCCGTGTCACACGTGTCCACCTATCTTTATCTCCCTCCTCCACCTTTATGTCTCGCATGCTCTTTTCCTCTCTCCGGTTTATACACCTTTTTATTTTCTTTCTCATTATCCTGCACCTTTCCTATATGTGAACCATCCCTCCTCCTCCCCTCCCCCCTCCCCCCTCCTCCTCCTCCCCCTCCCCCTCCTCCTCTTCCTCTTCCTCCCCCTCCCCTCCCCTCCCCCTCCTCCTCTTCCTCCTCCTCCTCCTCCCCGTCCACACCTCTCCTCTTTTCCCCCCTTCGTTCATCTCCCTTTCTCTTCTTCTTCCCAGCCTGCAGAAATGGATGCTTGGGTAAGCAGCACTGCCGGTGGAGGTGTCACTGATTTAATATTTTTATTTTTTTTAGAACTCTCTCTCTCTCCCCCCCCCCCCCCCATTGCTCTGTCTATCCTTCTCTCTCTCTCTCTCTCTCTCTCTCGCTCTCTCTCTCTCTCTCTCTCTCTCTCTCTCTCTCTCCTCTCTCTCTCTCTCTCTCTCTCTCTCTCTCTCTCTCTCTCTCTCTCTCTCTCTCTCTCTCTCTCATCTTTCTCTCTCTCTGTCTCACTCTCTCTCTGTATTTCTTTCCTATTACTCTGTCTATCCTTTCCTCCCTCTCTCTCTCTCGCTCTGTCTCTCTCTCCTCTCCCGTCTCTCCTCCCCGTCTCCCTCTCTGTCTCTCTCTCTCCTCTCTCCGTCTCTCCTCTCCCCGTCTCTCTCTCTGTCTCTCCCTCTCCTCTCTCCGTCTCTCCTCTCCCCGTCTCCCTCTCTGTCTCTCTCTCTCCTCTCTCCGTCTCTCCTCTCCCCGTCTCTCTCTCTGTCTCTCTCTCTCCTCTCTCCGTCTCTCCTCTCCCCGTCTCCCTCTCTGTCTCTCTCTCTCCTCTCTCCGTCTCTCCTCTCCCCGTCTCTCTCTCTGTCTCTCTCTCCTCTCCCCGTCTCTCCTCTCCCCGTCTCTCTCTCTGTCTCTCTCTCTCCTCTCCCCGTCTCTCCTCTCCCCGTCTCTCTCTCTGTCTCTCGTCTCTCTCTCTCCTCTCTCCGTCTCTCCTCTCCCCGTCTCTCTCTCTGTCTCTCTCTCTCCTCTCTCCGTCTCTCCTCTCTCTCTCTCTCTTTCTCTCCCGTTGTCTCTCTCTCTGTCTCCCTCCCTCTCTCTCCCTCTCTATTTAAATGTCATGTTTTTGTTGTGCATTAAAGCAGGGCTGTGAGAGCATGGCTCCACCATTCCACACAACAACACTTTGGGAGCCATTCAGCTAGAAAATTACACATCATCTGTGCTGCTGGCAGAGGTGATTTCTACACGCGCGCGCACACACACGCACACGCACACTCTCTCTCCTTCTTCTTCCCCCCCCCCCTCCCCCCCCCTCTCTTCTCTCTCTCGCTCTCTCGTTGTATTTCAAACACACACCACGGGCGCACGGCATGAAGACACACACAAGGCTGTGAGTGTGGAACAGCTGCTGCATCGGTGTGTGTGAGTGCGTGTGTGAGAGAGAGAGAGATGATGTGTGCGTTTGCACACACACCCACACACACGCACACACGCACACGCGTGTGCATGCATCTGTTCCCGTGAGGAGCACAGTGTCCTGAGTGCACACTGTTGCTCCATCTGATTCTTATCTCTACGGTAACGCACGACCAGACCCACCCATCGCTCCTCATTGGTTCTCAAAACGCACGCCGTGCGTTTATCTTTCATCCACGTGTGGTCATGCGTTTTCTCCCCCCCCGGCGGTGGAGCATGGATGGTGTATCGACTCTTTTAACACACAATGCCGACGCGCGTCTTCTGCGGCTTGTGCATGAGAAATAATACCCCCCGTTTACCGCCGTGCTCGCCCAACCCAAAGTGTCTCCCGGTTGTTCCGCTGTAATCATGCAGCAACTTCTTAGCCCAGGGATGGTTGGTTTCCATTAGCCGGAGACAATTCCTGTCACAGTGTCTATGCTATAGCCGTCTGTTAAGCTGCACGTCTTTAGCCGGTCCCCGGTTGGAAGTCGATTGAAACTCATATCAATGCACATGGCGACTATTTGCTATAGCCCACGTAATGTGTGAGCCCCTCACTCACTCACCCACCCCACCCTACTCACCCACCCACCCACCCCACCCTACTCACTCACCCACCTTACTCACTCACCCACCTCACTCTACTCACTCAACCACCCCACTCACTTACCCACCCCACTCACCCACCCCACCTTACTCACTCACCCACCTCACTCTACTCACTCACCCACCCCACTCACTTACCCACCCTACTCACCCACCCCACCTTACTCACTCACCCACCTCACTCTACTCACTCACCCACCCCACTCACTTACCCACCCTACTCACCCACCCCACCTTACTCACTCACCCACCTCACTCTACTCACTCACCCACCCCACTCACTTACCCACCCTACTCACCCATCCCACCCTACTCACCCACCCCATCTTACTCACTCACCCACCCACCTTACTCACTCACCCACCCTACTCACTTACCCACCCTACTCACCCATCCCACCCCACTCACCCACCCCACCTTACTCACTCACCCACCTCACTCTACTCACTCACCCACCCCACTCACTTACCCACCCCACCCTACTCACTCACCCACCCTACTCACCCATCCCACCCTACTCACTCACCCACCCACCTTACTCACTCACCCACCTTACTCACTCACCCACCCTACTCACTCACCCACCTTACTCATTCACCCACCTCACTCTACTCACTCACCCACCCCACTCTACTCACTCAGCCACCCTACTCACCCACCCACCCTACTCACTCACCCACCCACCCCACGCTACTCACTCACCCCACTCACTCACTCACTCACCCACCTCACTCACTCACCCACCCAACCCTATTCACTCACCCACCTCACTCACTTACCCACCCAACCCTACTCACTCACCCACCTCACTCTACTCACTCACTCACCCTACTCACCCACCCACCCTACTCACCCACCCACCCCACGCTACTCACTCACCCCACTCACTCACTCACCCACCTCACTCACTTACCCACCCAACCTTACTCACTCACCCACCTCACTCTACTCACTCACCCACCCCACTCACTCACCCACCTTACTCACTCACCCACCTCACTCACTCACCCACCCACCTGACTCACTCACCCACCTCACTCACTCACCCACCCACCTTACTCACTCACCCACCTCACTCTACTCACTCACTCACCCCACTCACTCACCCACCTCACTCACTCACCCACCCTACTCACCCACCCACCTCACTCACTCACCCACCCACTCTACTCACTCACCCACCTTACTCACTCACCCACCTCACTCTACTCACTCACCCACCTTACTCACTCACCCACCTCACTCACTCACCCACCCACTCTACTCACTCACCCACCTCACTCACTCACCCACCCCACTCACTTACCCACCCCACCTTACTCACTCACCCACCTCACTCACCCACCCACCTTACTCACTCACCCACCTTACTCACTCACCCACCTTACTCACTCACCCACCCACCTCACTCACTCACCCACCTCACTCTACTACTCACTCACTCACCCCACTCACTCACTCACCCACCCTACTCACTCACCCACCTCACTCACTCACTCACCCACCTCACTCACTCACCCACCTCACTCACTCACCCACCCACTCTACTCACTCACCCACCTTACTCACTCACCCACCTCACTCACTCACCCACCCTACTCACCCACCCACCTTACTCACCCACCCACCCCCCACGCTACTCACTCACCCACCCCACTCACTCACCCACCTTACTCACTCACCCACTCACTCACTCACTCACTCACTCACCCCACTCACTCACTCACTCACCCACCCCACTCACTCACTCACCCACCCCACTCACTCACCCACCCACCCCACTCACTCACCCACCCCACCCTACTCACCCACCCATCCCACGCTACTCACCCACCCCACCCTACTCACTCACTCACCCACCCCACCCTACCCACTCACCCACTCCACCCTTCTCACTCACCCCACGCTACTCACTCACCCACCTCACTCACCCACCCCACCCTACCCACTCACCCACCCCACCCTACCCTCACCCACTCCACCCTTCTCACTCACCCACCTCACTCACCCACCCCGCCCTACCCACTCACCCACTCCACCCTTCTCACTCACCCACCCCACCCTCACCACCCACTCACCCACTCCACCCTTCTCACTCACCCCACGCTACTCACTCACCCACCTCACTCACCCACCCCGCCCCACCGAATCACTCACCCACCCCGGCTCTCCCCCAACCTCACGCGGTGCTGAAACATCTTAAGGCGGTGTAATAAGGGCTGCATCATGGCAAACATGGCCTTTACTATCCTAAGTACCTGCTTCCGTTTGGGCTCTTTGTGACAACTGTTCTTTTGAAGTCTTGAAACCACACCTCCGTGGAGTGTTTTTTTTTTTATTATAAATGAAATTAAATCTTACATTGCCTGACATTAAACCCTTAAGGTCATGGGTATGCTGACGTGTAACCGGAGCTCCGTCTCAACCCCAGTGCTAACCTGGGACTGGGTCCATCCTCTGAAGGAGAAAACAATCTGTCCCAGCTTTAGCTTCTGCGGAAGCAGACCCTGGACCGTTTCTTCTTTGTTTACGCTGTGTGTAATGACCTTCATCCACATCCATATATCAGGTGCAGGGGGAGCTCTCGTATCGTCCTGTGGGTAATATTACCAGCTATGAATAAGCAGCGTGAGGCGACCCAGTGTGTCAGTGGAACTGTGCAAACGTTGCAAAAAGAGATATCTGCCTTTCCATGCCGCAATGTTGCGCTGTACTCATTATTAACGTTTATTCTCTCTATGCAGTACTGACAGAGTACCACTTCTCTTCCCCCCTATATCCAGTACTGACAGAGTACCAGTTCTCTTTCCTCTATATCCAGTACTGACAGAGTACCACTTCTCTTCCCCCCTATATCCAGTACTGACAGAGTACCACTTCTCTTCCCCCCTATATCCAGTACTGACAGAGTACCACTTCTCTTCCCTCTATATCCAGTACTGACAGAGTACCACTTCTCTTCCCTCCTATATCCAGTACTGACAGAGTACCACTTCTCTTCCCTCCTATATCCAGTACTGACAGAGTACCACTTCTCTTCCCTCCTATATCCAGTACTGACAGAGTACCACTTCTCTACCCTCCTATATCCAGTACTGACAGAGTACCACTTCTCTACCCTCCTATATCCAGTACTGACAGAGTACCACTTCTCTTCCCTCCTATATCCAGTACTGACAGAGTATCAGTTCTCTTCCTCCCGATATCCAGTACTGACAGAGTACCACTTCTCTACCCTCCTATATCCAGTACTGACAGAGTACCACTTCTCTTCCCCCCTATATCCAGTACTGACAGAGTACCACTTCTCTACCCTCCTATATCCAGTACTGACAGAGTATCAGTTCTCTTCCCCTCTATATCCAGTACTGACAGAGTACCACTTCTCTTCCCTCCTATATCCAGTACTGACAGAGTACCACTTCTCTACCCTCCTATATCCAGTACTGACAGAGTACCACTTCTCTACCCTCCTATATCCAGTACTGACAGAGTACTACCCCACTTCTCTTCCTCCTATATCCAGTACTGGACAGAGTACCACTTCTCTACCCTCCTATATCCAGTACTGACAGAGTACTACCCCACTTCTCTTCCTCCTATATCCAGTACTGGACAGAGTACCACTTCTCTACCCTCCTATATCCAGTACTGACAGAGTACTACCCCACTTCTCTTCCTCCTATATCCAGTACTGGACAGAGTACCACTTCTCTACCCTCCTATATCCAGTACTGACAGAGTACCACTTCTCTACCCTCCTATATCCAGTACTGACAGAGTACTACCCCACTTCTCTTCCTCCTATATCCAGTACTGGACAGAGTACCACTTCTCTACCCTCCTATATCCAGTACTGACAGAGTACTACCCCACTTCTCTTCCTCCTATATCCAGTACTGGACAGAGTACCACTTCTCTTCCTCCTATATCCACTACTGACAGAGTACCACTTCTCTTCCCTCACAGTGGTCCTATGTGCCGTGTGGGTCTGGTGCTACATGCATGATGTGATTCAGAGGGGGGCTGTTGAAGGGGCTTATTAGGTGGAGGATGGACGGAGTAATGAGTGTGTTCTTGTTAATCAGGACCCAGCGACGACGCTCCCCAGGCCGACGTCTCGTATGCGTCCTTCCTCTCATCTTTCTCTCCCTTTCCCCCCCCCCCCCCCCCCCCCGTACGGATCTGCATCATCTCTTCATTTCCTTCTGGCCCCGATTACGATCGCTTGTGCTTCGATTCGTATTAGTCCTACATTTGTGTGTGTTTTTATTTATTCCATTGCATTTGTCATTGTGTTCAGCCTTATTCAGAGCTTTGCACTGTCAAATACAGACTCAATAAATGTTCTTTTCATGGACTTGCATTCTGTAGTGCTGTAAAAAAAAAGAAAATAGCAATAACAAAAAAACATGCACAGCTGGACCGCTGCCATCACCAACTCAACTATCCGCTGTTCTTCAGTGTCGAATGTCCTTCATCTTTTTAATGCCTGCCTTCTATTTCTTTCTCTTCTTCTTCTTCTTCTTTTTCTTCTTCTTCTGCTGCTTGCATGCCGCTGCATCACAGACCCGCCCCCCGGGCCGTTCCTTAGCCAATCGGCTGTCTCTGTGTAGCACGCCATCCCATCCTAACATGCGGTACCCTACCATTCAAGCTGTGACACACGCATAGGGACTATGCACTGAACAACAACTATACGGTTGTTCAGTGTTATTGTTTTATAAGTCCCAGGTATGGGTGTAGCTGGGCTGGCATGGCGATGTCCCTGTATGTATATATGCAGTATTATCAATGTGCTGTTCAGTTTAGATAACTTTATCTATAGAAGGACATTTAATTTGCAGCTTACCATTCACAGCACAAGAAAAACAATTAAGATGACACTCACAAAAGACGCAAACAAGATAAATGATATGTCAAAGCAACAAGGAGCAGCAGTAGATCAAATGATAACCTTTAACAGAGTTTGTATTAACACATAACAGTATAATGGTCATTTAAAATGACTACTGTCAGCATTTAGTAGCCAGATCTCAGTGGGAATGAAAGACGTTGGTAAGAAAATGTAAGCGTAAGGCCTTTATTAGAAGGCGGGTGAACCGTGTGCAGGGACTCCCGTACAGCGGCCATCCTGCGTGGATAACTAAGGAGAGATACACTCATTGATGTTTGCCTCCGCTAATCGCTTGAGCCCAATGGCTCTCTGCCTCGCTGGCTTCTCCCCGAGCTGCTGCTTAGCAACCGTCTCTCATTTAACCCACACCACCATTACTACAACAATGAAAGAAGGATTTCAGTTTAATGTCTGTGCATGTTACACACAACCCCCCCCCCCCCCCATTTAATGCCAGGTGTTGCTGCTTTAAAGCGCTCATATCCCCATCGTATTTCTAGAGAACGGTTTTAGGGTTTCCCAGTGAAAAGCACACAGCTGTCCAGCAGAACCCTGCCTGTAAGCCTGCTGCAGCGTAGCAGTGCTCCTCAGTGTTGTGTCAATACACGCGGTTCACATGCCATCAGTGAGTCAGAGACGCAGCCCTCAGCCTCCAGATGCCTTCCTTTCCTTTGTCCCCCCTTTTGTTGTTCTCTCCCTTTCACTTGTGGTCTTTCTTTTTGCCTCCTCCTCTTCCTCCTCCTCCTCCTCCTCTTCCTCCTCCTCCCCTTTCCTCTGCATCTTCCTCCTCTTCCTCATCTTTCTCATCTTCCTCCTCCTCCCCTTTCTACCTTTTTCCCCTCCTCCCCCTTCTCTCCTCCTCCTCTGCCTCCTTTCTCCTCTTCCTCCTCTTCCTCCTCTTCCTCCTCATCCTCCGGTCTCTCTTGTCTTGTGTCTCACTCCTGTGTCTCTCTCTCTCTCTCTCTCTCTGTCTCTCTGTCTCTCTCTCTCTCTGTCTCTCTCTCAGGCCAAGCAGCTGGAGAGGAAGGAGCGGGAGCTGGCCACCATCTCAGCGTTCTACAAGGAGCAGCTAGACACCCTGGAGAAGAAGGTGAGAGGAGAACCTGTTGTCTCGGTTTGTGTCTGTTTGGTCGTCACGTCACAAAAAAGACGTTTCTCGACACAGGGGTTGACTTTTGCGAAAGTAAATCCAGTTCCTTATCTGACAAAATAAAATAGACGTGTAAGTAACACACAAGTGAATCACCTCAAATGTACAAATCATCATAAACATGTCCTGAAGTTGTTTACACCGGATGTCACCAAGTCCTGTATAAAACCCCCCCCAGCCTAAAACTAGAGGGTCCTTGGTAGAGCGCACACCTCCGCCACACCAAAGATCTGAATTCAGATCCGGATCTGCGTCCAAATATGATCAACTGTTCCTCGGCCCATAAGTCATCCAACCACCAATTTTTGTCCAATTCCGTACATAACCTTCAGAGTTATCTTGCTAACAGACAAAACAAACAACCAGACAAACATATAACCTCCGGTCCCATCTTCGATGGCGGGGGTGATCATTTAGCAACAGAACCACCGAGGACATTAAAGTACTCCAGATATTCTAATATATTTTTATACCGTTTTAATACCTAACCTAACCTCAATGTCGTAGCTCACTGGTTGTCTGCTACGTTTTTGCTCCCGACTGTTAAAGAAGCACATTCAGCCGCCCTGAAAGGAAGCTGAAAAGTTAAGCCGGGATGTGAAAATGGTGGCGTAACAGACAGAAAGGTTCCGGGAGGTGATTCTAAGGCCGCTGATGGTCCGGCACTCAGCGGCCCTAATCAAATACTGCAGACCTTTTTTTCTCTTTTTTCTCTTTTTTTCTTTCTTCTTATTGCCTGTCGCCTGTCGCCAGCAGCCACGGCCTGCCGCCTTTTAGGAAAATAGTAATAAAGCGGAGAGAGAGAGAGAGGGAGAGTAGGAAGTGGTTTGTTGTGTGCTTTTAAGAAATTATGAGCTCCGCTCCCTTTCCCCGCCGCCTGGCTGATATGTTTCACCGTGGTAAAAGCCTCCTGAGCAGTCACTTAATAAATGTTACTGTCTCCACACCGTGCACTCGCTCAGGTGGCCTCGCTGGAGGAGAGAGAAATGGATCAAAAATATAAAAAAAAACAGCCGCACAATATTCGCACCGCGAGAACGTACAACGTCTGGCTACGCGAGAGAGAGTGTGGCAATCCAGGGACAGGAGAAGAAGAAGACCAAGACCAAGAAGAAAAAGCGCTGAGTGCTTTTGAGGAAGGATGGCGAGCGGCGAGGTCTGCGCGGAGCGAGTGAGCGCCGTGTGTGAGAGAGACGCAAAGGACGAGTCGCAGTCCATCGTCTTATGAACACAAACACAAAGCAGTCTTGCGTTGTTATCGGTCCATCGGACGCCGGCCGAATTGTTTTTACGACTACTCAATTTCGTGGCGTTTAAAGCAGGGCTCGCGTATACAGCACACACTGTTTTTAAACAGGTAAATAGTTCCAGAAATAAAGTTATCCCACAAGTGTGCCGCTAAGGCGGGCCGCTGCTTTGGGTCACTCCGCTCTATAAAATTGTCATATTGGCCATAAAAAATATTTGGTGGTTTATACGCCGGTAGTTCTCAGTGTGTGTGAAGGTTTTAGAGCTGAATAACTTTCAGTCGGACGGAAAATGGCGATATTCGCCCATTTATTTTCACTTTCTGCCTTCCTGCCGGCTGGTTAACAACCTCAAGGAATTCTCCTCCAACCGACACACACACACACACGCCCACCACACCACCACACCACCACACCACCACACCCCGCTCCCCACTTCCTTCTTCACACCACCACCCTCCACCATCTCCACCAGCTCCACCAGCTCCTCATCTCCCGTCCTCCGGCGTATTGGCAAGCAGGAGCCATCAAACCAGGCCAGGGGTCCTTATCTGGTCCCCTGCACTCCCCCAGCCCTCTGTAAACCTTTTACAAAGCCCGGTCTAATGGACCAATAGCCCTGCTGCACCCGAGGAGGACGAAGGAGGAGGAGGAGGAGGAGGAGGAGGAGGAGGAGGAGGAGGAGGAGGAGGAGGAGGAGGAGACTGAGTGTGGAAGGACCGGAGGAGGGGGAGGAGATGGAGTGTGTGGAGAGACCAGAGGAGGGGAAGGAGGGGGAGGAGCAGAAGACCGAGTGTGGAGGGACCAGAGGAGGGGGAAGAGAAGGTTGAGAAGGAGGAGGAGCAGGAGAGTGTGGAGAGACCAGAGAAGGGGAAGGAGGAGGAGGAGCAGGAGACTGAGTGTGAAGGGACCGAGGGATGAGGAAGAGGAGGAGCAGGAGAGTGTGGAGGGACCGGAGGAGGATGAGAAGGAGGAGGATGAGGAGGAGGAGCAGAAGAGTGTGGAGGAGCAGGAGGGGAGGAGGAGGAGCAGGAGAGTGTGGAGGGACCGGAGAAGGATGAGGAGGAGGAGCAGGAGAGTGTCGAGGGACCGGAACAGCAGGAGTAGCAGGAGAGTGTGGAGGGGCGGGAGGAGGAGGAGGAGCAGGAGACTGAGGGACCGGTGGAGGAGGAGGAGGAGGAGCAGGAGACTGAGGGACCGGTGGAGGAGGAGGAGGAGGAGCAGGAGACTGAGGGACCGGTGGAGGAGGAGGAGGAGGAGCAGGAGACTGAGGGACCGGGGGAGGAGGAGGAGGAGGAGGAGGAGGAGCAGGAGACTGAGGGACCGGGGGAGGAGGAGGAGGAGGAGCAGGAGACTGAGGGACCGGGGGAGGAGGAGGAGGAGGAGCAGGAGACTGAGGGACCGGGGGAGGAGGAGGAGGAGGAGCAGGAGACTGAGGGACCGGGGGAGGAGGAGGAGGAGCAGGGGCCAGAGGATGCTCTTGCTTTTCTCCACTCGCCGTCGCAACCTTTTTTCTTATGCTTTCTTTCTGTTGCTTTGCTCTCGGCTTGACCAGGATGAGGGGGAGAGAGAGAGGGAGGGGGAGAGAGAGAGGGGTAGAGGGAGAGGGAGAGAGGGGGAGAGGGAGAGAGAGGAAGGGGGAAATAGAGAGAGAGAGAGGGAAGGGGAGAGATAAAGAGGTGATGTAGACTCTGCATTAAAGAGACAATCTATCCCCTGGATGGCATCCATTTCCTTCAATGCGTCTCTCATCTTCTCTATCTGTCCCTCCCTCCATTCAGCCCGTCTTCCTATCACCCCCCCCCCCCCCCACACACACACACACACACACACGCACACACACACACACACACACACACACTCCCAAACACACACACATGCTCACACACACTCCCCCTGTTGCTCCCTTCAACCTGTTGAACACTTCCAAATGGACCCCTTTTATTAGCATATTCATGAACGGAAACTACAAAGTGATTTCTATTTGTTTGTTCATTGTTGGCATATTTAGTCATGAATGAGCTTTGTCTTGTTAAAAGTTTGTCAGACACACAAACTGTGATATCCATCAAACAATCAACACTTGATGAGAAGCTACCTGTGGCTGGGAACAAAGACAATTAGACTTTCTGCTCCTTCTTGTTCCTCTGGGCTAGCGGATGGAAGCTGTCCTGCTGAACTGAACTTGTATTGATTTACCACCAAGAAAATGTACTGGCACTTTACCTGACACCTCCCAAGACACACGTGTGTGTGTGTATGTATGTGTGTGTGTGTGTGTGTGTGTGTGATGTCTCCATGTGTTGATGGTAAGAGTGACATCGGACAGATTAGAGACACAATCCACTGGTAATTGGTGTTTGATTTTCTGAATCAACATTTCACCCAGCTGCCCTATCTAATAGGTGGTTAACTTGGCTCATTTTGTGCGTGTGTGTGATGGTCAATCATCAAGCACACACACACACACACACACACACACACACACACACACACACACACACACACACACACACAGTGTCCAGTTTGCTAAATGGATGACGGGCAACAAACAGCTCCCAATGTGTTTGTCTAAAGGCTCTGTGAGCGAGTGTGGGAGTGATGTGTGCAAATTAGTGTGTGTGTGTGGGTGCACGAGGGTCTGTGTGTGGTCATGACAGCTTTATTTTCCTGCTGCCACTTTAATGCTAATCAAATGCTAATCGTGAAAGTGGCCAATTCATTCTGCAACTTTAGAGATCCCTTTCCCCTCTGTGTCCTGAACACACGCGCACGCACACACACACACACACACACACAGTAGTGTACTATTGATTCATATTGAGGCTGCGGCGAGTGTCGATATGTATACTTTTTACGTTTATATTTTAATCTTCAGTTGTGTCTTAATGTGTGACGCGTGCTGTATCAATAAAGTTTTATGGATTTATCGATCGATTGATTGACGCCGTTCACCACACACCTCCCTTTATCTCTCCCTGGTGTGTGTACGTCCTCGCTGTCTCCCATCCCCGCCACTTTGTAAACAAGTTTCATTTGAAATTTCACCTCCTTTAATCCTCACCTCCTCCCCCCCCTCTCCTCCTCCCCGCCTCCCCCTCTCTTAATCTGGCGGGCGTCGGGAGTGTGAGACGTGTCCCCCACACTGGTCTTAAACCCGGACGTCAGCGAGTCTGAATCCACCGCCGCCGCTCGGGGTCCATTGAGACCATGCAGCCATGCAACAACCTACACACAAAGAGACTTAGTACAGACCGCATGTCTGGGAGCTAAGACACGCATACTGGCACACACACACACACACACACACACACACACACACTCACTCACACACACACACACACACACACACACACACACACACACACACACACACACACACACGCTCAGGTTAATCCCCTCAATGAGCTCCTGCTAGCTCCCCCTTCACTACACACTCTCCCCCGGCGAGGGTTATCACTGCCCTCCTCACGCCTGCTGCAAAACTACTGTGTGTGTGTGTGTGTGTGTGTGTGTGTGTGTGTGTGTGTGTGTGTGTGTGTGTGTGTGTGTGTGTGTGTGTGTGTGTGTGTGTGTGTGTGTGTGTGTGTGTGTGTGTGTGTGTGTGTGTGTGTGTGTGTGTGTGTGTGCCTGGTGTGTGTGCGTGTGTGTGTACCGGTGGTGGTGCTGCTACCCCTCTGTTGTTGTCACAGGCAGCAGACCAGAAGCAGTTTAGAGGGTAAGAGACAGAAGGTCCTCCAGTTCTCTCTGGTCCGGTGGTTGTCATTAAGTCACAACCCAAAAATAGTAAAACATGTGATGTTGAATGAAATGATGATCATTGATGATGAAACAGTGATATTGCAGTGATCCACCTTCGTCTTCATTTACCGCTAAAATCGTGCAGCGGACAAAACGCTGCAACAATCGGGGCTAAACGCAATGAAATAGTAAGCCGTCTCATCTGTTCATCTGTCAGCAAGATAACTCAAAAAGTGATATATAGAATTGGACAAAACTTGGTGGTTAGATTACACATGGGCCAAGGAACAGGTGTTTAGATTTTGGTGCAGATCCGGATCCGAATCTGGATCCAGGGGACTTTTCGGTGTGGCGGAGGTTTGCTTTCTACTGAGGGCCCTCTAGTTTATTCATGGGCTTCTTTCTAACGATGAAGGTTTGGCTCTGAGATCCACCCACTCAGAACGTTCTCCAGTTGAGAACCACGCCTGTAGTCAACCCCTCCTCCTCCTTCTCCACCACCACCTCAACGGAACGCGTTGGTTTCAATTCAAAGTCGACACTGACACCAGCGGAGAACAGGTCACCATGCGTCGTCCGATGCAATTGTCTGTGCGTTGTAAAAGGAAAAGAGGCAAAGGGTGTCTCAAGTTCTCGAGAGTAAGTCCTTTATCATTTCAAACCGCGTCTGTATCTCGGATACAGATGCGGTCGTCCTCCAACCCGTCTGCCGTCACTTCCAAGCGACGGTGAAGCTGGTTTTACCACCAACCTTTCAGGATCATGTTATGTGAGCCACTTTCAAGACGCCGCGGGTCCAGCTTCAAACGGGGGGAAACATCAGTTCATATTTCAGACCGGCCCTTTGGGACCCGACGAGTCTCCCGGTGCGCTGCTCCATCATCCATGCGAGGTCTCTGGGGTCGTGTGTCCTTAAGGTGGTGTGTAGCAGCGGTCCCACCAGGCAGAGCACACACACCACACACTTTGAACTTCTCCTCGCGCTATACGTGCACCCGGGGAAAGTTAGCCCACCCCCAGAGGCGGTCGGTGGGCTAACTTTCCCCCGGAAGTTCCCACAGAGAGCCCATATGTTGCGTCTCGTTACTCATCCACTTCATATGTCAGTCAGGCGCCAGCACCCTGAAATGAGAGGTGGTACGTTAGATCAAAGGCTAACGTGTTCACCAACATGAGAGAGAGAGGTTCGCTGTTCAGATCAGCGTCTCATTCGGTCGGCCGTGAGACAATCCAACTCCATCAGGAATGAGAATCCAGTTCTCCTTATATGCTTGTTAGAATGTTGTTAGGAAAAGCAACATGGCCGCACGAAGCAGCCAGCGGTACACAGGCCGCAGTCTTACGTTACCGAAGCAGGTGTATCGGTCAATGAATTATTGACTCTTGATTGATACATTCATTACTAATTGATACATGTTGGGGGGGGGGGGGGGGGTGGGTGGCCCTCCATCTCTCCCCCCCACCCCCATCTTGGCTCATTGTGTGGGTGTGTTTATTCACTGGAGCCTACGTCTAGGTATGTGATGTGATCGGGGTCTGTCCTTCCTGTTAACCACCGTGACATGAGACCGATGTCTGATAAGAGGCTCCAGGTGACCTTGTTAAGTCATCGCTCTGAGCTCTCGTTCTCGCTCTCGACGGTTGCGTTTGGAGGAAGATAACATCCTTGTTTTCGGTATCTACGCAAGTCAATTCTCTTTCTGCTCTCAGACTCCCGAGCTGTCTATTATGTATTCCCACTATATATAGAGTGTGATTCCAGGCATGTAGTCAGTCCGGCTCCAGATACACTTGCTCGCCGTGGAGAGACTTCATCCCGGTATGGATAATCCAATATTGCACAACCACCAAACTTCAACCCCGGGGGGAATAAAATTGTACTTCTCTTAGAAGTGTTTGGCGTTTTTCAAATTGAATTCTCCACCAGAGGACGCATCTGAACAAATGAAATCACGGCTCGGCGAGAGAACAGGATCACGCAAGTCAAAGCGACAAAGGGTATTATTCATTCTGTTATTATGCTCCCTTTGTCTCTTTTGAAAACGCCTCCTCTATGCGCGAGACATTTTAATCTGTTTTTCTTTTACACTCGTCCACACTCGGTTAGACACCACGTCCGTCCACATTGTTTCTGTGTCTCATCGGGCGGAGGATGGGGCCGTAGCCCCGCATAATTACACTGGAGACAGGCCAGCGACAGGTGGGGTTAGCGGGGAGGAGATGTGTGTGTGCTGTGCTGTGTGCCGCTGTGAGCTGTGTGACTTTACTTCAAATCTTCCCCCAAAAAAAGGGAGACACTAAGATCACAGATAGAATGTCACCGGATCCAACTGAAATAATGAGATATGAAATGACTGGTGGAGGAGAAGGAGGAGGAGGAGGTGGTGTTGGTGGTGGTGGTGGTGGAGGAGGACGAGGAGGACGAGGAGGACGAGGAGAGGGAACGCGTGGGAGGTTTTGTGTTTGATCCTGTCTCTTCCCTCGCCCACTTCAATTATCCTCCTCTCTTTTTCTTCTCTCTCTCTCTCTCTCTCTCTCTCTCTCTCTCTCTCTCTCTCTCTCTCTCTCTCTCTCTCTCTCTCTCTCTCTCTCTCTCTCTCTCTCTCTGTGTCTCTCTGTCTCTCTCTCTCCATCTCTTTCTCTGTCTCTCTCTCTCTCTCTCCTGTCTATTGGGAATATGGAAGGTAATTAAGGTAAAGCGTGAGCTCTGTGATTATTGGTTCAAAGCGATGATTACCGTGTGGAGAGATGATTGGCGGGTGAGGGGAAGGGGGGGGGAGATACGGGGCTGTTTGTCTTGACATTGGAGACCCGCCCTGTTCCAACGATTCATCCGCCTTATGATCATCTACCCCCTAGGGGGGGGTAAATGGGGGGGAAGTCGCTTGAAACACATTCTCAATATCCCTTGTTATGTTAAGGATTGTTCCGGACAGGACTGCTGAGAGAGAGAGAGAGAGAGAGAGAGAGAGAGAGAGAGAGAGAGAGGGTAATGATGTCCGATTAATGTCCACGGAATAGTATTTATTTGAATGAACGCCACGCCTTTACGACCGACCTTTCTGAGGAGTTGAGGCCATGTATATTTTAGGCGGTCATTGCGTTGGTCACAGACTATCGCCGTGGTAAAGTGTCCTTTAAATCGCCCTCTAGAAACGGCGGTGGTTGTTGTACTAATAATAGCTATTAAATGCCACTGTTCCCCTCGTAGGGGAATACAATTTTATGGCACGCAAACAGGCAATCAACCCTCCAATTTGTTAGCCTTGCTGTGAGGTTTAAAAGGTTGCTAATTTAACAAATGTGACATTTCACACACAACGCACTGTGTGTGTGTGTGTGTGTGTGTGTGTGTGTGTGTGTGTGTGTGTGTGTGTGTGTGTGTGTGTGTGTGTGTGTGTGTGTGTGTGTGTGTGTGTGTGTGTGTGTGTGTGTGTGTGTGTGTGTGAAGCCAATCGCCGTAGTCCTATTAGACTTTCTAAACGCCGACCCGACTCGGAGGAAGTCATTAAAACAGTTGTAACCCTGTGAATATGGGCCGGACGTGTGGGCCGTTAGCCTCTGAGTTAGACTCTCGTTTCTTCATTTTATTTTTTTTTATCGCTGCGAGCGGGAAAATGTATTAAAAGCCTGTGGAGAGTTTGTCACGTCATTAATAACGGTATATATCCACATAATACACTGAAACAAGAACAGAGTTTCAATTACTCACGCAGACAAACTCACTTTTCCTCACCGTTGGTTCTTCTTCTTCTTCTTCTTCTTCTTCTTCTTCTTCTTCTTCTTCTTCTTCTTCTTCTTCTTCTTCTTCTTCTTCTTCTTCTTCTTCTTCTTCTTCTTCTTCTTCTTCTTCTTCTTCTTCTTCTTCGTCTTCCTTGTGTTTTTTGTAGAATCTTGACAACTACAAGCAGACGTCCGAGCAGTACGCCCAGGCCGCCACCAAGGCAGAGAGTCACATCCGGTAAGTTCCCGACAAATTGAATTGCATATTAGCATATCAAATGATGTAGAATAGCCGTTCACCCTTCTTCATCACGTCCTGGCGGAGGCCCGCGGTGACTCTCACCCCGTTCCCCGGTGTCCAGGTCACATGCGGTGCAGCATGTACGGTCTCGTGAATGCTCTCGTACCGCTCGAGTATTCAAAGTGGTAACCTTCCTCCGCGTGTTTTCACGTTTCTTTTCTCTCTGCGGCGGTCCCTGTGGCGATGAGTGTGGGTGTGGGTGTGGGTGTGTGTGTGTGTGTGTGTGTGTGTGTGTGTGTGTGTTCTTGGACCTCACTTCCCACTAGATCCAAAATGGTTTACGGGCATTAACTGCTAGCAGAGAACCGGAACTAACGGTACATCGCTTCAAACACACCAGTGAGTTGAAGAGCGCTGGCTCCGCCCATCCTCTCTCCGGCAGAGACACCACCACCCCCGGCGGTGGTGGTGTGTGGGGGGGGGGGCCCTCCGTCAAGGGCTTTCAATCACCATGGTGTTTCCTCATTCAGAGGTAGTGACTTAACAGGCATTTATAAACGGTGATTAACACTTTAAATACTTTAAATACTATTGTTAGAGAGCCCCGTGGCTGTTGCATTGTTGCATTGTTGCAGTAGTGTAGTAGTAGTAGTAGTAGTAGTAGTAGTAGTAGTAGTAGTAGTAGTAGTAGTAGTAATAGTAATAGTAATAGTGGTAGTAGTAGTAGTAGTAGTAGAAGAAGTATTATTATTTGTATTATTATTTATTATTCTGTTTCAGGTTTGTCTTTGGCTCTTGAATGTATTTCTTCCATCATGGTTTGTCGTATTTGAGTTTCTCTTCACGAATGTCTTCCTGGTACTTTCTTCGAGGATGACTGACGCTTCGGCTGTACATAAAATACATCCGACCGTGGACTTCTACATCTCCCGCCGACTTTGAAGTCTCGGCGATAAGCCATCAGCCTCGGACTTGAACCTTCCTATCTGGGGGGGGGGGGGGGGGGGAGATGGGGGGGGTGGTTTTTGTCTGCGAAGTGACAGCTGCAATCTTCAGCTGAAAACGGAAACAGCAGTCGGTCCTTTTGGACCACTGAGAGCCCTGGAGCCCACCTGCTGTTATGAAGCGGGTCGGTTTGATTTTCGGCGAGATTACTGGCAACCGCTCTGCCAACGCTCGTGGACGGTAGGCGCCGTCGATTCCTGCCAGAAACACACGTATCCTACTGGCCGACGCGTGGCTTGACCAGTTGTTCGCTCCCTGTATGCTAAATGCTCCCTGCTAATCCCTTTTTGTAAATCCTTCCACTTGGCTTGGCCTTGACATTTTAATGCTCAGGTCCTGTTCAAACCGCCTGAACCTTCTTTTCGACTAACACACCTCTCTTATATCTCCCTTCTTTTTTTGTTCTGTCTCTCTCTCATTTTGTCTCTGTCTCTGTCTCTGTCTGTCTGTCTCTCTCTGTCTGGCTCTCTCTCTTTCTGTCTCTCTCTCTTTCTGTCTCTCTGTCTCTGTCTGTCTGTCTGTCTGTCTGTCTTTCTCTCTCTCTATATATGTCTGTCTGTCTGTCTCTGTCTCTGTCTGTCTGTCTGTCTGTCTGTCTGTCTGTCTGTCTGTCTGGCTCTCTCTCTCTCTCTCTCTCTCTCTCTCTCTCTCTCTCTCTCTCTCTCTCTCTCTCTCTCTCTCTCTCTCTCTCTCCTCTCTCTCTCTCTCTCCTCTCTCTCTCTCTCTCTGGGGGTATTGTTGTTCCGTCTCTAAGCCGGCGGGGTAGGTCGTAACAAAGCCGGTTCATCGGTTAATGGCGGGGCAGGGGTGTGACGTTTCGATGGCGTGTTGTGTGTCAGTTTCACCTGTATTTCATACAGTCTATGTCTATGTGCATGATATAATATTTATATAATTATATTCATTCATACAGGTGTCTGTATGAATGAATGAATCAAAAGATGACAGTGAGTTGTGGTGATGTGTGGTAATGATGGGAGTGGGAAGGTGCAGTGTAGTAGCGATGAACCCTAACCATTAACCCCTAACCCCAACCCTAACCTTAACCCTACACTAACCCTAACCCTTAACCTAAACCCTGACCCTTAACCCTTAACCCTTAACCCTTAACCCTTAACCCTTAACCCTTAACCCTTAACCCTAATCCTAATTACATGTGGGACGTAGCTCTTCTTGTGGCAGATGGTTCAAGTCTCTTCAAACCTCCTCCCAGAAGAGGTTCATGGACACTACTACCCTACGACAATACACCTACTACCCACTACTTAACACCTACACATACTTGGAGTGTCACACATACTTAGTGTGTCACACTGTGTGTGAAGGAAGGTTTTACGATCCTCTTTCCAGAGAGACTTCTCTGACCACTGCATGATTCTTGGTGGGCGAGTCCTCTCCATGTAGGAAGAAAGACTTGTGTATTCACAGACAGGAATCAGAATCAACGTATCAGTCAAGATACAAGATACAAGATACAAGATTTTGATTTGCCATTTGTAACAAGTACATAGGAATGCTTACTCCCCATTCCCTCCCGCAGTATAAATCTCCAAAAACAATACCATAAAAATAAAAGTAATATATACAATTAAATAAACAAAAAAAAGAGCAGCAAAGTGACTTACGTGTTTTTTTTTTTTTTTTACAAAACTCTTTCAAAAGCATTTAAAGTGCCAGTAGTGCAGCAGCATCATGAATACAGTGCAGTAACTGTGATGAGTCCAGAGAGTCCAGCAAAGTATGTAAGTGTAATGTTAATCCAGGTGACTGACGAGGGGTCACTCAAAACATGTTTGGCCCTTTGCTTGACCTGGAAGTATAGAGTTGTTGTGGGTCACAGCGATTGGTCCTCTCTGCTGCATGGTCCTGACCTGTTGAGTCTGAGGCGTGAGGAGGAGTGGACAGTGGGGTCAGTCTGTCTGTCATCGGTAGCTCACAGTCGGTTCTTCAAGTCAGGCGTGGAACCATTCACATTTATGTTTCATGAATACATTTCATTTAAACATTTAAAATGATTGGTGACATCAAATTTACTTTGAGGACTATCAGATGATCTATCGTCGACTGCGGAAGGCTCCTCTCGTGGAGGCAGGACCCCTTGTCTGCGGCCGGGGTCATCTTGTCCCCTTCTAGAACGTTCTGTGTTCCATGTCAAAAATCAAAGCCAGCGTAATGACAGACCTTCATTACGGCAATGTTGTGGGGCTCTCTGGATAAAAGGGCCTTCTGTCTCTCTCTGTCTCTCTCTGTCTCTCTCTGTCTCTCTTCTGCTCCTGTTGTAACCTTCAACCCTCTCACTTGAATTATATATCCCTCCTGCATTATATATATTCCTGTGTCGGCAGCCCGGGAGAACGATCATAACAATAATAATGATAATAATCGCTAACCCTGTTTTACTGTCGTTTGCGTCTGCCATATTAAACACGTCGTTGTCTCTCTCGAGGAACGGTTGAGATCCGGCAGGTATAAAAAAAACACACAGATAGACTAATAGTTACTCTGTGTTCATATCTCTTTAATTATCACATTAAGCATTCATCGCCACTTGAACATCACGTCTCCCGGCTGTTGTTAATTCTGCCCTTGTTACTCAAATTATATGTTTACTGTTTAGTCGTTGGGCATCGTTCCCCAAAGCATCTTACGGTGACTGTTTTTAGATTCTTGCCGTTAATGAGCAGGTAGGGGTTGGACGGGAGGACGTCGTTAACACTAAGCAAGTTAACACTCATTGCCCTGTCCATGAGCAAGGTGAGGTGCCAGGTTGGTCCCCGAGGGCCCGCTGCTCCTCGCTCCTCGCTCCTAGGATGTGGATAGTAAAGATGAATGAAGTACATGGCGTGCGTGGTGGCAGTGTAGCTCAGGAGGTAGAGCGGTCGCCTCACAACCGGAAGGTTGCTTGTTCGATCCCAGGCTCCTCCTAGCAAAAACCGTCACAACACCCTAACCCTAACTGCTCCTGATGTGCTGGCTGTCTCCATGCATGTCCGTCGTTGGTTGAATGGGTGAATGGATGAATGTGAGGCATGCCTTTGGATAAAAGTGCTAAATAAAAGCATCCATTACCATTACATCATAACATATCAAAAGAGCATGTGGTACAAGTATAAATATCGGGTCAATGATGAGTACTGACTGTGAATGAAAACCTAACAGACCAGCTAGGTTTACACTGTGCCACAGGCCCTTCTGCTGGCTTTCCAGGCTCGTTCAACAGAATGGAACCCGATTCGGGTCAGAACCAGAACCTCCACCCCTGGTCTCCCCCAGCGCTGCAGCTTGGCTGTCGGTGTTTCAGCTTCCACACTACGGACACACATGCTCGCACAATGCATGAACATATTCCCCCCCCCTCTCTCTCTCTCTCTCCTTCTCCGTCTCTCTCTCTCTCTCTCCTTCTCGTTTTTCTCTCTGTCTCTCGCCCCCCCTCGCCCTATCTCTTCCTCCACCCGGCCTGGCCACTGGCTTTGTATTCATCCGTCCGTGTTCCGTGTTCCGTGTTCCGTGTGTCGGTCCTGGTTCTGTCAGCGTCGGCCCGACCGTCTCTTTGTGTCCGGTCACGTTGTCATTTCACACTCCACTGACCACACCCTAATTATTCTATTTAGCCACTGTCGTCGGTGTGTGAGCGGTGTGTATGTGTATGCGGTGTGTATGTGTATGCGGTGTGTATGTGTGAGCGGTGTGTGCGTGTGTGTCTGAGCGGCGATGTGTGTGTCAGCGGTGTGTGTGTGTGTGTGTGTGTATGTGTGTGTGTGTGAGTGGCATGTGTATGAGCGGCGTGTGTGTGAGCGATGTGTGTGTGTGTGTGTGTGTGAGCGGTGTGTGTGTGTGAGCAATGTGTGTGTGTGTGTGTGTGTGTGTGTGTGTGTGTGTGTGTGAGCGGTGTGTGTGTGTGTGTGTGTGTGAGCGTCGTTGTTTGTGTGTGTGAGTGCCGTTGTTTGTGTGTGTGAGTGGTATGTGAGTGATGTGTGTGTGTGAGCGGCGGTGTGTGTTGATGAGCGGTGCATGTGTGTGTCTGAGAGGTGTGTGTGTGTGTGTGTTTGTGTGTGTGTGTGTGTGAGAGGTGTATGTGTGAGCGGTGTGTGAGTGTGTGTGTTGTGTGTCGGTGTGTGTGTGTGTGTGTGGTGTGTGTGTGTGTGTGTGTGTGTGTGTGACATGTTGGACATGTTGTCTCATGTCTATGTTAATGAGCGGTGTGTGTGTGTGTGTGAGAGGTGTATGTGTGAGCGTTGAGTGTGGACATGCCACGCAGATGTTCATTTAAACAAGCCAACATATCTGGCCACGGTACCGCCTTTGTGTCTAGGTTCTCTCTCTCGCTCTTTTTCCTTTTGTATTTGACACTTGGTGGTTCTTTCCCCTTTCCCTCTCTCTCTCTCGACTAATCAATACTCACATACTTACAATACAATACTCTCTACTTCCACAATTCCCTTTGATCATTCTAGATCATTCTGGTTATGTTCTGGTTTGTTCGTCTCGACTTTTCTCCCTCTCTTTTCTCCCACTCTTTCTCCCTCTCTTTTCTCCACTCTTTCTCCTCTCTTTCTCCCTCTCTTTTCTCCCACTCTTTTCTCCCTGTCTTGGATTCTTTCGCAGCTGGTCCCTCGTTTCGCTTTGTGCCTTTGTGTGTTTTTAATCGGTATAATAATAGTAGTTTGTCCCGGGACAGACTCGGAACTCCACACACGGGTGCTCCGCTGGAACAAGACCTTCTCTGGCAGCGCCAGCAGCTAGCATGTGTGTGTTGTGCACATATTACGATAATTATTACGTGCCGGCCAAAATCAAACACAGGACATGTGACCTGAGCACTTGGGTCATGTGACCTGAGCACTTGGGTCATGTGACCTGAGCACTTGGGTCATGTGACCTGAGCACTTGGGTCATGTGACCTGAGCACTTGGGTCATGTGACCTGAGCACTTGGGTCATGTGACCTGAGCACTTTGGACATGTGACCTGAGCACTTTGGACATCTGACCTGAGCACTTGTGACATGTGACCTGAGCACTTTGGATATCTGACCTGAGCACTTGTGACATGTGACCTGAGCACTTGGGTCATGTGACTTCAGCACTTGGGTCATGTGACCTGAGCACTTGGGACATGTGACCTGAGCACTTGGGACATGTGACCTGAGCACTTGGGTCATGTGACCTGAGCACTTGGGACATGTGACCTGAGCACTTTGGACATGTGACCTGAGCACTTGGGTCATGTGACCTGAGCACTTGGGTCATGTGACCTGAGCACTTTGGACATGTGACCTGAGCACTTTGGTCATGTGACCTGAGCACTTTGGTCATGTGACCTGAGCACGAAAGTATTTCCTTCTAGGAAGGTTCCTAACTGAGTGAAATGACCCGGAAGAACCTAAGTGGCAGCCATGATAAGAGCTGGTAGAATTCTCTAAATAGGAAGGAAAGGTGCTTCAAAGCTTCCTTCCTTATCTCCTTCAGCACATGCTAAACCAGACTGTCCTTTAGGAAAGGGAAGGAGATAACGCTGTCCCACAATTCCTTGCAACATTTAAAGCGACGCAACGTTCGCCCGCTCAGGACAACAAACGGTCCAAACATCCCGACTAGGGATGCAGATCGTCATGGAAGTCATATTTTTACCGGGTCGTCCACGTTCAAAAAGATTGCGTGAAACAACACAGTAGAAACTAAAGAGGACAATTATCCAAGATTTGCTTCTAATAGTCAGTCTCAGGATCATCAGAGTTTCACCACCAGACCTACGTCCATTACATTTCAATAGAAGACTTCTTCTTAACTTGTTTATGCATATGTTAGTGTATGCGTGTGTGAACAATTTGTGGAGCTTGACAGAACAAATTCTCCAATTAGGGAGCACAGCAGGCGGGTGACGAGACTGTGAGCTCAGGGTTCCTCCAGGGAGCTGAAGGCTAGACCTTCTGTGTGACAGCACCTGTCACCTGCACAACACGGTCAGGTCTCAACAAAGGCTTCTCAGCTAGTATATACGGTATGTCCTTCCCCAACCTGTGTCCTTATCAAGGCTACCGTTCGCTGTTCTTGCACTTTTTCTAAAGTGTAAACAGGCTGACAGCATGCCAACCGCATTCCTATGCTGGCCGATTTTTCACTGACCCAGTTTTTTGACTTCAGGTCACTTGTACCTGTGTTTTAGAGTCTACTTGAGAAACGAAAACCGAAATCAGGAAATCTGTTTTATTTAATTTTTTAATGGTCTTCATAAACCACGATACTGGGTCCTGATATGGTGGGTCCGGATATGGTGGGTCCCCGTTATGGTGGGTCCCCGTTATGGTGGGTCTGGATATGGTGGGTCCCCGTTATGGTGGGTCCTTGTTATGGTGGGTCTGGATATGGTGGGTCCCCGTTATGGTGGGTCCCCGTTATGGTGGGTCCCCGTTATGGTGGGTCTGGATATGGTGGGTCCCCGTTATGGTGGGTCCTTGTTATGGTGGGTCTGGATATGGTGGGTCCCCGTTATGGTGGGTCCCCGTTATGGTGGGTCCCCGTTATGGTGGGTCTCGATATGGTGGGTCCCCGTTATGGTGGGTCCCCGTTATGGTGGGTCTGGATATGGTGGGTCCCTGTTATGGTGGGTCCCCGTTATGGTGGGTCCCCGTTATGGTGGGTCCCCGTTATGGTGGGTCTCGATATGGTGGGTCCCTGTTATGGTGGGTCCCCGTTATGGTGGGTCCCCGTTATGGTGGGTCTCGATATGGTGGGTCCCCGTTATGGTGGGTCCCCGTTATGATGGGTCCCCGTTATGGTGGGTCTCGATATGGTGGGTCCCCGTTATGGTGGGTCCCCGTTATGGTGGGTCTCGATATGGTGGGTCCCCGTTATGGTGGGTCCCCATTATGGTGGGTCCCCGTTATGGTGGGTCTCGATATGGTGGGTCCCCGTTATGGTGGGTCCCCGTTATGGTGGGTCTGGATATGGTGGGTCCCTGTTATGGTGGGTCCCCGTTATGGTGGGTCCCCGTTATGGTGGGTCCCCGTTATGGTGGGTCCCCGTTATGGTGGGTCTCGATATGGTGGGTCCCTGTTATGGTGGGTCTCGTTATGGTGGGTCCCCGTTCTGGTGGGTCCCCGTTATGGTGGGTCCCGTTATGGTGGGTCCCCATTATGGTGGGTCTCGATATGGTGGGTCCCCGTTATGGTGGGTCCCCGTTATGGTGGGTCCCCGTTATAGTGGGTCTCGATATGGTGGGTCCCCGTTATGGTGGGTCCCCGTTATGGTGGGTCTCGATATGGTGGGTCCCCGTTATGGTGGGTCCCCGTTATGGTGGGTCCCCGTTATGGTGGGTCTCGATATGGTGGGTCCCCGTTATGGTGGGTCCCCGTTATGGTGGGTCCCCGTTATGGTGGGTCTCGATATGGTGGGTCCCCGTTATGGTGGGTCCCCGTTATGGTGGGTCCCCGTTATGGTGGGGCCCTGTTATGGTGGGTCCCCATTATGGTGGGTCCCTGTTATGGTGGGTCCCGTTCTAGTCCCAAAGTGGTTTATTATGTGTCATCCATGAAGGTAACGGATCATCATCATTGTTGTGGCCACTCCTACCACAACAATGATGATGATCCATTACCTTCACGGATAGTAATCGCGTGGCTGCAGGATTAGCTCAGTCTGTTGGGACTTGGCTTTGGAACGGGAAGGTCGCCGGTTCAAGTGCCCGAAACACCTGGGGCACTGCCGAGGTGCCCTTGAGCAGGACACCAGACCCCTACACTACACTGCTCCCCGTGCGCTGTATATCAAATAGCTGCCCCACTGCTCCTAATAGTAGGATGGGTTAAATGCAGAGAAACTCATTTCACTGTGTGTGAACACGTATGTGACCAATAAAGAGGATTCAATCCTCCAGATAGAAAAGAAAAACGGTATTGGTTTTTCAGGGACTTTAATTAGCCAACATTCAAGTGTTCTTCCGTGGTGTGATGAGCGTATTATGTTTGCGTTGTCAAGGAAACAGAGCATCTGTCCAATCAGTTGTATTGGACCGTTGTTCATGTTAGCGCTTTGAATTGAAACCGTTGTAAGGCATTGATTTTTGGAAACCGTTATTGACCAACGATTATTAGTGTCCGCTGCGGTACAATAATAATTAGCGGACGGGTGTTCTGAGCATATCCACGTCGTCTTGTCCCACGGAGCACCGAGCGTGAGTGTAGCTGAGGACCTGCCGTACGATGGGGCCCGTAACAGGGCCCCTGTATGACACCGGAAAACACCTGTCAACACCCGACCAGCGGGTTTTTTCCCGGTGCGAAATCAAATACCTCCGAGACGACGCTCGGTAAAACCGAAATTGAAATAGTTGGCGATAAAGCGTGCCCAGCGGCGCAACAAGGCTTCCACAGAGTCCCCCTCTCTCAGACCCCAAGTTCTTCTTCTGATTGAAAAGTTATCGGCGTTCAGATGTCACACGCACACAAACAAACACACACACACACACACACACACACACACACACACACACACACACACACACATGCGCACCGGGCCTTATCTTGTTCAACCCCCCCCTGCATGTCACCTATTTTAATGAAACACTCTCCCTTATCCCCCCCTGTCCCTGGTCCTGCAGATCCTCTCCGAGGGAGTTCAGTGGGTAGCCGTCAGCCGGGGCTAACGGAGTGTGAATTGTTCTCTCATGGTGCTCTCCGTCTCCTCCTCCACTCAGCTGTCACCGTATGAAGATGGGGATAAGGGCGGCTGTCTCTTTTCCATCTGCCGCTCATGCTTGTTTTCTGATTGCTGTTCCCCCCGGTTTCAGACGTTTTCGAGGCTTCGAGGCTCTGTCTGTGACCTGTTTGCCCCCCCCCCCCGTGTGTAGTCCTTAAACTTGTTGGAGTTGTTCTCGTTGTATTTATATATATATATATATATATATATATATATATATATATACCCACGTTGTATTGCTCAAGCCAGTTTGGATCAAAGTCACCGTGGCGACAAGTCCTAGTCCAGAGGAATAGTCAGGAGTCAGGAGTCCTGTTTCTGTCCTCCGCGTCGCCGCCCCCCCCCCAGCCCGAGTGTTCATATTGTTCTGTTCACAAAATTGCTCCACAAGTCCAAGCAGCCGCTATAATGTCATGAAAGCTCTGTGGCTGGCTGGTGGCGGTATGGTGAAAGCTTCACTAAAGCCTGACAATACACCAGACACACTGCTCTGTCATTTCCTTTGAACTCAACCCTCCCCGTCATTCCATCTTTGATCCTCTCCGCTCACTCAGCGCAATAATAAAAAAAAAGCCCACCACCGCTGCTTTTGAGGAACCCAAATCCTCGTCCTCATATATAAATAACCTTTCACCCTCCCTGCCTCCCCCCCCCCCCCCCCCCCCCACACACACACACACAATCCCGCGCACAGAAGCCTCTTAACAAAGGGAAAATGATGAAATGTCCCGTCCTTGTGATATCTGCCTTCTGTCTCTTCTTATTGCCTTATTCCCAGATGCCGGTCTCTGCACTGGTGCAGAACACGGAGCCCTTTCTTCACGGGAACCACACACTGCCAGAGAGGGGGGGGGGGGGGGGGGGGGGAGAGAGACAAAAAATAATAATGAGAAAGTTTAATGATTGCAGCCTAATCGCCGTCCCTCGACGCGCCACTTATACATGCAAAGCGTCGGCACAAGCAATCCCATCGCTGTTTTGGCGCTTTTTTCTTTTCTTTCCCCCCCCCCCCACTCCCATCCGAAAGTTTGCTATCGCGCCAGCTAGCGCGGCTAATGTTTTTCTAATAAGAGCTCACCTTTAATTTCATTCAAACGAGGCAGTTGGCACAGATTAGCTGAGGCAATTTTCTGCTTCAGATTCCATTATTAAAACACTCCTGCTATCAGAAGGTTTCTCTCGCCGAACGGAGAGAAAAGGCAGGGATTTTGATTTATTTATTGTTTCTTTTTTTAAAAAGCCGGAGCTGGGATTCGTACCGTGGGGCGATGGTGTGTTTCTGTTGTCTGTTTTCTGCCGCTACCGACCAAATCACCACGGTGACCGCTGGCCAACGGTTGTCATACAAAGTCTGACACCTCACAGGCGTTGGGTTGTCATGGAACACAATGAAACACCCTGAAAAAAAGCTGGCTACTTTGACACCACTTTTACCAAGAGATGATCGAGTCCGAACAACACATCCGAATCGGAATCCGAATTATCCGAATGCCTTTACTGTCATTGCAAGAGTGTAGCAATCCCCACGGTCAGTCTTTAACACACAAAACAGCAAAATAAAAATATAAGTGATTTAAAAAACCTAACTAAATAAACAGATTAATATTGCCAAATATGGGTACAAATATATATGGACAAATTGCAATGGCACTTTGTACAATTACTGCAAATTAGATGGCTAATGTAGCTGCTGCTGCCTTCCAACCCAAGGATGCTCACAGCACAGACAGGGTATTGTTGACTGTAAACATAACAAACATGCGTTATGAAAAGCATCATGGGAATTGCGATGCGTTGCCACTGGTTACCCATTGTCCATGCGAGTACGGAGCCCTTTGTCATCATTCTATACATTACAGCTGCTCCAACAACAAGCAGACACTGCACTGTGTGTATGTGTGCATCCAGGGTCTCCTGGGCTCACTCGTATAGGAAGAATGCACCATTCTGTAATTGCTGAGAAGAGCGGCAGGGGTGGTTGGTGTGTGTGTGTGTGTGTGTGTGTGTGTGTGTGTGTGTGTGTGTGTGGTGATGTCAAAAGGTCAGTTTCCCAGAATAGTGAGGTATGCCCTGTCATGTCAAATGAAGCAATGTGTCTCCTTATCAAATGAAACATTCATTCTCTCTCTCTCTCTCTCTCTCTCTCTCTCTCTCTCTCTCTCTCTCTCTCGCTCTCTCTCTCTCTCTCTCTCTCTCTCTCTCTCTCTCTCTCTCTCTCTCTCTCTCTCTCTCTCTCTCTCTCTCTCTCTCTCTCTCTCTCTCTCTCTCTCTCTCTCTCGTTCTCTCTATATATATACAGTATATATATGTGTGTGTGTTTGTGTGTAGCTCCCTAGCTCTGTCATTCTTTCACTCACTCTGTCGCTATGGCTGCATGTCTTTTCCTAACCACTCTTCCTTGACCTCTGTAAAGCGTCGACGAGGACGGAGGAAAGATCCCCTACATGGTGACGGAGGATGTTGTGGGTGTAGGTCTGGTGGTGAAATGGCGATGTTCCCTGCAAGACTGACTACTAAAAGCACATCTCGGATCATTTTTCTCTTTAGTTTCTACTTGCGCACGCGTTTGTGTGTGTCTGGGTGTGTGTGTGTGTGTGTGTGTGTCCATTTGTATCTGTTCACACTCACCCTGTCTGTCCTCTCATATTCATCCTCATGAATCCCAATCAGTGTGATTGTTTCCGTGACGATCTGCATCCCTCGTCGGCCATGTTGGACCGTTTGTTGTCCTGAGCGGCCGAACGGTGCGTCGCTTTAAATGTGGCAAGGAATTGTGGGACGGCGTTATCTCCTTTCCTTTCCTAAAGGACAGTCTGGTTTAGCCTCTGCTGAAGGAGATAAGGAAGGAAGCATTGATGCACCTTTCCTTCCCATTTAGAGAATTCTACCAGCTCTTATCATGGCTGCCACTTAGGTACTTCCTGGTCATTTCACTCAGTTAGGAACCTTCCTAGAAGGAAAGACTATTCGACTGGAGCCTGTGGCTGTGTCCAAAATCACTCACTAAATAGCGAGTTCTCCATTTTGTAGTGCTGTCCGAATGTACAGTATAGTGAGAATTATTATCACCTATATAGTGCACTCATCGTATTCCATAATACATTGTAAAAATTGCTGAAAGAAAAACGGCAGACAGACAAAAGCAAAAAAAGGATTTCACTATATAGTCCTCTACATTGAACTACTAGAGAGGGAGTAGGGAACGAGGGAAGGATTTCACTATATAGTCCTCTACATTGAACTACTAGAGAGGGAGTAGGGAATGAGAGAAGGATTTCACTATATAGTCCTCTACATTGAACTACTAGAGAGGGAGTAGGGAACGAGGGAAGGATTTCACTATATAGTCCTCTACATTGAACTACTAGAGAGGGAGTAGGGAACGAGGGAAGGATTTCACTATATAGTCCTCTACATTGAACTACTAGAGAGGGAGTAGGGAATGAGGGAAGGATTTCACTATATAGTCCTCTACATTGAACTACTAGAGAGGGAGTAGGGAACGAGGGAAGGATTTCACTATATAGTCCTCTACATTGAACTACTAGAGAGGGAGTAGGGAATGAGGGAAGGATTTCACTATATAGTCCTCTACATTGAACTACTAGAGAGGGAGTAGGGAACGAGGGAAGGATTTCACTATATAGTCCTCTACATTAAACTACTAGAGCGGGAGTAGGGAATGAGGGAAGGATTTCACTATATAGTCCTCTACATTGAACTACTAGAGAGGGGAGTAGGGAATGAGGGAAGGATTTGGGACACAGCCCATGTCTCTCCTCTGTCTCTGTCTAGTGTTTATAGGACATATTCCTCATTCTCTTTGATAGTGTTTCTATAGAACTACTTTACATAACACACACTTGTTTTACAATTCCGCAATGCATATATTGCGGTATACCACAGCCTGAGAGATATTGCTTTTGCCGTAATATAATGAAATTCATTCATTATTCATTAATCCAATCAGTCTAGTAAATTGTACTTAATGAGAATTATTAATTTTGAATATGAGGGGTTATGTTTGCCTCTTTGTATTCCTGTGTGTGTGTCCGTGCATATTGTGTGTGTCCGGGCTCTTTGTGTGTGTGTGTGTGTGTGTGTGTGGGGGGGGGGGGGGGGGTGGTGCTCGCCTTTTGTATGTGTGTGTCTGGGCTGGCCTGGTGTGTGTGTGTGTGTGTGTGTGTGTGTGTGTGTGTGTGTGTGTGTGTGTGTGTGTGTGTGTGTGTATGCCAGGGCTGGGCGTGTGTGTGTATGTGTTTGTGGCTGTTGATTTGGTGTGTGTGTGTGTGTGTGTGTGTGTGTGTGTGTGTGTGTGCGTGCGTGCATGTGTTTGTGCCTGTTCATATGGTATGTGTGTGTGTCTATTCTTTTCCTCCCAGTAGTGGGTTCTGTCATAACACTGGAAGGTAAATTACTGCAAGCAACAGAGCACTCAAGGATTACCCTCATGTAGGATTAGCATTTACTTCCTGTGCGTGTGCATGTCCCTTCCTGTTCTTGTGTGTGTGTGTGTGTGTGTGTGTGTGTGTGTGTGTGTGTGTGTGTGTGTGTGTGTGTGTGTGTGTGTGTGTGTGTGTGTGTGTGTGTGTGTGTGTGTGTGGCAGAGATAAAACAGACAGTTGGAGGAGGATTTCTGAGCTGCACTGTCGATGCATAATTCATCGTTCTCCTGTTCCTTGAATCTTCCCTTAAGTTACAACTATTCAAACAAAGCAGAGCAACACAGACCTGCTGTCTCCACGCTCCCCAAAGTCTTCATCAACTGGGCAGACGACCATGTTGTCACCTACTGTTGCTGCCCTTTGGGCCTTACTAAGGAGTTGAATGGACACTTCACAATATTATTAAGACTCCCTAATAGTCGTCTAACCGTTGGTCGATCTGCAGAGTCCTTGTCCACCCAGTTTTTTGTTTGTCGCTTAGTCTCTCCAAAGGTAAATCGTGGGCAGGCTGGCTGTGATGTATACTGACGCTCTCCGCTCTGTGTCCATCCAGGCCCCGGTACACCGCCGCCGTCTGTACTGACATCCAGGGACAGGTGTTCCAGTGCTACCGAGACAACCCAGGGCAGACGCTGGCCTGCTCCAGCCTGGCCAAGCAGTACATGACCTGCATCCAGCAAGCCAAGCAGGTAGGCTTCACACACACACACACACACACACACACACACACACACACACACACACACACACACACCGGTATAAGGGGGCCAGGTTAAAGTGTCTGTTGTGCTTCTGTGTGTGTGTGTGTGTGTGTGTGTGTGTGTGTGTGTGTGTGTGTGTGTGTGTGAGTTGTTTAATTATACAATTATATCAAGGTGATCCAGTGGGGGAATCAATTCCATAAGGAAATATAGTATCCATATTCCTCTTGTCTTTAAAACCATTATATATAACAATATAACAAGAAATCTCCTGATTCTCATGAATTCTAAGAGGAGGTGAGTCTAACCTCCTCTGACAGAAGACGGTAGGACCCCCTGCTGCTCAGCGGGATGATGCAAGCGGAGGAGAAAGTCTCTCATGAAGGAAGCATTGAAGCACTTTCTTCTTTCTGAAAGTTACCTTTTGCTGAAGGTGACTCCACAATCTACGTGATTTGTGGGACCACACAACTTTGTAGCGCACTACTCCGCTGCGTTCCGATCAACTAATGTGTCATATTTGTCGCATACAGTATGAATTATATTTAGTGTTAGTGTTGGATTGTTTTATGAAATCGCAATTTGTACGACGTGGTAACAGCGGAGAGAGCAGAGAGTGCCAGACCCTCGTCGGATAAACTTGACAATTGGAGACAAAAAGAAGTGAATCTTGGTAAACAAGCTTAATGGCTGATCATTAGACACAATGAAGTGAATACAGACAGGGGCTGTCACTCCTCACCCGCAGCCCACATGGTGTGATGAAGAGGCTCGTTTGTCATCAGCCACGCTGTAACAGAGCGGTTTGATTGGACGAAGACAAAGGTAATAATCGGGGGCACTTTGCCATGTGAAATGCATTGTGTTTGTGAGCCGGCAGGACCCCGCGGCTTTCCTCCGCAAAGTGATTATTTTTCCCCCACTTCTTCGTCAAAGAATATAATGACTGGTGCTATTTTGTGCATTTATTATTGTGACAAACTGCGGTGGTTCCATGGAAAAGATAAAAGGCACCGCAGAAGATAAAGGCAGCAAGCAACACTCAAATTGATTTAGCCGTTTTAAAAAAAGGGCCGATGAAAGCGAAAAGAGTCTCATTCTAACAGCTGGTTATGAAGCGTGTTCAGAAGATCTGGATTCCATTCAAGCCAAAAGAAAAAAGGCCTATTTAACGTTATTTGTACGTATGCTCGTACCACGCCATCTCACTCCTACGAGCGTGAGTTGTGTACTGTATACGTGCGAGTGCTTGTGGGTGAACAGAAGCAGCGTGTAGAGCGCCATAATGCTACCTCTGTTATTGGTCCCTATACAACGCTGCAGTCGTCGCTTGTTTAATTCAGATTCAGCGGCTGCATCCTTGAGGGAGCGAAACGAAAAACGAGACTCAAAGGCGGGAAAACAAAGCAGAGCAAGAAAGCGTCGGGAAGGCAGACGAGTAACAGAGACAATTACCGAATCAGAAGCACTGGGTGTTTTGCAACATATCACCACCCCACACAAACCTCTTCGCGCGCCAGGGCCGAGGCAAAGGAAACCGCTTAGAACGATGCGTTTGTGTGCCAGCCGCAAATCACTTGGACCCAACACCTCGTCCTCCCTCCAAACAGAACAGGGCTACGGGTTGTTTTCTTCCACAGCAACAAGGAGCTTTTTTTTTCTTTCCAAATTGATGAAACGTGAGGATTCGAGTGATCCCGATAAGCGAGTTTTTATACGAGAGAGCAGCTTTTCTGCGGTTCTTGCGTACGTGACAACCTTTTGCTCGAGGATAAAGTCAAATCTAGCTTTAACCTGAAAGTAAAACTGATAAAATAAAGTCTGATAGGAAGATTTTCTCAGGGGCACAGCAAAATATATCTGGTTCTGGAAGGAAACCCAAAACACTTTCATTGCTGAAATCTTTTCCTTCTAACCTTTCTTTATTGACGTAATCTGACAGATTAAATCTGGCCGTTCAATTGGACAGACGGGCGTCCCCCACTCACCTGCAGCTGGATGGGTTTTGACCTTTAAGACATCTGAGTGTGGGTTTATGCCAAACACCCAAACCCAACAGCCTTGCTGGCACAAGTGTGAGATTTTTTAGAAGGTTATTTTTTTTATTTTTTAAAGACACATTACTCTGTCAATTTATATGAGCTTCTATCTTGGGTTACTTTTTCCCATTCATGTCTGGTTAACTAGTTATACTTGACGCTTCTCTATGGACTCCGTGTCTTTCAATGTCGGCTTTTCGGTCATTTGGGAGACACTTTCATCCAAAGCAACTCGGTGACTCGGTGACAGACACACTGCAGATATTAGAGATTGAACCTGTCAGCAAGGATCCTTCGGAACTACACTAGGCCAGGTTAGTGTAGTCCCTAAGGCCTTGCTAAAAGGTTCTGGGCTCATCCTTCACTGCCAATCAATTTTCTAGGGCTGGGCCGCTATGTTAAAACTTTGTCATATTTAGCCAGGCAGCCAGTGTCTCTAATAGAACCATAGTTTCAGAAAGAAAGAACAGCAAATTGGTCTCTTGGCAACTCTATTCAACGTTTCACAGTGGAATGATGTTCAGTCTGGGGTCATGTTTGCAGCAACAGAAACATTTGCCCGATGCCAGTGGAAGAAGTGTGAAGACAAGACAGAAATAATGATGTTCTTCTCAATTTGAACACCAATCAATAGAGATGTAGCATTAACATGTATTGACACGCAAGCGTGGCTTTTCATGAACTTTTATTAAACATGATGATTTAGTGAAGGAGCAACAATTGGCTCACACAATGTCATCATCAGGAATGAATCAATGGTATCTTTGAAAAGTGTTTTACTTTGTTTATTCACTCAAGTAAAGTACACTGAGTCCTTGCCCCAGAGTTTCTGTCACCAGTCAACTGTGATGAGAAGAGACGTGTGGCCACTCAAAGGACCCCTCCGGACGCACAGACGGTGGTCCGCCTGTCTGCCTGTCAAAAACATATCTGGCAAGAGGCCACAGCTTTTTATAGTTTGGGTCTGGGAAACATTGCTACTAGTTGTTTGAACTGGTTGAGATAAGAGCCAAAGATATCTACTGGGTGTTTGAACTGGTTCAGTTAAGAGCCAACAATATCTACTGGTTGTTTGAACTGGTTTAGTTAAGAGCCAACAATATCTACTGGTTGTTTGAACTGGTTTAGTTAAGAGCCAACAATATCTACTGGTTGTTTGAACTGGTTGAGATAAGAGCCAATGATAGCTACTGCTATATCTATCTTATCAGTTAATCGTGGGTCATTTGTCCAACCGTTCAGCTGATCCATACCTTATGAACAGTATTTGTTTTAACACTGATGGCTCTACAAAGGTTCATACATGTTCGGTGGTTGGTTTGGTGGTTTGACAGACATCTTGTTGGAACCATGCACATTGCCCTGGTTCACACCAGAATATCCCTCCAAACAACAACACCTTTATTTATGTACACCGTGATTTTCCGTTTTCCTTTTAAAGGCTTTTTAGTTTTGTAAGGGGGGAAGAAAGGATAAATCCTGAAATAAATGCCTGATAAGTCCAGGATTAAAGAAAGAATGTGTGTTTCTCCCTCCAATGTTATCTTTGGCGAGAGAGTGGCCCCTTATCTCTGACTTCTCTTCATCCTTGGCGTAAGCCTGAGAGTCTTACTGCCGTATCTTCCAGCCTGCCCCGTGTAAGCTTCTCTGTATTTTGAGGTCCCATTGTGCAATTAATTACGTTTAACCATTACCAATTCCAACAGCCGCTCCGTGTAATTACATTTAAAATCTTCTTAGGATACAATAAAGGGGGTTGAAAATGGCCTGCATCTCCAAGTGATGTTTTTGGTCGGGTGGCTCTGGTTGGCTCTGTTCTGTTGACCTGCAACTGTCAATCAATCTACCAGACCAGCATCTATTATCTCTCTCTCTCTCACTCAAACTCTCTCTCTCACACACACTCTCACTCACACACTATCTCTCTCTCTCTCTCTCTCTCTCTCTCTCTCACACACACACTATCTCTCTCTCTCTCTCTCTCTCTCTCTCTCTCTCTCTCTCTCTCTCTCTCTCTCTCTCTCTCTCTCTCTCTCTCTCTCTCTCTCTCTCTCTCTCTCTCTCTCTCTCACTCACTCACTCACTCACTCACTCACTCACTCACAAACATACTCACACACACACACACACACACACACACACACACACACACACACACACACACACACACACCTACAGTGGCAGCAAGATGAGGGGCCTACATCTTTAGTCCTGATTAATTGTGCTAATATAAAGTCTAAAGAAAACCCTAAGGGATGAGTATTGACCACCTGTCGGATGTGGGTAAGTGATGGTGTGTTAGTGTTGGTGTGTTAGTGTTGGTGTGTTAGTGTTTGTGTGTTAGTGTTGGTGTGTTACTGTTGGTGTTTGTGTGTTAGTGTTGGTGTGTTACTGTTGGTGTTTGTGTGTTAGTGTTGGTGTGTGTGTGTTAGTGTTGGTGTGTTAGTGTTGGTGTGTTAGTGTTGGTGTGTTAGTGTTGGTGTGTTAGTGTTAGTTTGTTAGTGGGTTAGTGTTGGTGTGTATTGTGTTAGTCTGTTAGTCTGTTAGTGTGTTAGTGTTGGTGTGATGGTGTGTTAGGGTTAGTGGTTTGTGTAGTTTGTGTGGTTAGTGTTGTGTAAGTGTGTTAGTGTGTGGTGTGTAGTGTTAGTGTGTTAGTGTGGTCGTTGTGTTGGTGTGTTAGTGTGTGGTGTGTTAGTGTGTTAGTGTGTTGTGTGTTAGTGTGTTAGTGTGTTAGTGTGTGTGTGGTGTGTTAGTGTGTGTAGTGTGGTTAGTGTTGGTGTGTTAGTCTGTTAGTCTGTTAGTGTGTTAGTGTTGGTGTGATGGTGTGTTAGTGGGTTAGTGTGTTTGTGTTAGTTTGTTAGTGGTTAGTGTTGGTGTGTAAGTGTGTTAGTGTGTTGGTGTGTTAGTGTTAGTGTGTTAGTGTTGGTCTGTTAGTGTTGGTGTGTTAGTGTGTTGGTGTTTCTCACACACACACATGAGGGGCCTACATCTTTAGTCGTCAATTAATTGTGCTAATATAAAGTCTAAAGAAAACCCTAAGGGATGAGTATTGACCACCTGTCAATGTGGGTTAGTGATGGTTTGTTAGTGATGGAGTGTTAGTGTTGGTGTGTTAGTGTGTTGGTGTGTTAGTGTGTTAGTGTGTTAGTGTGTTAGTGTGTTAGTGTGTTAGTGTGTTAGTGTTGGTGTGATGGTGTGTTAGTGTGTTAGTGTGTTAGTGTGTTAGTGTGTTAGTGTTGGTGTGTTAG
>CM051002.1:23705805-23720805 GCA_027704905.1 Muraenolepis orangiensis | reverse complement strand
TTCATTCACTAATGGACTCATGAATGTACTGACTGACTGACTGATTCATTCACTAATGGACTCATGAATGTACTGACTGACTGACTGACTCATTCATTAACTAATGGACTCATGAATGTACTGACTGACTGACTGACTGATTAATTCATTAACTAATGGACTCATGAATGTACTGACTGACTGACTCATTCATTCACTAATAGACTCATGAATGTACTGACTGACTGACTCATTCATTAACTAACGGAGTCATGAATGTACTGACTGACTGATTAATTCATTAACTAACGGACTCATGAATGTACTGACTGACTGACTCATTCATTAACTAACGGAGTCATGAATGTACTGACTGACTGATTAATTCATTAACTAACGGACTCATGAATGTACTGACTGACTGATTCATTCACTAATAGACTCATGAATGTACTGACTGACTGACTGATTCATTAACTAATGTACTCATGAATGTACTGACTAACTGATTCATTAACTAATGTACTCATGAATGTACTGACTGACTGACTGACTGACTCATTCATTAACTAACGGACTCATGAATGGACTGACTGACTCATTCATTAACTAATGGACTCATGAATGTACTGACTGACTGACTGACTGACTCATTCATTTACTAATGGACTTATGAATGTACTGACTGAGTGACTGACTCATTGATTAACTCACACTCATGAATGTTCTGACTGACTGTCTGACCCATTTATTAACCGACTGAATCATTCATTAATTGACTGACTGATTCATTTATTTACAGACTGACTGACTCATTCATTAACTGACTTGCCAACCCTCTCACCAACGTATTTCTTTGTGTGATGACCAATTGACCGGCTGCCTTTCCTTTTCACTGACTGGATGTGGAATGTGGAAAGTGTTTATCCAACAGTGACTTGGTGAGCCTGTTTCTCTCCCTTAGTGAACGTGAGTGACATTTCTCCTCGGTTATTGGAGAGAGAGAGAGAGAGAGAGAGAGAGAGAGAGAGAGAGAGAGAGAGAGAGAGAGAGAGAGAGAGAGAGAGAGAGAGAGAGAGAGAGAGAGAGAGATGAAGAGAGAGAGATAGAGCAAGATACAGTAAATGAAGACAGAGAGGAAGAGAGAGAGAGATGAAGATAGAGAGGCAAAGAGAGAGAGAGATGGAGAGAGAGAGGGAAAGAGAGAGAGATGGAGCAAGAGAAATGAAGACAGAGAGGAAGAGAGAGAGAGATGAAGATAGAGAGGCAAAGAGAGAGAGAGAGACAAATAGACAGATGAATAGATAGAAAGTGCTGTTAGCACGGAAAAGACAGTCATTGATTTCTACCCTTCTATTATTTTTGTTTTCCAGAGAGAAGATTCAACCAAGTTACTCAACTGTGTGTGTGTGTGTGTGTGTGTGTGTGTGTGTGTGTGTGTGTGTGTGTGTGTGTGTGTGTGTGTGTGTGTGTGTGTGTGTGTGTGTGTGTGTGTGTGTGTGTGTGTGTGTGTGTGTTTGTGCATGCGTGTGCGTGTGTGTGTGTGTGTGTCTGTGACTCAGTCTGTGTGTGTGCGCGTGCCTGCGTGTGTGTGTGTGTGTGTGTGCTAATGTGTGGAGCGTATAATGATAAAGGACGTATTCCAACTTGTGTAGTATGTTTTATTCACACTGTCAGTACTTCCTACAGAATGTACTGACAGTACAGAATCCTTGCTGAACGCTGCGGCTAGCACCACAAGTAGTGGCCGAAGCACTTCAACCGATAGTATTCATTTTCAGAAGTAATCAATCGTCCTCTCAGCTTGTTGAGTGTTGTTGATTTCTTTATGTAAATGATCCACTTGTGGCGTTGGGAGGAGAGTGTGGACCTGTCTACTGTGTCTCTCGTGATCTCCATGATTACCATTGGATAGCGTTTAACCCCGCCCACATATATATATAGAATGTCACAAAACACATTTTAAGTAGCGATTATAGATTATATATATATCATTTGTAATTACTATTTCAATTTGTCTGTTGATTGGTACGCTACACTATTGATACACTACACACTTCACATTATACACTATACACTATACACTAAACACTACACACTAAACACTACACTCTCCACCCTCCTCTCTCCTCCCCCTCAGTGGGCTAGTGTAGCTCCGGAGCCTCTCTGTCACGCTGAGCTCCGGCCCCCAGAGACAACATCCCATGTGTTGGTCGTTCAAGGTGCTCTGGATACAAGTGTGTGTGTGTGTGTGTGTGTGTGTGTGTGTGTGTGTGTGTGTGTGTGTGTGTGGGGGCACTGATCCAAATGCCAGCCTTGGGCGCCAGGCAGAGCTTAGTGTGTAGTGCAGAAGGTGGTAGGGGTCACCACGGGACCCAGGGAGCTCTTCATGCATACTGCATGAAGAGCCTCCTCCTCCTCCTCCTCCTCCTCCTCCTCCTCCTCCTCCTCCTCCTCCTCCCTTTTCTCCTCCTTCTCCTCTTCATACCCACGGCCCAACGTGCTGCTGCCAAGCTCCCCCTGCAGGAGGACACACGGTCCACTGATGCACACACACTCACATTGGCACGCACACATACACACATGCACACCTGCCCACACACACGCACGCACACACACACACACACACACACACATCTACATACACACACAGAAACCCACAAACACACACACACACACACACAGACACACACATCTACATACACACTCACAAACCCACAAACACACACACAAACAAACCTGTATCCACACACGCACACAAAGTGACAAAAGCAAAGACCCTTGCAAAGATACATGCACAGTCCCAACACAATGCTAAAGACGTGTGTGTGTGTGTGTGTGTGTGTGTGTGTGTGTGTGCGTGTGTGCGTGTGTGTGTGCATATCCACACACACACCCACACAGCAGGTGTCTTAATGTGTGCGGCCGGTCCTCTCACACGTTTGAACGTGAGCGTAGCACTGAAGCTAGCGTCTGCCACTCTTCTCCAAGTCAGTGGCACGTGTATGGGTGTGCGCTTCAACGCGCTACAACATACTACAACACGCTACAATATGCTTCTACACACGACAACACTCTACAAAATGCTACAAAGCGCTTATACACACTACAACAGGCTATAACAAACAACACGCTTCAACACGCTTCAACACACTTCAACATGCTACAACACGATACAATGCGCTACAACACGATACAACAAGCTACAATGCACTTTAACTCGCTACAACATGCTATAACATGCTTCAACACGCTACAAAACACTTCTACACACTACAACAGGCTATAACAAACAACACGCTACAACATATATACTTCAACATGCTACGACACGATACAATACGCTACAACACACTTTAACTCGCTACAACGTGCTTCAACACGCTACAACTCGTTACAACGTGCTTCAACACGCTACAACTCGTTACAACGTGCTTCAACACGCTACAACTCGCTACAACGTGCTTCAACACGCTACAACTCGTTACAACGTGCTTCAACACGCTACAACTCGTTACAACGTGCTTCAACACGCTACAACTCGTTACAACGTGCTTCAACACGCTACAACTCGTTACAACGTGCTTCAACACGCTACAACTCGTTACAACGTGCTTCAACACGCTACAACTCGTTACAACGTGCTTCAACACGCTACAACTCGTTACAACGTGCTTCAACGCGCTACAGTAGCTCAGTCTGTTGGGACTTGGCTTGGGAACCGGAAGGTCGATTCAAGTCCCAGTAACACCTGAGCACTGCCGAGGTGCCCTTGAGCAAGGCCACCAGACCCCCTACACTGCTCCCCTGGCAGCTGTATAAACAATAGCTGCCCATTGCTAGAGAAACAAATTGCCCTGTGTGTGTGTACATGTGTGTGACCAATAAAGAGGATTCAATCCTCCAGATTTAGATTAGGATTGGATGTGAGGTGAGTGTTGTCCTGATCAGCTCCTTACTCCTTGTGTTTCCTGTCACCCTGCAGGGATCCTCCATCAACCACGGCTGACTGGAGAGGAACGCTGGAATAGGAGAAGAAGAAGAAGAAGAAGAAGAAGAAGAAGAAGAAGAAACAGCGCTGTCCGTCCATCTGTCCATCCTTTTGTTGGACTGCCTCTCACATCAATCAAGCTCATATATATATCATATATATATATATATATCATATATATATATATATATCATATATATATCATATATATGATACCGCCCCCCCTGCTGCCTTTCTTTGCTGTCTGAAGTGTGTTAGCTTAGCGGAGCTAGCTCCTCCAGAGGGTGTGATGCTGTGTTGATTCACCAAATAAAACATCCACTGGAGACCTCCTTCTTCTTCCTCTGTGTGTGTGTGTGTGTGTGTGCGTGTGTGTGTGTGTGTGTGTGTGTGTGTGCCTCTGTGTATGCAGAGGATGGGTCGTCTGCATCCTCTCAGCGCTGCCTCACGGTGGTCTGTCTCATGGTGGTCTGTCTCATGGTGGTCTGTCTCATGGTAGTCTGTCTCATGACTGGTCTGTCATGGTCTGTATCATGGTGGTCTGTCTCATGGTCTGTCTCATAGTCTGTATCATGGTGGTCTGTCTCATGGTATGTCTCATGGTGGTCTGTCTCATGACTGGTCTGTATCATGGTCTGTCTCATGGTGGTCTGTCTCATAGTCTGTATCATGGTGGTCTGTCTCATGGTCTGTCTCATGGTGGTCTGTCTCATGGTGGTCTGTCTCATGACTGGTCTGTCTCATGACTGGTCTGTCTCATGGTCTGTCTCATGACTGGTCTGTCTCATGACTGGTCTGTCTCATGGTCTGTCTCATGACTGGTCTGTCTCATGGTCTGTCTCATGACTGGTCTGTCTCATGGTCTGTCTCATAACTGGCCTGTCTCATGGTGGTCTGTCTTATGGTGGTCTGTCTCATGGTAGTCTGTCTCATAACTGGTTTTTCTCATGGTCTGTCTCATGACTGGTCTGTCTCATAAGGAGAAAGCAGCGCAGACACACAAACTCAACTCAAGTCCTGCCTTTGTTGTGTGTGTGTGTGTGTGTGTGATTCACACACATTCACACACACACACACACAACAACCCTGGAACGGGGGCCGCCTATTGTCTCCGGCTGCCTGTGTTGCCATGGCGATGGCCGGCTCCTGAGGCAAGGTGCCGAGGAACCTCACAGATAACCCTGAGGGTCAGCACACACACTTAACCCCTCGCCTGTGTGTGTGTGCGTGTGTGTGTGTGCGTGTGTGGTGTGTGTGTGTCTGTCAGGGCACCTGCATTTCCACTTAAATAAAGACACGCTTGGCCACCCTCGGAATGACAGCGGCTTGTTATCGCAACACTCATACAAATGCATATATTGGACTTTCACACACACACACACACACACACACACACACACACACACACACACACACACACACCCCGCTGCAGCGGCCGCACACAGAATATTAATGGATCTATAATAAAGAAAATCCCACAAACAATCACACACACACTCATGTGCGCGCACATACACACACACACACACACACACACACACACACACACACTTAAGACATGCTTGACTGTCAGTCAATGCAGTGTTCAGCAGGCATCAAGTTGTTGGTAACTGTGAAAGAAGATCTATTGATCAGGGGACTAACCGCTCCTCCTCCATCCCCACACCACCACCCCTCCACCAACTATAAACCACCTGTACACCACCCGTACACCACCCATATACCACCACCCCTACACCACCACCACCCTACACAACCACCCCTCCACCAACTATAAACCACCCGTACACCACCCCTACACCACCTCCCCTCCACCAACTATAAACCACCTGTACACCACCACCCCTACACCACCATCCCTACACCATCACCCATACATCACCCCTACACCATCACCCATACATCACCCCTACACCACCACCCCTACACCATCACCCATACATCACCACCCCTACACCATCACCCATACATCACCCCTACACCACCACCCCTACACCATCACCCATACATCACCCCTACACCACCACCCCTACACCATCACCCATACATCACCCCTACACCACCACCCCTACACTACCACCCCTCCACCAACTATAAACCACCCGTACACCACCCCTACACCACCACCCCTCCACCAACTATAAACCACCTGTACACCACCACCCCTACACCACCATCCCTACACCATCACCCATACATCACCCCTACACCACCACCCCTACACCATCACCCATACATCACCCCTACACCACCACCCCTACACCATCACCCATACATCACCACCCCTACACCATCACCCATACATCACCCCTACACACCACCCCTACACCATCACCCATACATCACCCTACACCACCACCCCTACACCATCACCCATACATCACCCCTACACCACCACCCCTACACTACCACCCCTCCACCAACTATAAACCACCTGTACACCACCCGTACACCACCCATATACCACCACCCCTACACCATCACCCCTACATCACCCCTACACCACCCATATACCACCACCCCTACACCACCACCCCTACACTACCACCCCTCCACCAACTATAAACCACCTGTACACCACCCATATACCACCACCCCTACACCATCACCCATATACCACCTGTACACCAACCCTACACCATCACCCCTACACCACCAACCCTAAATCACTACCCCTACACCACCTGTTCACCACCTGTACACCACCCCTACACCACCACCTGTACACCACCACCACCTGTACACCACCACCACTACACCACCACACCTACACCACCTGTACACCACCACCCCTACACCACCACCACTACACCACCACGCCTACACCACCTGTACACCATCCATACACCACCCCCACTACATCACCACCACCTGTACACCACCACCCCTACACCACCACGCCTACACCACCTGTACACCACCCCTGCATCACCACCCCTGCATCACCACCCCTGCATCACCACCCCTACACCATATGTTCAACACATGTACACCACCTGTTCACCACATGTACACCACCCATACACCCCACCAGCTGTACACCACCTGTACCGCCCGGCTGCTGTTCCTGAGCTGAAGGAATTAGAGCATTAAATCCTAAGGGATCCATCAGATATCCCATTGTATCTCTCTCTCTCGGTGGATAGCCGGCTCTATTATGTTATGCCACACGCATTGTTAATCATTAAATACTTCATCCTGATTGGTCTCTAGTGCTCCGATGGTGGTGTGTTATTGACCAATCAGGGACACCTCAGCCTTTAAAAACTGTTCAGAATCAATGTGCAACAAATCAACGATGAACAACCAACGGTGATGTCGTCAAGGACCAGGGAATCGAACCCACAACCTCCTGTACCAGCACCCTCACCGCCACAGCTGGTCACCCCGCTGGTAGTAGTTTGTTTGCGTGTGTGTGTGTGTGTGTGTGTGTGTGTGTGTGTGTGTGTGTGAATGCTTTTATTGTGCAGGTGCTGGCAGTACACATGACAATCTGTGCTGCACACACACACACCTCTGCAGCAGCAGCAATAGGCCCCGGTGTAAGTGTCACACACCTCATCTATACGTCCTGTATATAAGAGGACCCTCCCTTTCATATCTCCTCTCTCTCTCTCTCTCTCTCTCTCTCTCCCTGTGTGTGTGTGACATTTCTCCATAAATACCAGTCTCTTTCAGTGTGTTATTGCGTTCCCATTCAGTGTTCTGATTAAACACCATCCAGGCTGTGCTATCTGCCATTTGGCCTTTTATTAGAAAAATCCACCACCGACTTTTAATTAAAATGTTGGAATTACATAAATATCACAGATATTTTGCCAATATATTGGACGAGGGATCACAAAGGGAGAGACCTGCGTTTTTATGAGATGTTTTCGAGGTGTCTGAGCGAGGTGAACAAAGAGAGTTTCCATCAGGCGAAAGTCGTCCAACTCGGGTCTCAGAGATGCTCCTTCCTCTCCGACCGCCGACGGAGGAGAGGAAATGTGCTTTATTTAATTTATCATTTCGGCTGCTCCCGCTTTTTCCTTGCCATTTCATTTTTAGCCCCCCCACTGCCACCACCATCACCTCCACCACCACCACCACCATCCACCATCCTCCACCTCCACCACCACCATCCCCACCCTCCACCACCACCATCCCCATTGACCACCATCACCACCATCTCTATCTCCTATTCCCTTTCTTCTTCTTCTGGCCCCATTACCGGCAAAAGGCTTGGGATTGAGGTTGCCACGGAAACCGACTCTCCTTTGATTGGGGTGGTGGGGAGGGAGAGAGAGAGAGAGAGAGAGAGAGAGAGAGAGAGAGAGAGAGAGAGAGAGAGAGAGAGAGAGAGAGAGAGAGATAGGGAGGGAGGGAGGGAGAGAGAGACAGCTGTAAGATGCAAGGAGGTCAGAAAATGGTTGCTGCTCACTGTCATTGATTTCCCGTCGGTGGACGATTAGCGGACGCAGGTGGCGGAACGCGGGCATAAAAGCATCGGGAGCCTTGCTCAGAAGCAGCGCGTTTCAGTGGGCGTTAATTCTTACCCTGCCACCGACGTAATTGTTTTTCCCTCTCCTCCTCCTCCTCCTCCTCCTCCTCCTCATCCTCCTCTCCCCCTCCTCCTCCTTCCCCTCCTCTCCCCCCCCGCTCCTCCTCCTCCTTATCCACCTCCTCCTCCTCTTCCTCCTTCTTCCCATCCTCCTCCTTATCCACCTCCTCCTCTTCCTCCTCCTCCTCTTCCTCCTCCTCCTCCTTCTCCCCATCCACCTCCTCTTCCTCCTTCTTCCCCTCCTGCCCCCCCCCCGCTCCTCCCTCTCCTCTTCCTCCTCCTCCTCCCCCTCCTCCTCGCAGGCTGAGGATAATTGTGAGCGACGGGTTTCTTCCTTCCAAAGCGTCCGCGGTGTCCTCGCCGCAGTCGTGGCGTCGAGAGATTTTGTGAGCTAAGAAGCCGCGTGGCCGTGTGTTCATCCGTGTGTTAGAGAGAGAGAGAGTAGAGAGAGAGAGGCTCCTAAGGCGCCCAAGGAACACAGAGACACGGTTTGTTTCCTCCTGAAGGTTCCTCCTTCCTGTCTGTTGTTGTTGGCCTGCTTACTGAGCACCAGGAGCGGTCGGGTATTAGGATAACTTCACTCACAGCGACGACGTCGATGTTCCCAATTCAACCATTGGATGTTTTAGCAATATTTGTGGTCGAATTGATTCACTGTTCTGATTCTGTCTTACACACTTTTTGGTTTTTAGTTTGGGGGTGCGTGGAGTCTTGCCCCCCCCCCCCCCCCCCCACCCTTCTCCTACTCCATCACTTCCCAGCTGTGTCGGTGACTTGGTTTGGGAGACGTCCACAAATGAGCCTAATCAGAGAATGAGAGGCTCCGTGGATGACACTTCCTGCTCTCCGGCTAATTGATTTGCCTTTTATTAAACGGCGGGACTGACGCCGCCGCTGCCACCGCCGCCGTTGAGTTAATTAAATTAGACCCGCCCCCTCGCCCATCAAATGAGCCCCCTCGTGAACCAATGGGACGACGGCAGACAGCTGCAGAAAAAGGGAGGGAAGAGGCGGAGGAAAACGGGAGAGAGAGAGAGTTAAGGGAGTGGGCTCGCAATTATGGAGGTTTTTAATTGCTTGTCATTTACAAGACTCCCCCCACCCCCACCACCCAGGGTCCCTGAGAGGCCGCTTGTTAGGCCACCACGTAATCACAAGGTGGATGCTGCGATATCGTAACAAACTTTTAATTGTTCTAAGGAAAGGCGTGGGCAGAACATATGCTTCACGTACAAACCACTTTCACTCGCCACCTTAGCTCTCTCTCACCTGCCAATCATCTTTACATCCTTCTACCTCCTTAGTCACTCCTTCTCCTCCTTAGCTCTCTTCCTTAGTTACCTCTCCTCCTTACCTCTCTTCCTTAGTTACCTCTCCTCGTGGTCGCGACTGGAGACGCATACACGATGGGTATTGTTTCTATGGTAACAACCCGAAGCAGACATTTTAATTTAGTTGTATATCGACGCCATAGAGAGAGGGACACACAGACAGAGAGAGACACAGACAGAGAGAGACACACACATTGAGAAACACACAGACAGACAGACAGAGACAGACAGACAGAGAGAGACAAACAGACAGAGAGAGACACACAAACAGACAGAGACACACAGACAGACAGAGACACACAGACAGAAAGACAGAGACACACAGACAGACAGAGAGACACACAGAAAGACAGAGACACACAGACAGACAGACACACAGAAAGACAGTGACACACAGACAGACAGAGAGACACACAGAAAGACAGAGACACACAGACAGACAGAGACAGACAGACAGACAGACAGAGACACACAGACAGACAGAGGCAGACAGACAGAGACACACAGACAGACAGAGATACACAGACAGACAGAGACACACAGACAGACAGAGAGACACACAGACAGAGAGAGAGACACACAGAAAGACAGAGACACACAGACAGACAGAGACAGACAGACAGAGACACACAGACAGACAGAGACAGACAGACAGACAGAGATACACAGACAGACAGAGATACACAGACAGACAGAGAGACACAGACAGACAGAGAGACACACAGACAGACAGACAGAGACACACAGACAGACAGAGATACACAGACAGACAGAGAGACACACAGACAGAAAGAGACTGAGACGCCAGCGGGTACAGCAGTGTGGGGTCTGATGGGTGATGGGGGTGTACAGCCTGAGGGTGGAGCGTGTCTCTCGAGTGGAGGGGGGGAGGCCGGAGGGGGAGGAGCTTGGGGGGGGGTCACCTGAGCAGCAGGCCAGGAAGCCAAACCCCTGCACACCACCGTTAGACGGGCCGCAGGCGACAGCCCAGGAAGACACCCATGACATGTCTGGAGTAGGATGGAGGAGATGGGGGAGGCTGCTGGGAGGGGGGAGGTAAAAGATGGAGAAAGAGGGGTGGTGTGTGTGTGGGGGGTGGGGGGGGTGCTACAGTTATCCGGGGCTTGCAGCAGGGCAGGTGACGAAAGGAGCGACGGGGGAGAGAATGGGAGATGGGGGAGGTCCGTCGAGGGCCCTGGTTGCGGCTTGGCGTCGCTGCTTTATTGTACCACGCCGGTGGATAACATATCCGACATCCTCTGAAGCATAAGCGCTCCTTAACCCTGCCCCCTATGTGTGTGTGTGTGTGTGTGTGTGTGTGTGTGTGTGTTTGTGCGCTCTCATCACACACACACACACACACACACACACACACACACATGTTCAGGTGTGTGTGTGTGTGTGTGTGTGTGTGTGTGTGTGTGTGTGTGTGATGACTGTGAACACACACACACACATACGTTCACGTGTCCTCACCTCATCAACGCACCATCAGCTAATCCCTCTCCCCAGTACCGGGTGTAAGCCCCAAAAGTCCTATCTTGCTCTTTCCTTCCCTTCCCTTTCCTTCCTTCCTTCCTTCCCTTGCTCTCTCTCTCTCTCTCTCTCTCTCTCTCTCTCTCTTTCCACAGGAACTATTATCCTTTCCTTCCCTTTTATCCCTTCTCGGTCGCCTCTGCACTCCTCTCTCTCTCTCTCTCTCTCTCTCTCTCTCTCTCTCTCTCTCTCTCTCTCTCTCTCTCTCTCTCTCTCTCTCTCTCCTCTCTCTCTCTCTCTCTCTCTCTCTCTCTCTCTCTCTCTCTCTCTCTCTCTCCACGCTTGTCATACCTCATTATTCCGTTTTTAGGTATGTTCTAGTATCTTCTCTCTCTCGGGGGGGCTGACTGTGGAGTGCAGTGTGTGTGGATTTGAGAGCAGCTTCCAGGTGTGATGTTGAGATACTGTGAAATTGCACGGATGCGCAGTGAGGAGACCAGGTTCCACTAGCTGCACATGGTGGAGGAGGAGCGTCACGGCACTGCCATGGTTTTGCTTTTAATACTCTTTGGTCACTTTTTATTGATTTACCTTTTTACTGTTCTTCTCGGATCTTCTCTGTCCTGTGGCCTCAATTTGCTGGAATAAAGTCCCCACGGATGTCAGGACCGCAGAGTCACTGCCCATCTTATCCGCCGCAGGCTGAGAACTCACCTCTTCAGGAAACCCTTACCCGGATCCTTCCTCCTAGCGCGTCCTCTTATCACTTTTTTACTAGCGTACTAGCGTCTTTCTGGGTAGATTGGAAGTAAGATATTGTCCAGCGTATTGTACTTTTACCTGAAGTTATTGTACTTTTACCTGAGCACTGGCTCAGTTCTTGAAATGAAATGCACTTTTTGACTTCTGGTGACGAGTTGTTCTCTTCCCTACCCTTTGTTGAAACGCACTACTGTAAGTCGCTTTGGATATAAGCGTCTGCTAAATGACTGTGATGTAATGTTATGTTATGTAATGTACTGTGAATAAGGGGGCCAGATAGTAGTAGTGGTTAGGGGGGGGGGGTCTTCCCTGCTTTCTGGGTTCAAACCCCAAACCAAAGTCCTTGAGCAAGACGTTCTAAACCCTACAAACTAGACTGACTAGACTGACTAGAGGGCCCTCGGTGGAGCACAAACCTCCACATAAGTCATCGAGCCACCAAATGTTGTCCAATTCCATACATCACTTTTTAGGTTATCTTGCTACCAGACAAACATGCAAATGAGGGCTAAAACATAACTCACATATAAATCAATGAATTGGTTTGGAATAAACGGTCTGCGTCGTCAGAAGCACTCAATAGAATCCATTGATGGCCTACAGGTGTGCAGAGAACATTTGGGATCAAAACAATTAAATAAGAACCGGCTTGTATATATATATATATATATATATATATATATATATATATATATATATATATATAATAATAATAATAATAAGGCATGTATATTTTTTCATTTTAATAATAATAATAATCTTCTAACCCTAACCTTTCATGCAATAATTGGAGTTCAAGTGCTTTACAATAGTAAAATATACATAAAATTAGCATCAAATACAGGGTAATAATATGTATTAAACTGTAAGAGATTCAACCGGACTGTCGGTCCACAGAACCTTAAACTTCACGCCAAAAACACAATTAAAGTCAGAGTTTACCAACTGAACTGAGCTTAACTAGACCCCCACCTTCACTCCCACCCCCACCTCCACCTGACCTCCACCACCACCACCACCAGCACCCACACTTCCACCAGCAGCACCACCACCACCACCACCTTCACCTACACCATCAGCACCAGCCTGACCTCCACCTCCACCACTAGCACCACCACCACCACCTCCTCCAGCCCCCCCCTCCACCAGCAGCACCACCTCCTCCACCACCTCCACCACCACCACCCCCTTCTTCACCACAACCACCACCACCTTCACCTACACCATCAGCACCACCCTGACCTCCACCTCCACCACACTAGCACCGCCACCTCCACCCCCACCACCACCACCAACCTCTACCCTGTCAAAGATGAAAGAGATTTTGAGAGTCTGAGAGTTGACAGTTGTTTGAGTCCGAGAAGAGGACAGATGCTCTGACAAAGACTTTCTTTTGAAAATAAACTCTTTCACTCTTCATTTGAACTCCCCCCTCCCCCTCTCTCTGCCTCCCCCCCCTCTCTCTCTCTCTCTCTCTCTCTCTCTTGTTTTCTCTCTCTTGTTTTCTTCTTCTTCTTCTTCTTCTTCTTCTTCTTCTTCTTCTTCTTCTTCTTCTTCTTCTTCTGTCCTCTCAGACACAGAACAGTGGAGTGAAGAAACGCCGCTGCTTGTATAATGATCTCTATCTCTTGCGCCACCGTTCCGCTTTTGTCAATCGCATAAAGAGAGGAGAGCTTCTGCCAGTCCAACTGAATGACCCTCCACTCTCTCCCCTCTCTTCTCCTCTCTCCCCTCTCTCCCCCCTCTCTCCGTCTGACAAAGACTTTTGACAAAGTCTCCTCTCCCTCCCGCCACTCTGTCCTCTCTCTTCTCCTCTCTCTCCTCTCTCCCCCCCCTCCCCTCTTCTCTCCTCTCTCCCCTCTTCTCTCCTCTCTCCCCTCTTCTCTCCTCTCTCCCTCTCTCCCCTCCTCTCTCCCCTCTCCCCTCCCCTCTCCCTCTCCCCTCCTCTCTCCCCTCTCCCCTTCCTCCCCTCTCCTCTCATCCCCTCTCTCCCCTCTCCCCTTCCTCCCCTCTCCCTCTCCTCTCATCCCCTCTCTCCCCTCCCCTCTCCTCTCCTCTCATCCCCTCTCTCCCTCTACTCTCCCCTCCCCTCTCCTCTCCTCTCATCCCCTCTCTCCCCTCTACTCTCCCCTCCCCTCTCCTCTCCTCTCTCCCTGTCTCCCCTCTCCCCTCTCTCTCCTCTCATCCCCTCTCTCCCCTCTACTCTCCCGTCCCCTCTCCTCTCCTCTCTCTCCCTGTCTCCCCCCTGTCCCTTCTTAATCACAGCACGCTCCTCTGTGTCAACAGCCGGGCCCCCCCTTTGATTGACAGTTGTTTTGTCCCGTCAGGTCAGTGTCTAAAGACGACTGTTGACGACTCAACGGGAAACACAAGTGGAGAATGAGAGAGGGAGAGAGAGAGAGGGAGAGAGACTAACACCATGTGATAAACACTGAGATGTTGGATTTGGAGACACGAGCCGCTTTGTGAATGAATGAATGAATCAAACGACGGAAGACCAGCGGACCCCCGTGAGTCACGTGGAGGACACAATTGGACATACGTCTTACGTTTCTATACAGGCTGTCGTGGGCCGTTACTCTGAACAACCGTTTGAACAGAGCTACCTCAGAGTGTCTCTGTGTGTGTGTTCACCACTTAGGAGACTTCACTGGTGTGTGTGTGTGTGTGTGTGTGTGTGTGTGTGTGTGTGTGTGTGTGTGCGCGTGTGTGTGTGTGTGTTCACCACTTAGGAGACTTCACTGGTGTGTGTGTGTGTGTGTGTGTTCACCACTTAGGAGACTTCACTGGTGTGTGTGTGTATGTGTGTGTGTGTGTGTGTGTGTTCACCACTTAGGAGACTTCACTGGTGTGTGTGTGGGTGTGTATGTATGTGTGTGTGTGTGTTCACCACTTAGGAGACTTCACTGGTGTGTGTGTGT
>CM051002.1:23695805-23700805 GCA_027704905.1 Muraenolepis orangiensis | reverse complement strand
TCCCTCACCCTCACTGTCCTCCACTCACCCTCACTGTCCCCCTCACCCTCACTGTCCTCCATCACCCTCACTGTCCTCCATCACCCTCACTGTCCTCACTCACCCTCACTGTCCTCACTCACCCTCACTGTCCTCCACTCACCCTCACTGTCCATCACTCACCCTCACTGTCTCCACTCACCCTCACTGTCATCACTCACCCTCACTGTCCTCCACTCACCCTCACTGTCCTCCACTCACCCTCACTGTCCCCCTCACCCTCACTGTCTCCCCTCACCCTCACTGTCCTCCACTCACCCTCACTGTCCTCACTCACCCTCACTGTCCTCACTCACCCTCACTGTCCTCCACTCACCCTCACTGTCCTCCATTCACCCTCACCTGTCCTCCCTCACCCTCACTGTCCATCACTCACCCTCACTGTCCTCACTCACCCTCATGTCCTCCACTCACCCTCACTGTCCTCACTCACCCTCACTGTCCTCACTCACCCTCACTGTCCTCCACTCACCCTCACTGTCCTCACTCACCCTCACTGTCCTCCACTCACCCTCACTGTCCTCACTCACCCTCACTGTCCCCTCACCCTCACTGTCCATCACTCACCCTCACTGTCTCCACTCACCCTCACTGTCCTCCCTCACCATCACTGTCCTCCATTCACCCTCACTGTCCTCCACTCACCCTCACTGTCCTCACTCACCCTCACTGTCCTCACTCACCCTCACTGTCCTCCACTCACCCTCACTGTCCATCACTCACCCTCACTGTCTCCACTCACCCTCACTGTCCTCCACTCACCCTCACTGTCCTCCACTCACCCTCACTGTTCCACTCACCCTCACTGTCCTCACTCACCCTCACTGTCCCCCACTCACCCTCACTGTCTCCCACTCACCCTCACTGTCCTCCCTCACCCTCACTGTCCTCACTCACCCTCACTGTCCTCACTCACCCTCACTGTCCTCCACTCACCCTCACTGTCCTCACTCACCCTCACTGTCTCCACTCACCCTCACTGTACTCACTCACCCTCACTGTCCTCCACTCACCCTCACTGTCCTCCACTCACCCTCACTGTCCTCACTCACCCTCACTGTCCCCACTCACCCTCACTGTCTCCCACTCACCCTCACTGTCCTCCACTCACCCTCACTGTCCTCACTCACCCTCACTGTCCTCCACTCACCCTCACTGTCCTCCACTCACCCTCACTGTCCTCCATCACCCTCACCTGTCCTCCACTCACCCTCACTGTCCATCACTCACCCTCACTGTCCATCACTCACCCTCATTGTCCTCCACTCACCCTCATTGTCCTCCACTCACCCTCACTGTCCATCACTCACCCTCACTGTCCATCACTCACCCTCATTGTCCATCACTCACCCTCATTGTCCTTCACTCACCCTCATTGTCCTCCACTCACCCTCACTGTCCATCATTCACCCTCACTGTCCATCACTCACCCTCACTGTCCTCCACTCACCCTCACTGTCCATCACTCACCCTCACTGTCCATCACTCACCCTCACTGTCCCACTCACCCTCACTGTCCATCACTCACCCTCACTGTCCCCTCACCCTCACTGTCCCCCTCACCCTCACTGTCCCACTCACCCTCACTGTCCATCACTCACCCTCACTGTCCATCACTCACCCTCACTGTCCTCCACTCACCCTCACTGTCCCACTCACCCTCACTGTCCATCACTCACCCTCACTGTCCCACTCACCCTCACTGTCCTCCACTCACCCTCATTGTCCTCCACTCACCCTCACTGTTCATCACTCACCCTCACTGTCCATCACTCACCCTCATTGTCCTCCACTCACCCTCACTGTCCATCACTCACCCTCACTGTCCTACACTCACCCTCACTGTCCATCACTCACCCTCACTGTCCTACACTCACCCTCACTGTCCATCACTAACCCTCATTGTCCTCCACTCACCCTCACTGTCCATCACTCACCCTCACTGTCCCACTCACCCTCACTGTCCATCACTCACCCTCACTGTCCATCACTCACCCTCAATGTCCATCACTCACCCTCACTGTCCTCCACTCACCCTCACTGTCTCCCACTCACCCTCACTGTCCATCACTCACCCTCACTGTCCTCCACTCACCCTCACTGTCTCCACTCACCCTCACTGTCCTCCACTCACCCTCACTGTCTCCCACTCACCCTCATTGTCCACAGTGAGTCTCACTAGGATATCACCAGATGAATGTTGTGTCAAATGGATTTGGATTCACATATTTAGATTTAGAGTTTGAATTGTAGCCCCTGTGTGTTACAAGAGCTAAAGGGGTCAGTTGTAACAGTTCTGTCTCACCCCTACACGTCTGCAGTGGTGAGAGGAGGAAGTGACCTCTCTTTAGATAAGAATTAAATACACACCGTTTACCGCCATGATCTCCGACACTGCTGCTGGCTGCAGAAAAGACTCACAGAGGTACAGGTTGAGGATTACAGTGTGTGTGTGTGTGTGTGTGTGTGTGTCTGTGTCTGTGTGCAGATGTGTGTGTGTGTGTGTGCGTGTCAATGATTAGAACCAGCGTGGGGTTCCAGTAAGGTCAGAGTCTAACCCACATCTTAATATCATAACTTAGTTTAAAGCCATCACTGATGTTATTATACTAAAATCCCCTAAATGTCTGAGTGACTGCAGCCACGCCCGGCTAACATCTGGAGCACACGTTGACGTTCCCCTTTGTGTTCAACACTCACAAGCCTCTCTTACCCTGGATGTTAGGGTGAGTGCTTCTCAAAAGGCATCTCTTCTGGCCCCCCCCCCCCCCGTTATGGGCCTGTTCTCACCGGTTCTCCACCACAGGCATGTCCACTGGAATGTGAACTTGTTAATAATATAACGATGCACCACCATCATATCACTCCCCCCCCCCCCCCCCCTACCTCCCCCCCCCCCCCCCCCCAGAAACACTTGAGGAAGCCCCAGAGATACAAGATACAAGATACAAGATACAAGATTTTTATTGGCCATCTGCAACAAGTACAACGGAATGCTTACTCCCCGTTCCCTCCGGCAGTATGAATTTCTAAAACACAATACTATAAAAAATACTATACACATTAAAAACCACCATAAAAAGAACAATAAACTGACTGACGGATGATGTGTACATGTGTGTTGAATTGTGCGGCTTCTACCTAACACAGAGTCGGAACATCTGGAGGCTGCACCACAGACCACCGTGGAGTCGTGCTCCACATCTTCAGAGGATATTCCTTCCCCACCGCTGTCCGGTATTATAATGCTAAAGGCCTTTAGCATGTCGCACACACCTCGGCTAGCGGCGGTTTCGTGGGGGAGGTTAACTTGTGGTCCAGATGTAGGTCCAGATACCCCACCGTGGTTCTGTCTGTCAGGGAGTTCTCTGTCCCCTGCATCCAAAGGGACCAGGTCTCCCCCCTCCTCTCCCTTTCTGCGTCATGTCGTGTTCAGCAGTCTCTGCTTGGGAACTGGAAGGAGTTCTCTGGTCTCTCTCTGTGTGTCATCCCCCTCCTTCTCTTCATCTCTCCTCCTCCTCCTCCTCCTCCTCCTCCTCCTCCTCCTCCTCCTCCTCCTCCTCCTCCTCCTTCACTGCCGAGGAGACAGACATGTGACTGTGGCAGAGCGTAGAGACACTAGACATTCTTCTTTTTTCATCTAACTAAAACCTGGAGAATTTAGGATTCACATTAACATATTTTCTCTATCTCCCCTCTCTCTCTCTCTCTCTCTCTCTCTCTCTCTCTCTCCCTATGTGTCTCTGTCTCTCGCTCTCTTTGTCTCTTCTCTCTCTCTCTTGTCACACGGACATAAACCCACTCCTCCACCTCCGCCAAGCAGGAGGAGACGTGTCGGACGGTGTGAAGTCAGTGGGGAGGAGAGAGGAGGCGAGACGATGAGAGAGGAGGTGAGAGGAGGAGAGAGGAGGCGAGACAGATGAGAGAGGAGGTGAGAGGAGGAGAGAGTAGGCGAGAGGAGGAGAGAGGAGGCGAGAGGAGGAGAGAGGAGGAGGGGAGGAGGCGAGAGGAGGAGAGAGGAGGCGAGAGGAGGCGAGAGGAGGAGAGAGGAGGCGAGAAGATTAGAGAGGAGGCGAGAGGAGGAGAGAGGAGGAGGGGAGGAGGAGAGAGGAGGCGAGAGAAGGAGAGAGGAGGCAAGAGGAGGAGAGGATGAGAGAGGAGACGAGAGGAGGAGAGACCTTGGGTGCCTCCTGAACTGCCACTTGATTGCGTTGACGTGGTCTCGAGGCCTCCGACCCGAGAGTCTGCAGGGTCGAGGTTTAACACTGCAGACTCCCTCCATCATAAACCAGTGACTCTCTGGTGCTTTTAATAATAACGCTGAATTATTCAGCGTTTGAAGGCTGTTTGAAGGCTGGATGTTATATATAACTTACCTCTTTACCCTCTAGTGTTCAGGGCCTATGGGTAGGGGTTGAAGAACGCTCTTTAAGAGGCCGGATTTAGAAAATTGAAACTGATTGTGTTGTCGCTCCTTTGAAGGACTCCGCTACAAGTTCCCCACAAACATCCCTGGCCCCCGACCTCCATGTTAAGACACACACACACACACACACCTCCCCCCTACACACACACACACACACACACACACACACCTCCTCCCTACACACCCACACACACACACACACACACACACCTACCCCCTACACACACACACACACACACACACACACACACACACACACACACACGCACACACACACACACCTCCTCCCTACACACACACACACACACACCTACCCCCTACACACACACACTCACACACACCCCCTACACACACACACACACACACACACCTCCCCCCTACACACACACACACACACACACACGTATACATACACATACAGACACACATACACACACACACACACACAGACCACCACACACACATATCCCCGGACACACATAACCACACACACATCCCCCCACACACACGCACACACCCCCTACACACACACACA
>CM051002.1:23678305-23680805 GCA_027704905.1 Muraenolepis orangiensis | reverse complement strand
ACAGTGAACTACCTAGAGGCCGTGAGAGGAACTACACGTTAGTCTACAGTGAACTACCTAGAGGCCGTGAGAGGAACTACACGTTAGTCTACAGTGAACTACCTAGAGGCCGTTAGAGGAACTACATGTTAGTCTCTACGGAGAACCACCTAGTGGCCGTTAGAGGAACTACACTTACTTCACTTAGGAACTACTGTTAGTATACAGTGAACCACTAATGCCTCCTTTCCACCAACGCAAACCTAGTTTTAGCTCTGGGCTGGTGCTAGAGCCGGTTCACAGTTGGTTCAACTGGCGAACCGTCTAAGAACCAGTTTGCGTTTCCACCGACTTTTTCACCGAGAGAGCCACGTCATTATGTCACTGTCAACGTCTGGATACGTCTCTGCTTTCCCAGCAACGCTAGGCGCCAACTTCCACACCCACAGTAACAACAATGGTGGACTACATGATGTATGTAAAAGTGTTGCTCCTGGCTTTGAGGCTCCATTGGAATACAAACAGGGCTGGTCCAACGCTTTGAGCTGCTTGTCTTTAGTGCTATGGACACCATTACGTTAGAGCTGCATTAATGGAGTTCTTCAACAGAAGGGACCATTGGCCTTTTGTTCTTCAAAACTGTCATCTTGTATTATGTTTCTCGGTTGATAAAGCATAATGAAGCAGGCAGTTCTATTTAGAAATTAGTTTTATTTAAAAAAAAAAATGAAATATAGAAAAATACACAATATACAATAATCACAAAATGTAAAAGTGTAGAGTGCAGTGCAATAAGTCAATGTCAATAAAGCTCCGAGGGGCTCCTGGAGAGCTGCAGCCCAGTAGGGCGGTAGCTCCGCATCGACATCGTCCAGGGCAGATGACTCCATAAAGTAAAACTAAAGAAAAGTGCATTAAAACATGACTCCATAAACAACTTAAACAAGAGAAAAGTGCATTAAAACATGACTCCATAAACAACTTAAACAAGAGCAAAGTGCATTAAAACACGACTCCATAAACAACTAAAACAAGAGCAAAGTGCATTAAAACACGACTCCATAAACAACTAAAACAAGAGCAAAGTGCATTAAAACATGTTTCCACTACACTTCACTGTTTTTAGAAAGTAGTATCCTGACATTAGCTATGCAAGGCTATGCTATCGGCTAACAGAAGCCTAGCAATCATAGCTACTCAATTCTGATGATACGAACATAACATCGATGTGAGACATGAGTAGCTCGCTAAACAGCTTAGGACAACACGGGAAAGATTAATGAAGTAAAACTTACCAGGATCAGTGTGACTCTGCAGCAGCGGATCATCCAGTTTGTTATTGATCTGATCCTCGGTTCTGTCGTCCCACTGAAGACATCTTGCACTGCAGTTTTTCTGATAGTGGTTTGTTCTAGAAGCTCCTCGAGTTCATTGTGACCTTCTGTGGAGGACCACCATGCAAGGAGGCCGTTTGTTTCCTCCACGGGCTGCTTCGCCTTCACTTCCATAGTGAATTTTCAGTGATTTTAAAAATGGCGGTCACAAATTTATAGTTGGTCTGTTGGTCACGATAAGCCCCGCCCCTAGCCCCTGACATAGCGGTTCTTGCTGGGCTAGCCCAGCCAAATATTTGGGGCCGCTCTGGAACCAGCCCTCAAAATGCCTTGGTGAAAACAAGGCATTAGAGGCCGTTAGAGGACCTATACGTTGGTCTACAGTGAACCACCTAGAGGCCGTTAGAGGAACTACACGTTAGTCTACAGTGAACCACCTAGAGGCCGTTAGAGGAACTACACGTTAGTCTACAGTGAACCACCTAGAGGCCGTTAGAGGAACTACACGTTGGTCTACAGTGAACCACCTAGAGGCCGTTAGAGGAACTACACATTAGTAGCTTCCTCTAGGGCTTCACAAACAGGCGGTCATGGCTGACACACACACACACACACACACACACACACAGAAAGACACACACACACACATACACATAGTTTAATACACAGGTTTAATTGACAAATATATGTGTGTGTGCGTCCGTGTCTGTGTTTGTGTGTGTGTGAATGTGAGTGTGTGATTGTGTGTGTGTGCGTCCGTGTCTGTGAGTGTGTGAGTGTAAGTGTGTGAGTGTGTGTGTGTGTGTGTGTGTGTGTGGGTGTGTGTGTGTATGAGTGTGTGTGTGTGTGTGTATGTGTGCGTCCGTGTCTGTGAGTGTGTGAGTGTAAGTGTGTGTGTGTGTGTTTAGATTATATTAGATTCATTAGTTTGTGTTTGTGTGTGTGTGTGTGTGCGTCCGTGTCTGTGAGTGTGTGAGTGTAAATGTGTGTGTGTGTGTGTGTGTGTGTGTGTGTGTGTGTGTGTAAGTGTTTGGAGGTTGTTGATGCAGGGCCTCGGCAGCCAGGCGCCAGAGGGAGGCAGCGTGCTACACTAGCTCTACGTGACACACTTCAGCTAGCCACGCTGACGCACGTAGCATGACGGGTCTGGAGCACGCTAGGCTCACTGTGGTTCACGCGTGAGGAGG
>CM051002.1:23643305-23675805 GCA_027704905.1 Muraenolepis orangiensis | reverse complement strand
CCTCACGCATCACTTCCTGCTTGACTGCTCCAAGCAGGAAGTAATCAGGGAAGCTGTCCCTCCAGATTGGCCGATGGCTGGCAATTGTTTAGCATTTAAATAACACCCTGGCCCCAGTCTCCCTCCAGAATGAAAATGGCACCGCACTGCGTGTCTCACAGCGTCCTAGCATGACCCAACACGGCCTAGCATATTCTAGCATTGCCTAGCACAGCCTAGCATATCATTCAATTGCCTAGCACAGGCCGGCATATCCTAGCACAACCTAGCATAGCCTAGCATAGCCTAGCATATCCTAGCATAGCCTAGCACAGCCTAGCATATCATAGAATATCCTACCATAGGCTAGCACAGCCTAGCATATCCTAGCATATCGTAGCCTAGCGGATGCTGTTGTTGTCCAGGTGGGAGCCTCAGTGTGGTTGAACGTCTCCAGGGCAGCAGGGGCTCTCAAAGCCCTGACAGGAGATAGAGGCGCTGGACTGAGGCTGGAGATAGAGGCTCAGGACCGAGGCTGGAGATAGAGGCTCTGCACTGTGGCTGGAGATAGAGGCTCTGGACCTTCACTTCGCACCTCTCTGATGGGCTCCCATTTGGACAAAAGCCTCATGGTGAGCAAGGTGGAGGAGGATGTGTGTGTATGTGTGTGTCTGAGTGAGTATATACTGTATGTATGTATGTGTATGATTGTGTGTGTGTGTGTGTGTGTGTGTATGATTGTGTGTGTATGATTGTGTGTGTGTGTGTGTGTGTGTGTGTGTGTTGTGTGTGTGTGTGTGTGTGTGTGTGTGTGTGTGGTGTGTGTGTGTGTGGATGTGTGAGAGACTTCAAGGTCCCTGTATTATTGGTATTCTCAGAGCTCTCTCTCTCTGGGTAGGAAACGTCTTCTTTGGACGACTGAATGAATTCATGCAACATGACTAATGGCACTGGGGTTAATGAGAATACATTCTGTGAAAAGCCCGATTAGATATATATTGTAGTCATGTAGAGCAATTTAATGAATAATGAATGATTTGAGTCCTAATAGAATATCAAGTGATATGATGGGCTGAAAGTCCAAGCTGACTCAAAGCCTGATTTCGTTCAAGAGTATTGGACATACAAAACATATTTTTCTCTCACAATAACCACCATAATATATCTTGCAGGTCTTTGTGTGTGGAATGGGAACCTTTGGCGGGAGAAAGGCATGTTTCCGGGGGGGGGAAACAAAATCAAATCATTGTTCTAACGGTTCTCCAATGAATTCTTTGTAATGCACGTCAATGAAAGTGTGTGTGTGTGTGTGTGTGTGTGTGTGTGTGTGTGTGTGTGTGTGTGTGTGTGTGTGTGTGTGTGTGTGTGTGTGTGTGTGTGTGTGTGTGTGTGTGTGTGTGTGTGTGAAACAAAGTGAAACAGAAGGCTCCGCTCTGAGGCTCTGAGAGGAGAGCGGGAGAAACGTGTCCCTAGTTACCAGAGGAGGATAGTGGAGGTATCCTCTCTGGTAACTAGGCAACCCCTCTCACACAGGCAGACTGAGAGAACCAATAGGAAGAGACCTTAAAACGTGTCCTTGCTGAGGTGGGGCAGGCCTGACACCAAGATAGAAATGATTGAACGACGACTGCATTGATGAACCAATTAAAGAACCATTACAGTCTGTGTGTGTGTGTGTGTGTGTGTGTGTGTGTGTGTGTGTGTGTGTGTGTTGTGTGTGTGTGTGGTTAGTGGCTTGTTTAAGCAGCCTCACCTGGCCAGAGTCAGACTGATTAGACTCTGGTGCCGGGTGAGGCTGCACACCTGTTGTGCATGAGTGATCAAGACACACAGGTCAAATCAGCCATCCACAGGGAGGGAGGGAGGGAGAGAGAGAGAGAGAGAGAGAGCACGCGCGCTGAGACACGTTTACCACCTGCTGGGTCTGTAACATCTTGCTAGCTCTCTGATAAACTGGTTACAACAACATCTACCTGTGTCCTGGCTGTGAGAGGAGCACAGAAAAGCCATGTGTGTAGCAGGAGCAACCGTTGAGTTTCACTCAGTACACACAATGTCTTAAAATCTCAATTTCACCTGTTTTTTTTACCAATCTCTCATTTATTTTGAATGGCGAGACCATCACAAAGCCACTAAAACATAACTTCAACCTCCAGATACACGTTTAAGGCAGTGTACTTGAGGTGGTTTGGTATTGAGATCAAAATGATGACGGTGATCATAAAAATAGGAATATATTAACAGTATAATAAAAATGATAATCCCAGGTTCTGAGTCACCTTGGTTTCCACCTCGGGGAGACAGGCAGTGGGTGATTTTTCGACGTGCGATTCTGTTTTGGAATAGAGAAATACGGAGGAATCATTTAACTCTATAATATGTTGTCCTTGAACTTCAATGAATGCTTCTCCACCACTTGATGATAGGAAACAAATGAATAGTGATACAAGTGATATTGTGTTTTAGACAAACTGAAGGGGGGGATGATGTTACTTAGTCCCGATAAATCAGCCTCCCCTCCTTACTTCACGACAAAATCAAGACCACCGGATCGCATTGTTCTATTTAGCTCCGCCATCGAAGATGGACCGGAGGTTATGTTTTCACCCATGTCTCTCTGTCTGTCTGTCTGTCTGTCTGTCTGTATGCCTGTCTGTCTGTCTGCCTGTCTGTCTGTCTGTTTGTAGGATAACTAATACAATTATTTACGTAATTGGACAAAACTTGGTGGTTAGATTATGTTTTGTATTACTTATGGGCCTAAGGAGTAGTTAATTCGACTTTGTGTAACGGACGCCAGCAGGTTCAAGTTCAAGTTCAAGTTTGGTTTATTGTCACTTCACAGTTTACACACGTATACACACAAGTATAAGCAATGAGTGAAAATCTTATGTGCAATACCCGACGACAGACAGCGTATGTTAAAATAAAAAACAGAATAGAATAAAAATAAGTAAAAAATTACAAAACTGTATAAATTAAATATCTAAAAATGCAATATATAAAATGCAATATGCAATATATCAGCACAGAAAAAGAGCAATACATATATATAAATCAATGTAATAAAATCTACATTGTTATATGCTATACACCCTTGTTCAGCAGCCTTAAGGCCTGACTGTGGAAGCTATCTCTTAGTCTATTTGTACGGCACTTGATACTGCGGTATCGCCTGCCTGACGGTAAAAGTAATACAGTTCGTGGCTGGGGTGGGCATTGTCTTTTATGATGCGTTTGGCCTTGGCCACGCACCGCTGGTTGTATATATCCAGGAGGGAGGGCAGTTCACCTCCAACGATATACTGGGCCGTCCGCACCACCCTTTGAAGCACTCTGCGCTCGAGTGCGGTGCAGTTCCCGTACCAGGCGGTGATACACCCTGTAAGAACACTCTCGATGGTGCCGGTATAGAATGTTCTCAGGATGCGGGGGCCCATGCTGAATTTCCTCAGACGCCTGAGGAAATACAGGCATTGTTGGGCCCTTTTCACCATGTGTGTGGTGTGCGTGGATCATGTGAGGTCCTCGGAGATGTGACCCTCTCTACTGCAACACCGACGATGGAGATAGGGCTGTGCTCTCCCCTCTGCTTCCTGTAGTCCACGATCAGCTCCTTGGTCTTCTTGATGTTGAGGGCGAGGTTGTTCTCCTGGCACCACTGCTCCAGTGATCCAACCTCCTCCCTGTAGGCTGTCTCGACGTCGCCGGCGATCAAGCCCATCACTGTTGTGTCGTCAGCAAATTTGATGATGACGTTGGAGCTGTGGAAAACCATGCAGTCGTGGGTGTAGAGGGAGTAGAGGAGAGGGCTCAGCACGCATCCCTGGGGGGCTCCCGTGTGGAGGGTCAGTGGCTCTGAGGTGGTGCTGCCCATCCTCACCACCTGGCCGCGGTCCAACAGGAGGTCCAGTATCCAGCTGCACGTGGATGAGGCCACGCCTAGACCTCTAAGCTTGGGTGTCGAGCTTGGCAGGAACTATCGTGTTGAACGCTGAGCTGTGGTGGTGCTGTGCAGTGGTAAACCTCACTCCCCCGATGCCTAAATAGATGTTCTAGCGATGAAGCTAAGTCATTTGGGTTTTAGCTTCTCACGTTAGAACATCACCTCTTATGTCAAGCCCACTGACATTTGTCGCAGATCTGGATCCGAATCCGGTTCCAGGGGGGACTTTTTGGTGTGACGCAGGGTATAACTCTACTGAGAGGGCGGGCCCCCCCGCTAGTGTTTTTTTCTGAGACGATCTTGGGAGATGATGTCACTCACTTAGTTCTGACAAATTGGCCTGCAAGAGCCACTTGCCCCCCCACCCCCACCCCCCGACAACATCCTGTCCCGCTGCTAGCGCTAGCGTGCGCGTGTGTGTGTGTGTATAACACATAACAACACACAACGCAGCCTGCTGAATGCAGTGGAACGGGGGGGGGGGGCCCTGCTGTGCCATGCAGGGCTGCTGCACTCAGAGGCCCTGGAGGCGGGCGATGGGGGGTGAGGGGGGGGGGGCCCTCACACAGCTGTGGCGTCTCTCTGAGATGTGGAGGCAGCAGTTTGGCGGCGGGGTTGCCGTGGCTATCGTGTTATGTCAGGAGCAGCTGCATTTCTCCCTGTCAACGCGGGTGTCATCCTAACACGGGCGCTGCCCGTGACGCCGAACACACGACGGCTATGGGGAGAAGAAGAAGAAGAAGAAGAAGAAGAAGAAGAAAGAAGAAGAAGAAGAAGAAGAAGAAGAAGAAGAAGACGCCGTTTGCCGTGATTCTAGATTCTAGAGGTTTGTTGGCTCTGGGTGATGTGTTTTTTACGGTTCCCCGGTTTTTATGGTGTAAATAATATTAATAACAATGAGGTCGAAACTATAAGGCCGACATTCGCAGACGTGGGTGCGTGGGTGGAATCGCCCGGCCAACTTTTTACATTTCATGGTTTGTGGATTCTGGATATTGTACGAATTCCTGCCAAGCGTAACACAATATAGATGTGTTACATTAACGGGACGCTTATGTTATCCAGGATATCCTAGGTAAAGGCCGCTTGGGGTTATCCGACACGCACACACACACACACACACACACACACACACACACACACACACACACACACACACACACACACACACACACACACACACACACACACACACACACACACACACAGGTGTGACCGAAACCGAGAGATTGAGCTGAACCCGGTGAATAAACTGTACAGGCTACGTCCTGTTTTTCACTTGTACAGTTGTCCATCCTGCGTTTGGGTCCCCGAGGCGGTCGGGAGGGAGGCTGTCAGGAGGCCATCGGGAGGCCGTCCGGAGGCCCGGCGGAGCTGTCGGTCTCAACACGCTGTCCCCCCTGCCCTCTCTCTCCACCTCCTAAATAATTCACGGGGGGAAGAGGAGACGTCAACTCAAGTATAATTACTGTGGGAGGGTGACAGGCTCCTCTGTCAAGGGCGAGATTCGCAGAGCTGGGGGAGAGAGAGGGTGAGAGAGAGAGAGAGAGAGAGAGAGAGAGAGAGAGAGAGAGAGAGAGAGAGAGAGAGAGAGAGAGAGAGAGAGAGAGACCGTCCTCGGAGCCGTTCGACATGCGGTCAACTTCAGGGTCTCCCTGTCATTTCATAGAAACACTTTTTTTTTTAACGAGACTGTAATAAGAATAGAAGTGTTGACAGGAAGTACGTACCAGGGAAGGTGCGGCTTATCGACCCATCGCTGACACGTCGGTGTCCCTTCTCCATGTTAGCGCGTCCCCCCCCCAGTCACCGTTAGGGAAAGGAGAGGCCAGAGGGATCACCTTTCAGCTGCAGGCCCTCAGCTGACACGACACGTCCTCTTAGTGTAGCACACACAGAAGCACCTCCACCACCTCCATCACCTCCACCACCACCAACACCAACACCATCATCGACATCACCACCACCAACACCATCATCGACATCACCACCACCACCACCACCACCACCATCATCGACATCACCACCACCACCACCATCATCGACATCACCACCACCACCACCAACACCATCATCGACATCACCACCACCACCACCACCACCACCAACACCACCACCAACACCACCAACACCATCATGTGCCTACCTGCCCCGATGTGACTTAAAGCGTCAGTGTCAGCCCTGGGTCTGAAAACTGGTCCAGGGGCCTAGACCTCTTGGCAGCCTGTCAAACAAATGGACTTCCTATTCAAAGTAGAGATCACTTTTTGACACAGTAGATGCTGGAGCACCGGTCTGGAATGCAAGTGAAACCAGTTCCTGCGGAAAAAGGGGTTGGTGTCTGTCTGTCTGGTGCCGGTCTGACGACGGATCAGATTATGTGTTGACCCCAAGTACCCCTACACTACAATACATCCTGTCCTGTGCTTTCCCACAGTGCTTCTGTTCACTTCCTCATTCCAACACCCCCTCGGGGAGGATTTCCGATGACAAAGTTCATGTATGATGAATGAAGTTAAAATATGTGGTCGAGTCGTCAAAGGCTGTTTTGCTGAAGAGACAAACACAGCCATCAAACACCAGGGAACACATATCAAGTGTTTGGTTCCTGCTGGGAGAGGACACCAAAAGAGTTTGTTTGTAAGAATATGAACTTTGCCCCGGGGGGGTTTTCATCAGGTTCTTTAAATAAATATATATATTGTGTCAAAACCCGTGTTTACGAGGAACCAACGGAAGGTTACCGAAGTTCGGTTTGTTGTGTTGTTGCCACACTTAATATCGGGGGGTGAAGTCATCGTCATGGGCGCCCCCTATAATGGCGATAATATTTACAGGCTTATTATACGACAGCCATTCATATCCATCACGCCAGTTTATGACCATAATCCATTTTTATCACACTCCAATTTATGGCAGAGACCGGTTTTATAAAGGCACCGTTTGTGGCTGTTTTACATTTTGTAGCTCTGGACCGGCACACCTCCGGAATGTAATTCTAAAGTCATTACGGAAGAATAAAAAGCCCTCCAGTCAATCCTGCGACTGGAGGTCAGGAACGTTCCGGTGGTTCGACTCCCGACTAAAAGGCTCCGCCTCCCCCCCACCCCAACCCACCCCGACGTAACCCCAGCATGGCGGGTATCTCCACGCCGGCTGCTGCGCGGCTGATTGGATCAACGGTGGTCACTATGTCATCGGCAGATTCCTTGGTTTTTTTTCGGAGTTGGATTAGTTGGACTCTTTTCTTTTTCTTTTTTCCAGATCTATGATAGTTGCCAAGAATGTTCTTCTCTATGAATGTGAGAACGACTGCTCAGGAGGTACAGTGTTATGGGTTGTCTGCCAAGCAAAAAGGTCGCTGGTTCGATCCCCCGGCTCCTCCTCCTTCGAGCCAAGTGTTGTGGTGTCGCTGAGCAAGACACCCCTCACCCTTAGTGCTTCTGGCCAGCTCTTTTTATGTGTGTATGAAAATATGTATGAATGGGTGAATATGAGGCAATTATTGCAAAGCGCTTTGGGTAAAAGCGCTTTATAAATGCAGTACATTGTGAATCAAATAACCAGTCCACAGATTAAAGAACCAGTCCACAGATTAAAGAACCAGTCCTCAGATTAAAGAACCAGTCCACAGATTAAAGAACCAGTCCTCAGATTAAAGAACCAGTCTACAGTTTAAAGAACCAGTCCTCAGATTAAAGAACCAGTCCCCATATTAAAAAACCAGTCCTCAGATTGAAGAACCAGTCCACAGATTAAAGAACCAGTCCACAGATTAAATAACCAGTCCACAGATTGAAGAACCAGTCCACAGATTAAATAACCAGTCCACAGATTAAAGAACCAGTCCTCAGATTATAGAACCAGTCCACAGATTAAAGAACCAGTCCTCAGATTGAAGAACCAGTGTACAGATTTAAAGAACCAGTCCACAGATTAAAGAACCAGTCCCCAGAGTATATAATAAAAGCTTTTAGTCGAAGTACGTTATGATTATAAAAGAGCACGCAATCCTCAAAGGATTATTATCAGAGGATCGATTCTATTTTACCATTTTATATTTAAGCGATGACAACGATTCCATGACAACGATGTCATGGAAAAGTTTATGTTTAAACAAGTCAAATGAATGAAAGTATTTGGTGGGTGGAAGACATTATTAAAAGGCCCTATTATTAATACATACATAAAAAAAACTATTATTTATACATAGTTAAAAGGCTCTATTGTTATTAAATAGTTTTAAAAAGCCCTTTTTATTCCATAGTACTGATTACGCTCCAACAAGTGGGCTACAGCTGTGGAGCCGTCTCTCGGCAGAGAGATGGATAGCATATTGCATTGCCATCTGTTAGCATATTTTGCTATTACAAATTGTGCATATGCGTGCTGTGTGTGTGTGTGTGTGCGCTTGTGTGTGCGCATGGGGTGTGTGTGCGCATGTGGGTGTGTGTGTCTGTGTGCGTATGCGTGTGTGTGTGTGTGTGCGTGTGCATGTGTAGGCGTGCATGTGTGTGGGTGTGTGTCTGCTTGCGTGTGGGTATGCGTGTGTGTGTGTGTGTGTGTGTGTGTGTGTGTGTGTGTGTGTGTGTGTGTGTGTGTGTGTGTGTGTGTGTGTGCATGTGTAGGCGTGCATGTGTGTGGGTGTGTGTCTGCTTGCGTGTGGGTGTGTGTGTGTGTGTGTGTGTGTGTGTGTGTGTGTGTGAGTGCTACTTCAGGATGCCAGGTAATGTCTTGTCTACAGTCCTGATCTACAGTCCCGGTTCCGTCGAGGGCCCAGATGGTCTCCTTCCACCAGCTCCACGGCCCCAAATGAGACCGGAGCGATCGCACACAGAATCACCAGACGGGCGGCTTAGCGCCGGGATTAGCCACGGCGGTGGCGGCAGCGCTGCCGGCTAATAGCTAGCCACGGGGGCCGTTAGCCAATTAGAACTTGATTATCTAGTTCGCCCGGTGCTGTGTGATAGCTGGTTCAGGGGTCATGGCGGCTGTGTTTACCTTTGTGTCAGGGGGGGTGCTATCCTGTGATATATTGTATTATCACAGGATAGGATTAGAGTATTAAGAGTATTAGAGTATTGGATCTAGACGTCGTATTTCCCCGGTGGGTTCAGGGAAGAACCGCCGGCCCGTTCGAGCTAGCTCAAAATAACCGCTACTTCACCGCTTTACTTTTACAAGCGTCTCAAAATGTTTGTTATTAGCATACGATATGTGAAAATGTTCCTCTCTTCTGTGAGAGGACCGTGGGTGAGGAGAGAGGAGAGGAGGATAAGTGTGAAGATAATGTACTGTGTGTTGTGTTTCACACTATATTAACACACACACACACACACACTGGTGTGATGTGTGTGTGCTTCTCATTTATGCATGACTCTACATTGTGTAAATGTGTGTGTGTATATTTGTCTGTGCGTGTGTGTATGTGTATATGTGTGTATGTGTGTGTATGTTTATGGGTATATATATGTGTGTGTGTGTATGTGTGTGTGTGTGTGTGTGTGTACATGTGTGGGTGTGTATGCATGTGTGTTTTTGCATGTGTGTGTGCATGTGTGTGTACCTGCTTACGTGTGTACATTTGTATGTGCAGGTGTGTGTGTGTGTGTGTGTGTGTGCATGTTTGCGTGTGTGTTCAAGGAGGCCTCTGAATGCTCTTCCTCCCTGTGATCAGTCAGTTTGTGTATCTCTACTCTCTTAGTTGTTCTTCTCAACGCAGGTCCATTAATTCTGCATGAATTGTGGACAGCGAGAAAAACAACAGCAGCAGCCGCCGCCGCAGCAGCAGCAGCTACCCACCCCCAACCCCACACACACACACACACACACACACACACACACACACACACACACCACACCACACACACACACACACCACACACACACACACACACTGCTTCAGAGTGTTTAATATTCTCCACGCTTTCGGGGCCAAGCTGCTCGGCCCGTCGACCGTCTAGTCAAATCCCGGGAGCCCGGATTAATCTCGCCTGTTTAAAAAATGCAAAAGTGAGTCAGTGAACACTCGTACGCAAACTAAGCATGTAGTGAATAAAGTGCTTGAGTCAGATGTCATAAACCAAGCGCTCCTCTTCCAATGATACCAAGACAATAAAGCGGGTGATGGTTTGTTGGAGCTCTTTGTGGTAAGAAGGCAGGTTGGTTTCGTTGGACGCGCACACACTTAATTAGCAGGCGGGAATCCAGGAGTGGTAATAAACGTTGCAGCATTAAGATGAACTGGTTAAACTGGGTCGAACAGATGTGGGCTGAGCTGTACTAACCGGCGGCCTAATCAATGTTTTACCAGAGAGAGGGAGGGAATGAGAGGGTGGGAGAGAGAGAGAGAGAGAGAGAGAGAGAGAGAGAGAGAGAGAGAGAGAGAGAGAGAGAGAGAGAGAGAGAGAGAGAGAGAGACACACACACACACACACACACCAACACAGTGAGAGATACACACACACGCACACACAGATTGGCCTTGTTCAGGCAACTTTCACACAGTAAACGGACACAACTAGCTGGCGTTAGCATGGTGTGGCTACATGCTGCTCCATCTTATATCACAGACTCTGACCACGTGGTTCTCCTGAGGCCACTGTTCTCAACCACACACCCCTCTCTTTCTCTCACACACCACCACCACACACACACACACACACACACACACACACACACCACACACACACACACACACACACACACACACCACACGCACACAGGGCCAGGTGGTGTGGTAAGTACCACACCAATGTTCTTGCCGGTCTCTCGAGTGCGATTGGTAACGTGAGCTCCCTGTTAGTATAACCGAGTTAGGCCAAAAGCCTCCTTGCCTCGGAGACATGTTGGAACGACGCCCACTACGCTGCACACACTGTGTCAGTGCTCGGGATGCTGGCTGACATCATGATGGATATATGGAGACAATCTCAAAGTCACTCTTCGGGGTCTTCAGGGTGCGTGTACCCGGCGAGGGAAGGCTCCTGAAAAGTAGGGCAGTCTAACCGGGTTGATCTGGGACAAGTGTCTCGCTTCAGGACTCGTCTGCTGTCTGCTGTCTGGGTCGTGTCGTGTCGGGTCGATCGAAACGCTCTTGCGCTCTGCACACCTTATTAACTCTTGGACTCTTGGTCTCACACCTCACCTTACACCCGGACCTCACTCTTTTCCCTGGTTCCTCTCGAGGAGTAGGATTACATAGCGGTGGCTTCGGGTTCACGTTTCACTGGACGCAGCTTTTCGTTGATGTTGATGTTGATGTTGTGTGGTCCAATGTCCAAGGATGACTCATTCCCCCCCCCCCCCCCCCATCTAATTTTCTTCATCAACTTGTTTCAACAATAAGTCAGGGACAATACTACAGCAACAATTGCATTACAGACATTGAGCTTTTGTCCAACGCGACTTACAATAAGGTAAGAACAGAACTTCCACAGGAAGGCAAGACAACAGAAGTCGTGTAATAAAACATGTCAACATGTCTCCAGGTTTGGACCGTGGTTGTTCTGTCTGTCGGTTGTAACCCCTCAGCTCGGCTCAGCTCGGCTCAGGTTGACCCAACGACGCCCTCTGTCGGCACCGCGGTGCACTGACGCGTCGACGACGCATTCGGAGCGCTCACACACACACACACACACATTCCACGGTGCGTCGCGCCTCCCGTTCACATGCAGGAGAAGAAGGAGGAGGAGGAGGAGGCTGGTTCTTCTGCTGCTGGTTCTGCTGCTCCCCTGGAACCCGAGTTGTTGCATTCCTCCTCTCATTCAGTCACACGCAGGGCGGCCGCACCACGACCTAGACTAGACTACACTACTACTACTACTCCGTGTGTGTGAACCGAGGACCGTGGAAATGGAAATGTCTCCAAGTTTTGGAATTTAAACACCATGGCCGGGAGGATATCTATCCGACGAATCACTTGAATCCGTGAGTACCGACGTCGTCGTGTGTGTGTGTGTGTCCACAAGTTTCCATCTGTGGTGAAATGTGGTGGAGGGTTGCGGGTAGATCGTAGACACGGGTGTTTTTTTGAGTTTGTCGTTCGTTCGTCTTTCACGTCGTTTTTGTTTCACGAAAGCTTCGTCCCCCCCGCCCCCCCGTTTTTTTGTTTTACTGTGTGTGTGTGTGTGTGTGTGTGTGTGTGTGTGTGTGTGTGTGTGTGTGTGTGTGTGTGTGTGTGTGTGTGTGTGTGTGTGTGTGTGTGTGTGTGTGTGTGTGGTGATCCGACTGCAGACAGACAGACTATAGCGTTGGACAAGGCGTTCGTTACAAACCACTCGACTGGCTTTAGTACTTCTTTCATGCCGCATTTTGGGGGTGTTTCGTGTTTGTCTGGCCCAGCAGTGTGTGTGTGTCCGCAAAACAGCACCCACAGACAGGGAGAGAGAGGTTAGGGAGAGAGCGAGAGCCCGGGGTGCCCATAGCGTCAGCCCCGGTCGATCAGCCGCACAACACACACACACACACACACACACACACACACACACACACACACACACACACACACACACACACACACACACACACACACACACACACACAGTCGTTGCGTTTACCAAGTAGGCTTAATCCACACATGGGGAAGAGGGAGGGAGGGGTGGTGGTCGTCAAGCTTTTATTTTATTGAGCTTTGTTTAAAATATAAAGAATAAAGAAGAGGTGACCGGGCATTAGGGAAATACTAATATAATAGAATAAGAAATAATGATATTATAACATCCATTTGGGTTCCTCTCGGAGTGCGTAACCGTAAGGGCTGGCTGCATGGCGCGGCGCCTCCGTAATGATAGGTGTTCGCAGGGGCTGACACTGTGTGTGTGGGTCGCCGGGAGGAAACCCACTCGTGTGTGTGTGTGGCTTCTAGGGGGTGAAAGCCATGTGAGGCTCCGGGGTCTGGGAGGCATGTGAGGCTCTAGGAAGACATGTGAGGTTCACGGTGCGTGGATTGAGGCTGAAGTGGTGGAGGCGATGCCCGCCTTGCCCTGGTCGGTGGTTTCGCGTTAAGAGCCGAGCTACGCGTTCCGCTGGATCCCATCGGAGGAGGCTTGTATTCATTCCTCCAGGGGACGCGGGGTGGTGATGAGGGTGGGTGGTGGTGATGAGGGTGGTGGTGGTGGTGGTGGGTGGGTCTTTCTTCTGCAAACAAAAATCGATCGCCCAATTAGCTTTAAAATAATTACGGATTGTGTTGCTTGCTGCTGCTGTTGTAGAAAATCGCGTTAATCCCGTTTAAACGAATGAGGGGCAATTTGTAAGCTTTTGTTATACTGGACAGAAAGCGGTGTGACTCCCCTATCGAGTGCAGGGCTGTGATCTGTGGGGTGTGCAGCAAGCATCATCACGTATCAATACATTGGCGTATTGGCTTTTTCTCTCTTTTCGGATTCTCATCAGTTGTGTATTTTTTATTTAAATGAAATATGGAATAATAACCCAGCCTGGGTAGATAGATAGATTATGACTATCTTAAGTCTTAGGCTGTAGGCTATACGCCGACTAATTTACCATCCACCCAAAAGCCCCTGTGTAACCCCCCCCCCCCCCCCACCACCCACACACACACACACACACACACACACACACATTTGCACGAATCTCATTATTCCGCATATATGCATGCTTGTGCATATGTGGTGTCGTTGCAATTCGACCCCGGTGTTATTTTACCGCTATCTGCTGTGCGTACGGATCGGCATCGCACCGACCATGGCGTACAGCAACTTTTCATATGCAAAACGAGGCATCGTAAGGTTTGCATATGAAGCGTGATGCCACCGGTGTGTTGGTTGTTTTGCACGGCGGTAGAAGGCGTGGACGACCGGAGCTGGTCGCTCATCTCCAGCGGGCTGAGGGCTGTCTGCACAGCGGGCAACATGCGCTCCGTGCCCCGGTGTGGTGGTGGTGTGGTGACGTTGGTGTGTGTGTGTACGCACACACACACACACACACACACACACACACACACACACACACACACACACACACACACACACACACACACACACACACACAGGGGTGTGTGATTATTATTATTACTACCACGGATGTAATTGGACGGGGAAATGTTTCCAGTTGTTACAAGTTGAGCCCCCCCCCCACAGACACACACACCCCTTCCATCCTCTTTCTACACAAACGAATAAAGCCCCCCCCCTAAAAAAAAGCACGTGGCCGACCTATTTGTCAGGCGTGATAATTAAACAAATCGCTTTTGGAAATTGCATTTGGGGTGTGGCGGAGCCGTCTGTAACCCCCCTCTATTAAACCATCAATGGAGTCGGTGATTTAAATGAAATGGATTTGGGGAGAAAAAAAAACGTGTCGCTAAAAGTAAGACACTCGAGAAAACTCGACCTAATGCCCCCCCCTCCCCCCCCTGTATAAGACATCAATTAGATTGGCCATGGAGAGGTGATACAGCCCCGGTTAGTATGTCTCTCCTCCCTCTCCTCTCTCCTCTCCTCTCTCTCTCTGAGGCTGAGATATGGTTTTGTCTGCAGGGTGCAGCCACTCCTGCAGGCTTGTCGACCGAGGAGGACTCCTGTGTGTATATATACACTCCGATATGGACTCACCAACTGTTTTCTTGCGTTTGGTGACTAGAAGCTTGGCTGTGTTCACTCTGGGGTTGATTGCCTTTTTATTTTCTATCGTTGGTTCACATCTAAAAAACAACTGCCTGCCTGCCTTGGTTTGAGTTGCTATTTTTGGCCCCATTTCTTTTTGATAATGGGCTCATAATGCACACCACTGACCGAGACTTGATCCATTGATAAGACGGCGGATGAATCAACTCGTGACTTGATGTCGGCGTGTGTCTTTATAACTGTAGTCTTTTAGCAACTGTAAACTGTAAATTATATATTACCATACACTTTACTGCAACATGTGCACTCTGGTTAGATGCTAAATCATTTTTGCTGTACTTGTGCTGAGCACTGACAATACATTTGAATCTAATCTAATGTGGGTGTACATGTGTATACTGGGCCCAGCTCTGTTAGCTATATCGTTATATGGGTTAGTATACCCGATGTAACGGAAAGAACATGTGAACCCATGTTCTCCTTGGCGGAGCTACATTTAACCTCTTGGTCCCATTGTGTCAGCTTGTTTTCTTTTAACTGTGTGACCGGAGACTACAGATACAGTACAACATATCAAAAGACATTTTTATGTCTTATTTTTTAACTATTTCGTTTTTTGCCATCTTTTTAGTTATTTTTCTTCTTCTTCTTCGTCTGTGACCTTGTATGGAATTTTCAAATGAAAGCTATCAGCCGAGCCGGAAAATTACGAGCAATTTCCCCCCGGCAATCTCCCCCAATTACGATAGAAATCTCCCCTCCGCACAATAGACACGGCCCTGGCCTCTTCTCTCTCTCTCGTCTGGTTGGGCCTCATTTTTAGCCTCGCTGCCACCACCGAGGCCAGACCCCGTGATGTCCAAAGTTAGGAATTTCAAGCTGACACATGCACTTTGCACCCCTTCTGGCTTTGTCTGGCCGCCCAACCAGCTCTCACCCCTCTACCCCCCGCCTCACCCCTCACCCCCCCCGCCTGAGCCCTCTACCCCCCGCCTCACCCCTCCCCCCCGCCTCACCCACCTCACCCCTCTCACCCCTCTCCCCCCCGCCTCACCCCTCTCACCCACCTCACCCCTCTCACCCCTCACCCCTCCCCCCCGCCTCACCCTTCTCACCCACCTCACCCCTCTCCCCTCTCCCCCCCGCCTCACCTCTCCCCCCGCCTCACCCTCTCCCCCCGCCTCACCCCTCTCCCCCCCGCCTCACCTCTCCCCCCGCCTCACCCCTCTCCCCCCCGCCTCACCCACCTCACCCCTCCCCCCGCCTCACCCCTCTCCCCCCCCGCCTGACCCCTCTCCCCCCCCGCCTCTCCCCTCTCCCCCCGCCTCACCCCTCTCCCCCACCACAAGCCTCACCCGTCTCCCCCACCACAAGCCTCACCTCATCACAGCATTCCTCTAGACGGGTGCGAGGCGAGCGGTGAAGTCGGTGTCTAATTAGAATGCAAATGGAGCACGACGCCAAAATGTCTTTTCACACGTGAGAAGTGATTGGCTGCAGCGGCGCGGCGCAGGCCGGGATAAAGGCTCAGCAGAGCTGGGACCGCTTAGAACACTCACTTACCCACGCCTGTTCACGGGAAGGAGGAGGGAGGAGGAGGAGACAGAGGGAGGAGGAGGAATAAGGAGGAATGAGGAGGAGACAGAGGGAGGAGGAATAAGGAGGCAGAGGGAGGAGGAATAAGGAGGCAGAGGGAGGAGGGGGAGGAATAAGGAGGGGGAGGCAGAGGGAGGAGGAATAAGGAGGCCGAGGGAGGAATAAGGAGGGGGAGGCAGAGGGAGGAGGAATAAGGAGGCAGAGGGAGGGGGGAGATAAGGAGGGGGAGGCAGAGGGAGGAGGAATAAGGAGGCAGAGGGGGGAGGAATAAGGAGGGGGAGGCAGAGGGAGGAGGAATAAGGAGGCAGAGGGAGGAGGGGGAGGCAGAGTGAGGAGGGGGAGGAATAAGGAGGCAGAGGGAGGAGGAATAAGGAGGCAGAGGGAGGAGGAATAAGGAGGCAGAGGGAGGAGGAATAAGGGAGGAGGAATGAGGAGGAGGGAGGAGGAATAAGGAGGAGGAGGAGGAGGAGGAGGAATAAGGAGGGAGGAATAAGGAGGCACAGGGAGGAGGAAGAGGGAGGAGGAATAATAAGGAGGAGGTGGAATGAGGAGGAGGCAGGAATAAGGAGGTGCAGGGAGGAATAAGGAGGCAGAGGAATTAATAAGGAGGAGGAGGCAGGAATAAGGAGGTGTGTGTGTGTGTGTGTGTGTGTGTGTGTGTGTGTGTGTGTGTGTGTGTGTGTGTGTGTGTGTGTGTGTGTGTGTGTGGTGTGTGTGTGTGTGTGTGTGTGTGTGTGTGTGTGTGTGTGTGTGTGTGTGTGTGTGTGTGTGTGTGTGTGTGTGTGTGTGTGTGTGTGTGTGTGTGTGTGTGTGTGTGTGTGTGTGTGTGTGTGTGTGTGTGATATCCATGGCCAATCATAACAGTCCAAGTTTTTCCTGGACTGTCAGACATTTTAAACCGACGTGACGACCTCACATCCGTAGGCAATTCTCTCTCTCTCCTCCCCCCCCCCCCCCACATACACACACAACCCTTACCTTAACCTGCCACTCAAGATGCCTGGGGTTCTGTCTCTCCCTCTTTCTGTCTCTCCTCTCTCCCTGTCAGGCTTTCTAGCTGGTGCTTTCCCTTTCTGTTGGTACTCCTCTCCTCTTTCTCCTCACGTTCCCGTTCTTCTCCCCTCTCTCTTCTCCTCTTCTCTCCCCCTCCGACACTCTCCTCTTTACGCTGTCGCCACCATCCTCTCCTTAGCCTGTCCCCAGACACCTCCCTCCCTCTGGGCGCTAGCGGTGGCCTTGTTGGGTGAGTGTGGTTGAAATACGTTGCTTCTCCGGTGACCACGCCTCCCCTGGCTGCTCGCCATATGGAGAGGAGAGACCACACACACACACACACACACACACACACACACACACACACACACACACACACACACACACACACACACACACACACACACACACACACACACACACACACACACACACACACACACACACACACACACACACTCCCTCTTTATTACGTGGGTTTTCATTTGTGTCAGTCTCGCTAAGGAGGTTAGCCGCTCGGCTACCGGGGAGCCTCCTCCCATCCCCTCTCTCCCTCTCCCTCCCTCTCCCCCCCCCCCCCGCTGTGTCCCCTGCCCCCACCCCCCCTCCTCCTCACCCTAACCCTATTTTTCTTCCTCCTTGTGTTTTGTTTTTCTTCCTGTTGGTTGCCCCCCCCCCCCCCTGCTCCCCAGGGGGTCTGCGCCCCGAGGCCATCAGTTACTCTCCGCTGCGGTGATACTGAAAAACCCCACTAAAGAAGGACCAGCGATAATAGGGCTTCACCCAGAGGTCGCTCTCTCTCTCGCTCTCTCTCTCGCTCTCTCTCTTGCTCTCTCTCTCTGCCTCACTCTCTCTTCTCTTCTCTCGCTCTCCTCGCTCTCCTCGCTCTCTCTCTCTCGCTCTCTCTCTCTCTCTCGCTCTCTCTCTCGCTCTCTCTCTCTCTCTCTCTCTCTCTCTCTCTCTCTCTCTCCTCTCTCTCTCTCTCTCTCTCTCTCTCTCTCTCTCTCTCTCTCTCTCTCTCGTCTCTCTCTCTCTCTCTCTCTCTCTCTCTCTCTCTCTCTCTCTCTCTCTCTCTCCTCTCTCTCTCTCTCTCTCTCTTCCCCCCCCATTGCCGTCAGCCCTTTAATATATATTAAATGTCTGTTCTGTTGACCCTCCTGACTCCGGTAAGGAGCCGGGAGCTATAGTCACCGTAGCGGTGGGAGCTAGCGGCCCGAGGGCGCGCGGCTAGCGGAAACACTCGGCGGGAATAGGAGGTCAATTGAAGGCTGCTCTGCGCTAACCGTGCGGCGCCTGGCCGCTAGCGAAAGGTTGAACGAGCGGCCATGTTGTTTTAGTGGTGGTTTCTTCAGCGTGTTGTCGGGTGGGTTCTGAGGAACATGGCCGCCTCGTAAAAGCCTTGACCCTCTGGCAGAAATAATAACTAATAATTCTGAAAAACGACACCGGAATGTCTTTTTCAGTTGGAGTACAACCCGTGGGGGGGGGGGGGGGTGGTGGTGTGTGTGTAGCTCATCCTAGTGAACCGACTTATGTATAATTAATTCCTCCCCCCTCTCAGTATATTTTTATCGGCCCACTCTTAAAGCATCCTTCAAAGGACCCCTCCTCTCTGGCCCCAGCCGTCCTCCCCGCTGCCTGCTGGAGAGTGACAGCTGCTCTGCTATGATGCTGGTGATGCATTTGGAAGCAGGCACCACTTTAAAAAAAAAATGGGGGCGACTTTCATCAAGACAATAAGAAATAAATTATTTTTCCCTTTTTAAATTTTTTTTTTTTTTTGGGGTTGGGTGTCAAGAACGTTGACTGTGGTGCCCCCCCACCCCCCCCCCCAACCTGTCCTCTAGTCTACTTGAGGAGGAGGAGGTGGTCTGCCTTGCTGCTCAAAGGTGTGGTGTGAGCAGTTTGGGGTCAAATGTAAAAAGATACACACACACAGATTGACTTAATAAGTCTGTCTATGTCTGTTTATGTAATCTCTTCTGTGTGTTAATGATGAGGGGAGGGGCGGACGGACAAGGCCTCGTATGTCCTTGTAAGGTTTAAACGGGGGAAAAAAAAAAATTCATTCATAATTGAATAAGGAAGGAAAAGAAACCCTCTTCACCAAGTGGTACCCACCGGCACTCACTGTGTGTTTTGGGTTTCAGGTTTTTATTTCTCCTGGTTCCCCACAAATCGTGTGTGTGTGTGTGTGTGTGTGTGTGTGTGTGTGTGTGTGTGTGTGTGTGTGTGTGTGTGTGTGTGTGTGTGTGTGTGTGTGTGTGTGTGTGTGTGTGTGTGTGTGTGTGTGTGTGTGTGTGTGTGTGTGTGTGTGTGTGTGTGTGTGTGTGGTGTGTGTGTGTGTGTGTGTGTGTGTGTGTGTGTGTGTGTGTGTGTGTGTGTGTGTGTGTGTGTGTGTGTGTGTGTGTGTGTGTGTTCTCTCCTGCCAGGCACGCCAAAGACTCTTATCAGCATTCTAATCCTCTCCTGCCAGCGATCTCACCACTGACTCCGAGCTCAGGGCCTGGTTGGTGAATCATGCAGATGGGGGAGGAGTCTCTGGTCCCTCCCCCAAAATAGTCTCCTGTTATTCCAAAATCAGGGGGATAAGTCACATGGTTCTAACACCATCTTATTATGTACATTCCAGTCAATTCTATTAGCTCTTAATTATGAGTCGCCCTTTAGTCACAGGTCTCCAAGGCTCACAGTCCACATGTTTACCACACACCCCCCCCCCCCCCCCCCAAACCCAACAAAACAGAAAACCCTTCCCTTAATGATGGAGGAAGAAACCTCGAGAAGGAACGGGATGTAGGAAGTACATCGACAAATGGCTCATTTCTGGCCAGTAGTTCCGTCACAGCCGATGTGTTTTCTGATAGTCTTTTCTTCTATTATATGACGTTGGTGTCGTGTGGCGGTGGGCACAGGAAGGCACCACATGGGTCGTCCGTCCGTCCGTCCGTCCCCGTCCCCCATCTTCTTAAAACCATCTCCCCCGGCACATCGTCATCCTCGTGGTCACGTTTAAAGGTCGCTTTCTGTCAGCCTCTGGATGCTCTTTTCACCAAGCGAGCGGTGGATTCACTCCAGACCCGTACGTCGTCGTCGTCCCCCCCCCCAGAACCGGGCCCTGCTGTCATCCCCTCTCCTCCAGCCAGTGTGTACCGTCTGGGCGTTGTGAATGAATAGAACCCACAAAGACTCATATTTACCGTTCTCAGCGGTTTTCCTTTCTCACAGATGTTTCAAACCTCCTCATCCAAGATGGGAGGAGCTTCTGTTTGTCTCTTGGCAAGATAACTCAAAGAGTTCTGTACAGAATTGGACAACACTTGGTGGTTAGATTACTTATGGGCCGACGGTGGATTAGATTATGGCGCAGATCCGTATATATCTGTATCCGGATCCAACAGACGTCCTTGGTGTGACGAAGGTATGGGCTTTACTGAGGGCCCTCTATCTAGTTTGATCAGTTTACTTCTTCCCATCGTAATTCATTGGTACAATTGAACGTTTGCATCTTCATTTCCTGACGGTGCAATACAAATTCGAAAGGTGATTATTTAGCGATGCTATTGAATGATTTGCCCAGCCCCTCACCACATCTACTACCACTCCTGTAGTGGCTGGTGCAGAGTGGGTGGTGGTGCGGTAGGCTGATGCAGTCACAGTGTGGATGAGAGGGAGAGAGAGAGGGAGATAGAGAGAGAGAGAGAGAGAGACGACTGTGTGGTTGTGTGCGCGCCGTGCTCACTGGAGACTGCAGTCTGTTTCCTCTTTAGGCATGTTTGGCTTGTTAATGAGGTGTGTGTGTGTGTGTGTGTGTGTGTGTGTGTGTGTGTGTGTGTGTGTGTGTGTGTGTGTGTGTGTGTGTGTGTGTGTGTGTGTGTGTGTGTGTGTGGTGTGTGTGTGTGTGTGTGTGTGTGTGTGTGTGTGTGTGTGTGTGTGTGTGTGTGTGTGTGTGTGTGTGTGTGTGTGTGTGTGTGTGTGTGTGTGTGTGTGTGTGTGTGTCGGCAGCAGCAGCAGCTTTCTCGTTTGTGTGTATTTGCATTGAGATAAGCAGTGCATTGTGGGATGTGTATTCGTCGATATGCACGCTGTGTAAACTGCAGCGGAACGGTACTGTTCGGGATCCAATGGTGGGTGGGGGTGGAGGTGGGTGGTAACAGACCGCGGGGTGGAGATGAAACGGGGAGGACTTTACGGAGGCATTTGTGGTTGTGATAAATGTTAATAGTGCAGCCTTATCTAATTGAGCACCGACCTCCTCCTCCTCCATGTATATACCTTGCTCCCGCCTTTCATCACCCTCCACCCTCAGCCCTCTGCAGTGCAGTTCCTCCTCCTCCTCCTCCACCACCTCCTCCTCCACCCGCGCTAGTCTGTGTTATATTTACCAGAGGGGGAATCTTAAATAATTCACGCAGCCTGCATTCCTCAGCCCCTGTAAATAAGACCAATAGAAGAGCCTTTTGAAGAGGACCACTTGGCCCCCGGGAAAAGGCCTAGCATGCCTCGCGCTCGCCTATAAATCAGCGAGCGAGCTAGCTAGCTAGCTAGCTAGCAAGCAAGCCAGCCAGCTGGCAGGCCCTCATCCGGCCTCTGCGCCGCTGGAGCCACACCCCCCCCCCCCCCCCCCCCCCCTGTAGGAGGAAGGCTCATTTCAAACAGTTCAATGGTTTGGTGTTGGCCCCTGAGGCACTCCATACTGTCTGTGTGTGTGTGTCTTTCTTTCTTTCTTTCTTTCTTTCTTTCTATTGGCTACCGTTGAGTCTTCTGGCTCAGATGTTGAACTACGGAGGGTCTTCGTAGTTCAGGTTTGCGAAACTGCAGAACTTTTCCCTCTGTCTCTCCTGTCTCTATTAGATATTGACACATGTTAATGGAAGGTTTGGCTGTGTGTGTGTGTGTGTGTGGGCAGGAGAGGAGAGAGAGAGAGCGCCCCTAATGCGGGGGGGGGAACACCACTCAGACTCGACAGTTTCCACAGTATCTGTTTTTCCCTTTTTTCTCTCAAAACCCGCCCGAATGAGCACTTAGTCCTCCATCCGAAAAGAGGAATAAAAACCTTCACCAGCAGGCGATTGCTGGTCCTCCTCCTCCTCCTCCTCCTCCGGCGGCATCAAGGAGGCGAGAGTTGGAGTGGCTTTCTCCCTAATTCACCATGGAGCGCTTCCAAGCCCCTCACCTCTCCTCGCTAAACTCTTAGTGGCCACTTACCCCTCGCTGCAGCTGTGAGGCTGGGAAACACAGCACCGCGTCCTTTTAACTTTAACGGCTCTCTGTCTCTTTGCAACAAATCTAGAGACGGGTCGCCTTTTGTCGAACGGAATCGCAGCGATGCTGTGTTTTTGTTGTTTCTTTAAGGCGAGGAGAGATGAGATGGAGAGAGAGAGCGAGAGGGGAGAGAGGGAGGGAGGGAGAGAGAGAGAGAGAGAACGTGATGAGTGGTCTCCCCTGCTGTGCCGGGCCTCTATTGTCCATGTTCATTGTCTGCCGGGTAGCGTGTCCAACCGCTGACACACGTCCACAGAGGATCAGCCCCCCTCTCTCCCCCCCCCCCTCTCTTTGGGATCAGACCCCACAGTGTCCCCCCGCCGCCCCCCCCACAACCCCCTTGCCGGCCAGCATCAAAAGCGGGACAAAGTTTGAACAGCAGCGTTATAATTGCCGTAATAATGCTCCCGAAAATCCCCCATCAACCTGTCGCTGGCTGGCCCTGTTCCAGCAGGCTACAGGCTGAAGCTCCGCCTCCTCCTGCAGGCTGAAGCTCCTCCCCCTCCCTGCAGGGTTCAGGCTGAAGCTCCGCCTCCTGCAGGCTGAAGCTCCTCCCCCTCCCTGCAGGGTTCAGGCTGAAGCCCCGCCCCCTGCAGGGTTCACGCTGAAGCCCCGCCCCCCCTGCAGTTCTAAACTCCACCCCCTCCCATTTGCTCTGGGAGCAACTGTTTCTCACTGGGTTCCCTCTGTTGTACACTCTGCAATCCACAGGGTGGGTGGGTGGGTGGGTGTGTGTGTGTGTGTGTGTGTGTGTGTGTGTGTGTGTGTGTGTGTGTGTGTGTGTGTGTGTGTGTGTGTGTGTGTGTGTGTGTGTGTGTGTGTGTGTGTGTGTGTGTGTGGTGTGTGTGTGTGTGTGTGTGTGTGTGTGTGTGTGTGTGTGTGTGTGTGTGTGTGTGTGTGTGTGTCCTCCCTCCCCCCCTCAGTGGAAACAACATGCTCTCGGACCATAAACACTGCCTCCCCCCTGTGTCTCCCCCTGTCCTCCTCCCCCCCTGCCCACCCAGTTAAGGGCAGCGTGTGGTGGTGAGTTGTGGCCTAATTCTCCTACCAGACCTGGCCCCACCTCTCTGTAAAAACAAGCTCTTCATCAGTTTCTTGTCAATCCGGGAGGAGGAGGAGGAGGAGGAGGAGGGAGGGGGGGGGGGGGGGGGGGGAGAGGAGGAGGAGCAGCAGCAGCATCGCCAGAGTTATGAGTCTACAAACTCCCCCCCCCACCCCAAACAATGCAGGCCCACTGTTAAAGGGGAGGAGCTCTCTCAGAACCAAACTCCTTTTAAGTACATTGAAATTGTGTTGCAATCCTTATGGTTGATCTTTGTACACACATCAGCTTAACTAAAGAAACAGGTTTAAAATAGCCAAATAGCAGTACAATATGATGTATATACATATTGCAGTGGCCCTATGTACAGTCGTGCAAATTATAAAATATATATATACATACAAATTTGAAATATACACACAAATAATAAAATAGAAACACAATATATATATATATATATATATATATTATATATATATATATATATATATATATACTATATATATATATATATATATATATACATACAAAGGTGAGGTGGGATGTAAACCAAGTATTGCGGTATTGATGTAATACATTATTGTAGTTACACAGAAGGAAGTGGATTGTATAAGGAGGCCCGGAGAGGGAGGGAGAAGGGAGGCGGGGGAGGAGGAATGGAATGGCGGAGGTCAAAGGTTACACTGATCCCTCTTGAAAGGGGGTGGAGTAGAGGGGGGGGGGGGGGTTGGTGGGGGGGTGCTGAGGGTTATGTTGGCATTGACCCATTGTGTGTGTGTGTGTGTGTGTGTGTGTGTGTGTGTGTGTGTGTGTGTGTGTGTGTGTGTGTGTGTGTGTGTGTGTGTGTGTGTGTGTGTGTGTGTGTGTGTGTGTGTGTGTGTGTGTGTGTGTGTGTGTGTGTGTGTGTGTGTGTGTGTGTGTGTGTGTGTGCCGCATTGCTGTCCCATGATCATCACTCCAGTTGTGCCAAGTCACCCCTGACCCTTGACCCCCCCCCCCAACAGCAGCATAAGACGAGGTCCTGCCTGGCCTCTATCTGGAGGTTCTGCCGGGCCTCTATCTGGAGGTTCTGCCGGGCCTCTATCTGGAGGTTCTGCCGGGCCTCTATCTGGAGGTTGACTAGAGAGGTGTGTCTGTAGTCCAGAGGTTCAGGTCCAGAGTGGGAGGCGGGTCCAAACCGTTTCACGGGAGAGGCTTAGTGAATGGAAGTGAAACCAGAGGCCATGCCTCCACCACACCAAAAAGTCCCCTTGATTCGGATCTGGATCTGCACCAAAATTGAATCAACTGTTCCCTGGCCCATAAGTCATCTTACCACCAAGTTTAGTCACATTTCGTTAATACATTTTTGAGTTATCTTGCTAACAGACAAACAAACGGGTGGCGAAAACATAACCTAAAATAACAAAAAAATGGATATGACATTAGTTATCAAAAGAAGGTTGGTTGGGATAACATCAATGTGTGTGATTTGGAGAAAAATATCAGTTCAGAGGTATTCAGTCGTTCTGGGGAGCGTTACTGTTCTTTCCCCTCACTCTCCCAGAGTCAGAAACTAAACAATATGTATTTGGTGTTGTCTACGTTCAGTACGTTATGTCAGACAGCGATATCAGGCCTCATCTTGGCTAACGCAATTAGTGGCTATGGAATCATGATCTAAAACATCCTTTTAGGAACCCAGGAGTGGGGTAATGGAGGAAGAACAGTCACAGACCTCTGCTCTGGTCCTAGTGACTTGTTGTGGTCTGGTCCTCCAGTAGCTTCTCGGTGGTGGGTTGTCTCATTCAGTGGGGGGGTGGTGTGGGTTGTCTCATTCAGTGGGGGGGGGGGGGTTGTGGGTTGTCTCATTCAGTGGGGGGGGGGGGGGGGTTGTCTCATTCAGTGGGGGGTGGTGTGGGTTGTCTCATTCAGTGCAGTGGGGGGGGGGGGGGGTGGTGTCGGTTGTCTCATTCAGTGGGGGGTGGGGTGGGTTGTCTCATTCAGTGGGGGGGGGGGGGGTTATGGGTTGTCTCATTCAGTGGGGGTGGTGGTGTGGGTTGTCTCATTCAGTGGGGGGGGGGGGGGGGTTATGGGTTGTCTCATTCAGTGGGGGGGGTGGTGTGGGTTGTCTCATTCAGTGAGGGGGTGGTGTGGGTTGTCTCATTCAGTGGGGAGGTGGTGTGGGTTGTCTCATTCAGTGAGGGGGGGGTGGTGTGGGTTGTCTCATTCAGCGGGGGGTGGTGTGGGTTGTCTCATTCAGCGGGGGGGGTGGAGTGTGGGCTGTATACACACAGCACGGCAGGTGGCCACCGTGAAGGAATGTGTGAAGAGGGCTCGTGGTGTCATTCAACTGTTGCCCGGTCAACGCAGTGTGTGTGTGTGTGTGTGTGTGTGTGTGTGTGTGTGTGTGTGTGTGTGTGTGTGTGTGTGTGTGTGTGTGTGTGTGTGTGTGTGTGTGTGTGTGTGTGTGTGTGTGTGTGTGTGTGTGTGTGTGTGTGTGTGTGTGTGTGTGTGTGTGTGTGTGTGTGTGTGTGTGTGTGTGTGTGTGTGTGTGTGGTGTGTGTGTGTGTGTGTGTGTGTGTGTGTGTGTGTGTGTGTGTGTGTGTGTGGTGTGTGTGTGTGGAGTGAATGGGGGAGTGTTCAATCTCCCCTCTTTTTATTATTTCACTGGACCGGTCCAGAGGAATGCCGCTGTTCTGCTTCAGCCATCGACCTCCACCATTGTGTGTTACCTGCATGTGGTGACCTCATCTGACCCTTGAGGTCAGGCTGTCGACACACACACACACACACACACACTCCTAGTGTGTTCCTAGTGCCATGCAGGTAGGAGAGAACTACTACTCACCAGTAGTCATAAGTGCATTTCCTTCCTAACGAGCTATAATAATATTCAAGATTCAAGATAACTTTATTTATCCCGAGGGAAATTAAGGTGCAACAGTTGACACAGGGGGGAATAAATGCACACAAAATATACTAATACCTAAAAATGTATACATACATATATAACAACATCATATATAATACATTACATTTCCTTCCAGAGCTAATAAGCACAAGCTAATAAACCAGCAGCGGGAGACTGTAGGGTGTAGGGTGTAGGGTGGGGTGCTTCCTGAGGAGGTGAGAGGGTGTCAGCCTCTGGCGGGACTCGGGAGATGAGCAGAGACTCTGCGGTCCCGGGGTGAGAAAGACCGAGGTGGGGGTGGGGGTGGACTTCAGAACAACAACATTAGAAACGGACCAATAGCTGAGTCAAACTTGAAATTAAAGGGCGGAGCTAAGGCGCTGGGACAGCTGCCAGTTTGTGCCCAGTCACCGCCGCCACCATCCACCACACACCGCCACACACCGTCACCCCAACCCCAACCCCCGCCACACACCACCACCCAACCCCCACCACACACCGTCACCCCAACCCCAACCCCCGCCACACACCACCACCCAACCCCCGCCACACACCACCACCCAACCCCGCCACACACCACCACCCAACCCCCGCCACACACCACCACCCAACCCCCGCCACACACCACCACCTAACCCTCGTCACCGCCCAACCCCTCCCCCTCACCACCACCACCACCCATACTTTACAGCTCTTCTTTCATCTGGAAGCCTAGCAGATGTTGTGGATAGGGGGGAAAGGGGAAGAGATGGGGGGGGGGGGAGAGAGAGAGGAGGAGGAGGAGGAGGAGATGGGGGGAGAGGAGGGTCATTGCGGTTTTATTGGACACGGCGCCGGGACACGGTGTGAGGAAATGAAAGCCACCCTCTTTCCTCCTTCCTCCCGATTGGTGATTTGTTCGTGGCGACGCCGGGTTGCAGAGGACCACGACTTCCTCGACCTCTAATTTCCCGTTCTGGCCTCCCCCCCCCTCCCCCCCAACGGACACCACGTGATCTGGTAATATCCCTGCTCTCCCCCCCTGCTGCAGTGCCCTCCCTCGGGCGACACGTTTAACCTCGGTGGCCTTCAACAGCGGCAGCAGCACTTTATGAAGGCCTTACAGGGGTTCACCGTTCCTGTGTCTACACCCCAACACGTTGTCCTAGAGGGAAACAGGAAGAGGGCCCTCAGTAGAGAACATATCTCCAACTAGAGGGCCCTCAGTAGAGAACATACCTCCAACTAGAGGGCCCTCAGTAGAGAACATACCTCCAACTAGAGGGCCCTCAGTAGAGAACATACCTCCAACTAGAGGGCCCTCAGTAGAGAACATACCTCCAACTAGAGGGCCCTCAGTAGAGAACATACCTCCAACTAGAGGGCCCTCAGTAGAGAACATACCTCCAACTAGAGGGCCCTCAGTAGAGAACATACCTCCAACTAGAGGGCCCTCAGTAGAGAGCATACCTCCAACTTGCGGGCCCTCAGTAGAGAACATACCTCCAACTTGCGGGCCCTCAGTAGAGAACATACCTCCAACTAGAGGGCCCTCAGTAGAGAACATACCTCCAACTAGAGGGCCCTCAGTAGAGAGCATACCTCCAACTTGCGGGCCCTCAGTAGAGAACATACCTCCAACTTGCGGGCCCCCTCAGTAGAGAACATACCTCTGACTAGAGGGCCCTCAGTAGAGAACATACCTCCAACTTGCGGGCCCCCTCAGTAGAGAACATACCTCTGACTAGAGAGCCCTCAGTAGAACATACCTCCACCTAGAGGGCCCTCAGTAGAGAACATACCTCCAACTAGAGGGGCCCTCAGTAGAGAACTTAATGGAGAGCAGACAGACAGACATACAGGTGAAATCATAAGCTCCTCCCATCTTCAATGGCGGAGGTGATATAAAGCGTCTTCTACCTGCGCACTCACCCCACCGCTGGGAGAGAAACAGTTTAGCGGCTAAATCCTCTTAATTGTTCATTTAGAGAAACAATTTTGTGATTCCGGTGCCCGGGTAATTCCGCTCTTTGCCTATTTTAATTAGCTGAGTGCCGAGCCGTCCTTTTGTCTGCGTTCTGTCAGCCGAGGACGCGGCGTGCCAGCTGTGTTGGCTCGCCGGGCCACGGCGCTTCGTGGTGCTGCCATGGCGTGCGTAGAGAGGGGAGGCTCTTCTTCTCCTTCTCCTTCTCCTCCTCCTCCTCCATTCCCTCCTCCTCTTGACTGTCTCTCCCTCCTCCACTCCCTGTCAGATTGAGGGACCCACTCTGCTTGTGTCTCTCTCGCTCTGGCTCTCTCTCTCTTATTTATATATATATATATATATTCACCCTCACTTTCTCTCGTCCTTGACCGGTTCATCTCTCTTTCTCACACTCTCTCACTCACGACAAGGGGGACGTGATGAAAATGGCTGCTTAATCATGCAGAGAGGTCAACCAATCACGTGTCCCCCGGCTCTGTGATTTAAGGGCCTTTTTAGATGGCCTCAGCCAATAGAATAGAAGAGAAGGGAAGGAGTGAGGAGAGAGATGGATGGAAGGATGGACGGACGGACATGTGACACGCAGTGTGACCCCTCAGAACACACACACACACACCCCTACCTCACCAATGGCCCTGAGGAGCCACATCTCCCTCCTGCTAATGTCAGCATGTTGCTCACGCACTGTAAATGGGGAACTGGTTCCCTGCTGACACACACACACACACACACACACACACACACACACACACACACACACACACACACACACACACACACACACACACACACACACACACACACACACACACACACACACACACACACACACACACACACACACACACACACACACACACACACACACACACACACACACACACACACACACACAGGCAAGCCACCTGAATGTCAATAGGAGAGTGACGGATGGATATGAGGGAGGGAAAGCCAGGGAGAGACCTGTGCACTCTCTATCTTGTTTCCTGTGCCCTCTCTCTCCCCTGCCACCCCCCTTCCCTTCCTCCCTCCCTCATCCCCTTCTATCCATCCCGCTTGCAGCCTCCTCCTCCCCCTTCCTTCCCGTTCCATGTGGGGTTGACTGACATATCGTTAGCTGGTCAACAGCTTCATATTGGATGCGTAACCGGTCCAGATTGGTGCTGAGGCTGCGGTGGCTACATGCTAATGAAGGTTCCCGGGCTGAAGTGTGGATTGATTTGCATTCATGTGGGCCGCTGGTGGCTTTCTCCAATTTATTCATCCATTTATTTATTTATTCAACCTTTTATTTAACCAGGCAAGTCGTTAAGAACAAATTCTTATTTACAATGGTGGAAGGCCTTTTTTAAAAACTTTTCGCAGATGTACACACACACACACACACACACACACACACACACACACACACACACACACACACACACACACACACACACACACACACACACACACACACACACACACACACACACACACACACACACACACACACACACACACACACACACACAGTGAACATATGCTTGGTCAAATTTGTCATTGAAAAAGGGTGCCAAAAGTACCAGTTAAACTGCAGCTTTCCGTGACTTTAATGAGCTTCCTCGTCCATCTGAACCACGAGGTCACTGCCCTCCAGAGGGCTGTTGTTCTCTACCGTGTTGGCACATAGTCATGCTCCAAAAGAGGACCAGAAAGGTGGACTTCCAGAAAGTCTTAGCTAACCCGTAGCTGCAGCTAGATAGCTAGCTATTCATTTGCTGCAAAAAGGTTCTTCATGTTGTCTTGATCTCGCAGTATATTTAGAAAAGAAAAGGAAAAAAGGCACTATGGGGCGTTATTTGATATGGGATTAATACCTCAGGGTGTGAGTGTCATGTTTTGGGATGGATTTTCGTCCAGTATGGAGCCACCGGAGAACAAGCCAAACCAAGCGGTTATTCCGAGGTTCTCCGGCAACCATGTTGACTCAGTTACTCTCCTGGTAACTTAACGCAAAGGGGCGGACCTATCTTATTGGAACGTGAAATCAGAGCAGGAGCAGGAGGAGGAGGAGGAGGAGCAGGAGGAGGAGGACATATGTGTGTATCATTGCATTAGGATTCTGTTTATCAGGGAGATGTAACACTGTACTCCCCGCCTGCCTCCCACAGAGTCATTGACTGTGTGTGTGTGTGTGTGTGCGCGCGCTTCAAGCAAATAGCCTCTTGTCTGTTCTCTTTATTGCTCGCCCTCCCTCATTCCGTCTCTCTCTCTTTAGTTCCCTCTCGCTGCCTCCCCGGCGCTCTGACCTTGTGTGGGCGAATGCTGATGAGCCCAGAGTGGAGGCTCTCGTCAATCGAGTGAGCACGCGTGTGTGTGTGTGTGTGTGTGTGTGTGTGCGTGTGGTATTATGTGTTTATTGTGTAAATGCAGCCCCGGCCGCTAATTGACTGTCGGGCACGCCGCCTCTCTCCTTCAGCGGCTGAACCCTGCCCTCCAGCTGGTCCCGGGGGTCCCGCCAAGGGAATAGCCCGACCCTTGCTTCCCCCCCCACCACCACCCCCCCCCCCCCCTCCTGATTCCTCCCGTCGAAACTCACTCAGGCGCCGCTCTGGCGGTGTGCCCGACTGAGGACGGGCGCCCCGCTCACACCGCCTCTCTCGTCTCGCTGGCTGCTGCCTCGCTGCTGCTGCCTCTCGTACGGCGAGGCCGGCCTCGGGATTGGTTCCGCGGCACTTCCTCTTGACACAGCATCCACGCTCTTTCCTTTGAAGCCGTCTTTGATGTGGAGGTTCTAGCGCTACTTTTCGGATCAGATGAGGATCAGATGGGGATGAGGATCAGATGGGGATGAGGATCAGATGGGGATGAGGATCAGATGGGGATGAGGATCAGATGGGGATGAGGATCAGATGTTGTCGCGATCGGCAGAGAGAATATATGAGCTTTATTATTTGGCAGATCCCGTTTGATTCATGAGGAAGATTCAGCAACTAAATAAACTTGCCCTCGGGTTTTTCAGACTAACGTGGCCAATTTTAAGCGTGGGGCTGTTGCCAAAAATCCAACACTTCACTCTCCAAACACTCGAGAGTCGGCCAAAACAGTGGCGTCCTGCCAAAGCCAATAGGCATGTAGCAGTCGCCCGCGTTGGTTGAGAGGGAGTTTTAGCTTTCGGGTATTAGCCGCCGGTGGCTAATAGCCAATATTTCCGACACGCACGAGCGCTTTTACAACAAACAAAACTAAAAGTCTGACAAACTTCATCATAAACATCATAAACCGACTGGGCTTTGTGAGAAAAGTTAGCGGTCTTATGGGCGAGCTTATGTTCAAGCTCTTTGTTTTTCTTCCTCCTCCTCCTCCTCCTCCTCCTCCTCCTCCTCCTCCTCCTCCTCCGTCGCGGTCGACTCTTGTTTACCCGCCTCTTATGGCGTGTTGACAGTCGGGAGTGAACCGGCGGTGGGAGAATTAGGATCCGGGGATCCTGGAACGCGGCTCCACGGGGCCGTCTGGCGTGGCGTCTGGCTTCGTGTCGTGTGGTTAGCACGCAAGAAGCGTTGTGTAAACCGTCCGGATAACACCGCAGCGGTCTGGGGGGATATACAGCGATTACGTTTAAGTAACGGGCGCTTAAAGCGGTGTTTGTAAGCTTGGGGAAGGGAAGGAAGGGAAACGCAAACCTCTGTTTGCGTCCTCCTCTGAATTCTGAATACACACACACACACACACACACACACACACCGGTTTTACCGTTCTTATCTACGCCGCTGCTGACTCACGGCCAACACCAACCCAGTGACCTCCTGCGGTGAGGTCATCCGGGGTCACCTCATTGTTGGGCCGAGGTAAACACACAACAGAGAGGAAGTGACAAACTGACACTACACTCTCTTTGTTTAGACTGGATACACTGTGTGTGTGTGTGTGTGTGTGTGTGTGTGTGTGTGTGTGTGTGTGTGTGTGTGTGGTGTGTGTGTGTGTGTGTGTGTGTGTGTGTGTGTGTGTGTGTGTGTGTGTGTGTGTGTGTGTGTGTGTGTGTGTGTGTGTGTGTGTGTGTGTGTGTGTGTGTGTGTGTGTGTGAAAAAACGCGGCCACCGAAACTATTAGGAAAATAGAGGCGGAGCAGTCGGGCGGGGAGAATGACCTGTTGTGTAATGATGGCCTCCTGCCAGCTCCACCCTTCCTACTCCGTCTCAGTCTCGACTTGGCAGCCGTGAACTAATCCATTTTGTTTTCTCTCTCTCGCCAT
>CM051002.1:23633305-23638305 GCA_027704905.1 Muraenolepis orangiensis | reverse complement strand
TCCTCGTCTTCCTCCACCCCCTCTCCGTCCCCTTCCTAGCTGTCTGGTGCTTGGGTTAGGGTGCTCCCCTGAACTGTTGGCTGCAGTCTGCACCACCACTGCTACTCCTGGTTGATAGGGACCTCTGTCTGCACCACCCACTGTCTTCTACTCCTGGTGGATAGACCCTCAGTCTGCACCACCCACTCTCTGCTACTCCTGGTGGACGGGACCTCTGTCTGCACCACCCACTGTCTTCTACTCCTGGTGGATGGGACCTCAGTCTGCACCACCCGCTCTCTGCTACTCCTGGTGGATAGACCCTCAGTCTGCACCACCCACTCTCTGCTACTCCTGGTGGATAGACCCTCAGTCTGCACCACCCACTCTCTGCTACTTCTGGTGGATAGACCCTCAGTCTGCACCACCCGCTCTCTGATACTACACTCTGATACGCACCACCCACTGCACCACTCTCTGCTACTCCCGGTGAATACGACCCCAACACAGTCACTTGTTACCGGTGAGGTGGAGCTGTCATTCAGCTAAAACCCAGGCGGACCTTTTTTAATATTCACAGCACCCTCATCTATCAGACCTCCGCCTGTTTTCAACAATTAATGACCAGCTGCTTCCTTTTTTCTTTTTCTTTTTTTCAAACGAAGAAAGGAAAAGAAAAGTTAATAAGCGTGCGTGCTTCTGCAGTTTATTTGCTTGTTCCTGGAGAACGGAGGACCAATAATGCTCTTCAGCCAGGAGGCCTCCTCCCCCTCCCCCTCCTCCTCGCCACCGCTGCAGCTCGACTAAGAGTTTAATTAGCATTTTAGATGCTAATGTAGCCTTTTGGGCCGCAGTGTGCCGTGGTTCTGTCTCATTGCAGTTATTCATTAGGCTCCGATAATTGCCGCGGTCCGGGGCTTCGCACATTTACCGCCGCCGCCGCCGGTAATGGAACGGCGCCCGTCCCGTCCCACGGAAAGGTCAAGCGCCGCCGCCTCCTCCTCCTCCGCAGCCGCATCGCGGGGAATCGAGGGATGCCCCGAGACGCCGGGGAGAAATGCCTTTCTTTCTCTGGAGAAACTAAGTGTCTATTTTCCGAGTGACTGGGCGGCGGTGGTGGTGTGAGTGGTCGTCAGAACACGGCGGCAGCTTGAACTCACCGAGTTCCTGACAACTGGGAAGTGTGTGTGTGTGTGTGTGTGTGTGTGTGTGTGTGTGTGTGTGTGTGTGTGTGTGTGTGTGTGTGTGTGTGTGTGTGTGTGTGTGTGTGTGTGTGTGTGTGTGTGTGTGTGTGTGTGTGTGTGTGTGTGTGTGTGTGTGTGTGTGTGTGTGTGTGTGTGTGTGTGTGTGTTCGATTGCAAGGATACTCAATTTAATTCGAAGGTAATTTGTTTCTACGCCTTTTGTATTGTTTTTGTGTGTGTGTGCCGGAATTTGACGTCCCAAATCTTGTCGAGGACCCCCCCCCCCCCCCCTCTCCATCCAATCCCTCGTTGGCCCACAATAATCTTAATGGTCACCAGATCTTACTTGTCACTTGAGTCTTAACCTTTGGACCCTCTCCATCGAACCACATGAGCCGTGACCGCCGGACAAGGGCCTCCCCGGGCTCATCGAGGGGGGGGGGGGTGTCAGCTGACCCGTGGGTAGGGACCGGGATTGGGGCTAGCTTAATCCCATTACGACATGGTAGCTAGTAAAAGAATAGGTCAGGGGGAGGGCCTTCTTGTAACGTGACATATTAGGCTGTGGTTTAAATGGCCGTCTGATTCCCTCGCCAGCGCAAACTCGTTAGAGAGAGAGAGAACGTCCAAAATAGGTGCGCCTTTTCAGAAAAAAACAAATGTATTTCACACAAAGTCTAAATCTGTCACTTTTTGCCCCGTTCTCACTTGGTGGAGGAGGGGACTCTGCGGACACGTTGGGCGCCTGGTTTGTGGTTCCGGGGTCCGGTGTCCCAATTAAAACGCTCTCTCTCTCTCTTCACCACCCTGGGAACCTGCAACACGGCGGATATATCAGGGTGTATACTAGGTGTTTTTTTTTATATTTTTGCAGCCTTGTTAGTGGTAGCAGCCCCCTTTCCCCGTCCCACGCTGGTGCAACGTTTTCACCCGTCACCTGGTTAATGGCTGTCACATCTCCCCCCTCCACCACGCCGTATCTCCCCCCCCCCCCCTGGTCGGCTGGGGGGGCGGAGTGACGCTGAGTGGTGAAAGCAGGTGAGGAATTGCGCTGGGATTTAGGGGCAGCATCGAGGTGGGCGGGGTGGGCGGTGTAAGGGGGCGGGGGGGGGGGGGGGGGGTCCAGTCCACCTGGCAGGTCATTTGCACTGGGCGAGCGGCGCCGTGATATATTTACAAACACTCCGTGTTGGACCTGCTGAGAATGTGAAGGCAGAGCCGGTGGGTGATGGAGAGAGAGGAGAGAGGGAGAGGAGAGGAGAGGGAGGGAGAGAGAGAGAGAGATAGGCAGGCTGTGCCTGATTTGTTTAGCAGCGCTCTAGAATTATTGGCCAGAAGGCAGTGTGTGTGTGGCTCCACTCCGCCGTGTCTTTCCCCCGCCCCCCTCCCCTTTTATTCTAAACATCTCTTCGTCTTCTCACCACTGTCGGCGTAGGCTGTTGTTTTCATCTGGTGTCGGACGGAGCCGTCGCACGAGAGGACCGTGTGGGAGCTCAACCAGTAACTGTGTCAGCGTTCCGTCTGGCCCTTTGGTTTCTTCTGTGCCGGTACACAGGTTTTCCTTGGCAAGCGATGAGGTGTGTGTGTGTGTGCGTGTGCGTGTGCGTAAGAGCCGTCTGTCTGTCCTGTGCAGGTCCAGATTTGTGTCTCCAGCCATGCGTTGTCCACTCGACGGGTTCAGTGATATTATGTTAAGTCAGGAGGGGGGGGACCCTGATTTATGAAGTCTCTCTCTCATATTTTTTTATATCCTCAGCCCTCCCTGTGTCTCCTGTTCTTATTGGTCCTCAGTGAACCCTTATCCTCAGTTTACGACTGGACTCTTTGTGTTTACTCTTTGTTATTCTTTCGCTCATGGTGTTGTGTGTGTGCCCTCTCTGCGGCCGCTCCCTGCGGCTTCTGCTTGTGTCAACTAAACGCCATAGTCTCTCGACCGCTTGGTTTTCTGTTGTCGTGGCTCCATTTGCCTTGGGAACACGGAACGTAAACCCAAGACCCGACACAAAGAGGAACGCTCTGTTTACTCTCCGTCTCCTCCAGGGGTATGAGTTGTGTCGGCCTGCCAGTCATGTGACCTGAAGAACGCCGGCTCTCTCTCTCTCTCTCTCTCTCTCTCTCTCGCTCTCTCGCGCGTGATTGATGCTTTGTCTTGTGACAACCAACCGCCTTCCTTTGCCGCCACACACATACACACACACACAATGAGCTGCTGTTACTCGTCCTACAGGCTGGACTGGTTGGCCCTCCTCAGCCCTGGATCCAGGCGGTAAACGCACACACACACACATGCGTCTCGCTGGAGTGAACGTTTGGATAGTTGATGGATAGACGGGAGCAAACAAAATGGCCTCCCGATGAGTCATGGCGAGTTCCACAACAGAATACTGAACTAGAGGCCCTCAGTAGAGCATACCTCCATCATGCCATAAAGTCCCCTGGATCTGGATTTAGATCCGGATCTGTGCCAAATTCGAATCAACCGTTCCTTGGCCTATAAGTAATCTAACCACCAAGTTTTGTCAAACTCTGTACAGAACTTTAAGCTTGCTTTTATCTGGCTGACAGACAGACAGACAGACAGACGGACAGGGGTGAAAACATAACCTTCTGGTCCTTCTTCGATGCCGGAGGTAACACAACAAAGTAAGGTGTCATTCTTGTGGCGTTACGTAAATCAGAATAAATCATAAAAAAAGAAAAAAAAAGCCCTTTTTTGTGGTGAAATGAGTCACTCTAAAAGCCCGCCTGCTCATTGTTGAACCCTCTCAGGGGAGGAAGACGACTCAAATGGTTCTCTCGTGTTTTTGACTATCGTCGGCACACGGAGAGGAGGAGGAGGAGGAGGAGGAGGAGGAGAAGGAGAGAAGAGGAGATAAGAGGAGATGAGGTCTCCTTGCGTAGAAGCACTGAGAGACGGATGACCGGGAGGACCGGCAGATGTGAGCGATGCTCCGCAGACGGACCCGCTCCTCGTCCCGCCTCGTTGGTAACCTGAAGAGATATCTCCCTCTCTCGCACCAACGGCTGCTTTCACCTTACCTTAATAACCCTCTTTCACCTTACCTTCACCCTCACTCTCTCTCCATTACACCTCCTCCCTATTACTGCACCACCTCATCGCTCCTGTCTTGTCTGCCCATTCCTCCCCCCCTCCTCCCTCGTTCTCTCTCGCTTCCTCACCCCTCGCTCTCTCTCTTCCTCACCCCTTTTGTCTCCCTCGTCCTCCTCGTCACACCTCCTCTCTCGCTCTCTGATGTTCCCTCTTCATGTCTCTCGACCGTGATGTAGAGCATCATGGAGGCACACTGCATGCCTCACTGCAAATATCTGCTGACGAACTGGTGGGTGGGAGGAGGGAGGGGGAGGGAGGAGGAGGGCGGGGAACCAGCTGAGTTCTCAAGGCCTATCTATTCTCTCGAGTGTATCTCTCCCCCTTTATTGTGTCTCTCTGTACCTCTCTCTGTTCTCTCTCTCTCTCTCTCTCTCTCTCTCTCTTATCTCTCTCTACCTCTCTCTGTACCTCTACCTCTCTCTCTCTCTACCTCTCTCTGTTCCTCTACCTCTCTCTCTGTTCCTCTACCTCTCTCTCTGTTCCTCTACCTCGCTCTCTGTTCCTCTCTTTGTACCGCTTTCTCTGACTCACACACACACTCTCTCATCCAGCCTGGCTGGTCCCCAGCTGAGGGCCCAGAGAGGGAAGTGATGAGATTCTGCGGACGCTTGTCTTTTGTTTTCAGCTGCAGCCACCTGAGCTCATTAAGGTTGACCTGAGACGACTCCGCTGTCAGGGTGGTGTAGAGAGAGGACGGGGTGGACCGGGGTTGTTATTGTGGTGTT
>CM051002.1:23623305-23628305 GCA_027704905.1 Muraenolepis orangiensis | reverse complement strand
GGGAGAAAAAATGAGCGGGATGAAAATGAGGGAGAGAGGGAGAAAAATGAAAAAGGGAGAGAGAGAGCGATAGAGGGAGAACAATGAGAGAGAGCGAGAAGGGAAGGAGAGAGAGATTCTCACACTACCTCACTACCTGCACCTGTCTGAACATCCCCCCCCCCCTCCCTCCCTCTCTCCCCCAGCTAGTCCTCTGACGGGTGAGGGATTCTTCCACGTATCAAGGGTTTGCCGAAAGGCATTGAAGTCCTAGCCGGTCCACATTCCACCCACATTCCCAGTTGGAGCTGACTTTACGAGGGACCGGTCTCTGAGGCACGACCTCCTGATTCCTTGGGGGGGGTGTGTGTGTGTGTGTGTGTGTGTGTGTGTGAACAAGAGGCAGCGGGTGTCTTGTTCTACTCACACACACTCCGGGTCTGACCCCACCCTCGTCCCTCTTGGCCCAGATTCGAGGAATTCTGTCAGTGGGCCCGGAGACAACTGTGTTCTGAACACACACACACACACACACACACAGACATTCTCTGTCTCTCTCTCTCTCTTGTGCTCACACACATGCATTGTGTGTGTGTGTGTGTGTGTGCCCATGACAGCTGGCAACCTGTGGGTACATCAGACTAATTTCTCTGCTTGTGTGCCATCTTGTGAAGCCACACACACACGTAACACACACACACACAGGACAACCGCTGCCTGCCAGATAAGAAGGCAGGCAGCGGTTGTCCTGTATCATCTGTGGATATCCGGAGTGTTCCCCGTGAGCCGGATCCAGTATCTCTCCCGTCTTCTAGAACACCTGGAGAGGACGGTTCAAGATTCAAGAAGTTCCCCGTCCTGTCAACGTCAGAGGACTCGCTTTTCAGTTATTTCCGATGATTGTTTCACGATTATACATTTAATCTGCTCATGGCTCATCGAGCTCCACTCAAAAAGCCATTTTGGAATGAAATCTTAAAGTGGTTATAATATCTCTCTCTCTCTCTGGCGAGCTGTCAACAGAAACACGTCATATTGTTATTTTTGAGGAGTGGAAGATCCTGTAGAACCAGTTGTTAAGCCAGAATATTGAAACATTACCTCACCGTGCTATGTCCTTTTAGACACAGACACACACATATTACATTAGTCATTTAGCAGACGCTTTTATCCAAAGCGACTTACAATAGTGTGTTTCAACAAAGGAAGGTAAGAGAACAACTCGTCACCAGAAGTCAAAAGTTAATTTCCTTCCTAACACGTCTAACAAGAACTGAACCAGTGCTCAGGTAGAAGTACAATAAGTTCAGGTAAAAGTGAAAGGGAAAAAGTACAATAAGTTGGCAAACAATATATAACAATATCTACCTATCTATAATATGTAATCTACACACAGTCTCGCTCTCGCTCTCGCTCTCTCTCTCTCTCTCTGAGACTTACTCGGTCCAATCCTTGCGCTACAGTATTGGCCCTGAGAATGTGGCCCCTGGCAGCCTGTTCTGGGCAGGGAGGGAGGGAAGGAAGGAAGGAACCAAAGCAGTATGTCACTCTCTGCACTGTGGGCTGAACCTGTTGTTTTTACGATGTCATCCGGATGTTAAGTAAATGTGATTGACCCCGAGGCTTGTTAATAGACAAACTATTGTCCTTGGAGCGATGGCTACAAGACGGTGTCAACAGGAAGCAGAAAACCATTCTGATGAATTTTCCTTTGGGAGTAAGCACTGATTAGAGCTTGCTAGAATTGTCTTGTCTTGTCTCTTTTTGAGATAAAGTTGGCATTTTGTGCTGTTAAAGCTGTTCTTCTTACATGTTCAAGAGATGGTCTGACCACAGATCTACATACTGCATAGGCCGGGCGGCTAGTGGGAATGACAGTTGTATTCTGTTCTTCACATGACAATATAGGCCTACTATAAAGATAGCGTCAATGACGACCTCATCCGGCCTCACTATCAATTTTGACATATTAAAATTTTGACGTGTATTAGTGGGTTATTTTAGCATGGAAGCCAAACCGAATTTAAACCAAATTGTGATCTGAGGGGGAAGAAGCATTGTTTTGATGAAGTAGTTATTTAGCGCTTACTCTGTTAATGATAAAAATCTGAATAGAAGTTCTATGCACAGTGGCTATACAAACAATATTAACGGAAATGAGTGTCATTTGAGGGAGAAGCGTTTTTTTGCGTAAAGTATATTTACCTTTATTTAAATAAGACAAGCACATAAATCACGTAAATTGCCTAATCTCGTTTGGTGTCATGCACCTGGAACGCTTTGAGTTCCTAACTCGGAAGTTTCAAGTCTGAAACAGACACAAGATAGATCCTTGCATGATGATAACCCGCTCCCCAAAACTCTGATTGGCTATTCACCAGCGCAGTGAGCTCTGCTGATTGGTTCACAGAGCCTCTGGCTAGACCCGCCCTAAGGGAGGATGGTCCTTCCTTACTGCGTACACACTCGCGTTAAACACCAGGACTCACCGGCCGCTCGGGTCCGGGAGTTTTATAACAATGGGTAGCTTGGGGAGGACGATCCTCCGTACAGTAATTTGCAATTGCGGTAGGGGGTAAAATAGTAATACTATCAGTATTTTCACAGATTAATCTGTTCAATTTATTTTAATTTATTTAATTTATTATTATTTTTCTTTTGCAAGGTGATTCTTCTCTTGGGGAGGATGGTCCTCCCAAATACCGCCATTCTGTAGATATTGCGATACAGTATTCTTTTTTTTTTGTGTGTGTTTGCATTTTTGTCTTTCGTGTGTTTTAAATTTGGGGTTCGACATTGGGGTTCGCCCCTCAGTGTCCGATATTGTGTTGCGATATTCTGATTGTTTTTTTGGTTTTCACATTTAAGTCTTTTGTGTGGTTCGACCTTAGCTGGCGGTAATTGAGGAATTTGTGAATATACACAACAGCGCTCTCTGTAGGACGGTTCCCGTTAATGAGCTTCCACTGGGCTTACGTTGATGTTTCTATCTTGAATATTGTTTGCGTGTGTGTACCAAGGTAGCCTTGCACCCTGTAATAAGTGTAGTCTACCTTGGTGTGTTTATGTCTGTGTGTGTGTTTAAGTGTGTTTATGTGTGTGTTTTGGAGGTGGTTAGTTTACCCCATGGGATCACACCCCTCCGTCTGTCGGACCACGCAGCCTCCTGTTCGTGCGTGTGTGTGTGTGTGTGTGTGTGTGTGTGTGTGTGTGTGGTGTGTGTGTGTGTGTGTGTGTGTGTGTGTGTGTGTGTGTGTGTGTGTGTGTGTGTGTGTGTGTGTGTGTGTGTGTGTGTGTGTGTGTGTGTGTGTGTGTGTGTGTGTGTGTGTGTGTGTGTGTGTGTGTGTGTGGTGTGTGTGTAAGGGGGGGGTGTAATCCTTTGGGCCTATATGCAGATCGTGGTGCCGGTGATGGTGGAGATTAGGTGAACCCCCAGTGTAGATGGGGGGGGGGGGGTGCAGGGATTAGGGTTCTGGCTTCATCTCTCACACACACACACACACACTTCCAGTTACCTCTCAGCTGTGGGTGGGAGGTTTAATTTGTGTTTGTGAGTGAGAAATGTGGACCAATATGTGGAGTACATCTGGTGTGTCTCCCAGTCCCTCTGCGGGGGTGAGTGTGAGCAGGTGGATGGACCAAACCAAAGCCGGGTGCTTTGGTTTGGTGAGACTGGGTGGGTGTGAGGGTGGATGTGTTCCTCTCTCTCTCTCCCCCCTCTTCCTCTCTCACCCCCCTCCTCTCTCCCCCCTCTCTCCTCTCTCTCCCCCCTCTCATCTCCTCTCTCTCCCCCCCCTCTCATCTCCTCTCTCTCCCCCCCCTCTCATCTCCTCTCTCTCTTTGCCCCTCTGCCCCTCTCTACCTCCTCTCATCTCCTTTCTCCTTCTCTCTCACCCCTCCCATCTCCTCTCTCTCGCTCTTTGCCCCTCTGCCCCTCTCCACCTCCTCTCATCTCCTTTCTCCGTCTCTCTCCCCCTCCCATCCTCCTCCCCCCTCCTCCCTCTCCCCCTCCAGGAGAAAACACTATAATTGATATGCCAGCAGCAATAAATCAGCGTTGGTGCTTCGGGTCCGACTCACTATCTGAACAGACAGGTTTAGGTACTCTGGAGTAGTGTACACACACACACACACACACACACACACACACACACACACACACACACACACACCACACACACACACCACACACACACACACACACACACACACACACACACACACACCCACACACACACACACACACACACACACACACACACACACACACACACACACACCACACACACACACACACACCCCAATTTTCTTTCTCCCTCTCTCCTGCCATCTCTCATTCTTTCTCCCCCATCCCTCCCCCCTTTTCCTCTGCACCAGCATGTGGGACACACTCTCTCCCCCCCCTCCATCTTGTAAACAAACTAAATAAAAATCCCCCCCCCCCCACACACACACACACACACACACACACACACACACACACCCATCCTCCCTCACACACCCTCGGTCGCACTAAGTCATCATCCCTATATGTGATCCCTCTCTCTCTCCCCTTCCAATCTCATCTCCCGGGTCCCCCTCCCTCTCTCTCCCTTCCACTTGCTCACCCTCCCCCCTTACCTCACCCCTTCCCATACCTCCCCCCCTTCCCTTGCTGGGTATCTGACCCCCTGCGGAGTGGCCGTGTTCGGGGATCTCTCTCTGTCCCCCCCGTCCCCCCCGATCCTGGCTCCTGATAGCAAATCCAATCAACTGTGGTCCTTCATAACCCACCCCCCCCCTCCATCATAACCCCCAACCCCCCCCCCTTTTGGTGGGTGTGTGTTGCTCTCTCTTACATGATGAAGCCTACCAACCCTCTCTACCTCCTCCCCCTCTCTGCCTCCCCCCCCACCCCCCCCCCCCTGATTGAGTGTCAACCCGGGCCTCCATGATGGCATATACAACCCCCACCCCACCCTCGTCATTCCTGCTCAGACAGGAAATTGAAAGTGAGGAGAAAGAGGTGGGGTGCTTTACAG
>CM051002.1:23608305-23618305 GCA_027704905.1 Muraenolepis orangiensis | reverse complement strand
AAGTGAAAAAAATGCGCACACTAGTGTTATTTGTGGAAAACGTGTCATCCGGAATATCAATTCCACTTCAATGCATATTTCATTAGTTTTTTAAATTAGCCCACACGTCTGTTTTTCGTCCGTCGAGGAAGTGTGTGTGTGTGTGTGTGTGTGTGTGTGTGTGTGTGTGTGTGTGTGTGTGTGTGTGTGTGTGTGTGTGTGTGTGTGTGTGTGTGTGTGTGTGTGTGTGTGTGTGTGTGTGTGTGTGTGTGTGTGTGTGTGTGTGTGTGTGTGTGTGGAGGCTGGTCAGTCCCATGAGTTGGTGGTCGTTGGTGGAACATTCCTCGCTCTCCTCTCTCCTCATACATTGCTGGCGGCATGCTGGCTTGACCCCTGACCTTTCCCAACAACACCATTGATTCCCCGGCGCCCCTTTCACACAAGGCTGGTGGTTCACAGTGGAAAGAGGAGGTTTTCGCTCCCCCCCCCCCCCCCCCTCTTCTGTTTCTCTCCCTTCTCTCTCTCTCTCTCTCTCCTCCCTTCTCTCTCTCTCCTCCTTTTCATCTCTCTCCTCCCTCCTCCTTTCTCTTTCTCTCTCCTCCTTTCTCTCTCGCCCCCATTCTGTTTTCTCGCCCCCCTTCTCTCTCTCTCTCTCTCTCTGTCTCTGTCTCTGTCTCTGTCTCTCTCTCTGTGTCTTCGTCCTTATATCCAGAAGCTTGAGGTGCTTTGATGTAGTCAGACTGGGGACATTATTAGACCAGTCTGCTGGATTTGTGGAATGTCACTCAAAGCACGCACGCGCACACACGCACACACACGCGCGCGCTGAGTGTTAATTCATTGAGTGTGTGTGTGTGTGTGTGTGTGTGCTATGCTGGTGTGTGCAGAGGAAGGTCCTAAGGGAGGCACAGGTTGTCCTGCCCTGATGGACGATCCATGGCTCTGCATGTATTACACAGCGCCACACACAACCTACACGTCTTCTGGGGCTCAGTGAGGTTCATTCAACATTGAGCCACCTCGCACTATTACTGTTACTACCACCGCTTCTAATATGATGTATGAACAATAATAATCTGTACTATTACAGTGTCTGACAATCATTATATATTAAGAATATTGGTCATTTTACCAAATGTCTTCTCTTTCTCTCTCTCTCATTCTGTCTCTCTCATCTCTGTCTCTCTCTGTCTCTCTCTCTCTCTCTCTCTCGTCTCTCTCTCTCTCTCTCTCTCTCTCTCCTCTCTCTCTCTCTCTCTCTCTCTCTCTCTCTCTCTCTCCTCTCTCTCTCTCTCTCTCTCTCTCTCTCTCTCTCCTCTCTCTCTCTCTCCTCTCTCTCTCTCTCTCCTCTCTCTCTCTCTCTCTCTCTCTCTCTCTCTCTCTCTCTGAATAATCATGAAACTATGCATGATGATCATAAACATACTACTAATACTAACATACTGTTTGTTTGGGGTAGCCGACATTTCAAAATGCCGTTTCCTCATCTTTCTCGCTCTTCTCCTTTTCTCTCTCCTTTTTCCCTTTTCCATGGTCTCTCTCCCTCTCTCTCTCCCCCATTACTCACCCGGGCCTCTCCTCCCCCAGTCCCCTCACCCGGGCCTCTCCTCCCCCAGTCCCCTCACCCGGGCCTCTCCTCCCCCAGTCCCCTCACCCGGGCCTCTCCTCCCCCAGTCCCCTCACCCCTCTCTCCACCTCGCCGGGACTTCATTAAAAGGCCCGTTTAAAGCTCTTTTAAATGTCAGATGCAAGCAATTTAACTGGCAGGTGTCTTCCCCCCCCTCACTCATACATACACACAAAGACAAGCACACACACACCGACACACACACACACACACCGACACACACACACCGACACACACACACACACACACACACCGACACACACACACACCGACACACACACACCGACACACACACACACACACACACACACACACACAGCCTTTCACCTTGCACTTCAACTTGCTCTTTATGGGTCTTCATTAGTCTGAGAGCACAGGTGTGAAGGGCAGAGAGAGAGAGAGACAGAGGTGGAGAGAGAGAAAGGGGGAGGGGGGGGAGAGAGGCATGTAGACCCTCCCCACCCCCCCCCCCCACCACCCACCCGCCCGTGTCACTAATGTATTGTCAGTGTCAGTAGAGCTGGATTGCTCCCCATCCATCCATCCATTCATCCATCCATTCATTCATTCTCATTCTCCCCCTTTTGTACCGGCCGGCGTTTCGTTTTCACCGCTGTGCTTTGTGGTACCGCAAGAAAGGGAAGCTTTGGCTGAGCTTCGGTTGAAACATGTTCAAACCTGCACACACACACACCACACGACACACACATAGACACACACACATAGACACACACACACACACTATAGAAGAATGCTAGGGACCGCATAACGGCCGTTCTCAGAGGTAAGGTGATTCGGTGGCCGACCACGTGACCCCGGGTTAATGATGTCAGCCATCGCCACGACCTCAGCCCCCGCCCGCGCCCCCCCCCGGCCCGATTCAAACGGAGACCTTCGCCCTGACCTCGGATCAGTTTCTGGTGACCTCCGCTCGCAGGCTGGGAGCAGGCTTCAGGGCTCTCAGAGACCCAGAGAAACCACCACCGTTTTCACAGCTTATGACCTCCGACGATCGACGTTATGTTTTCACCCATTTGTCTGTTTGTCTGTTGGCAAGATAACTTTATGGAAATAATTGGACAAAACTTGGTGGTTAGTTTACTTGGGTGGCGATTTTGGTGCAGATCTAGATCTGCAGTATAAAATAACCTCACTTAGAGACGGTAAATATACGGTAAACTACCGTCTCTTGTACGTTGCTTGTCGACATAAGCAGCAGCAGTTCGCTGTGTGTGTGTGTGTGTGTGTGTGTGTGTGTGTGTGTGTGTGTGTGTGTGTGTGTGTGTGTGTGTGTGTGTGTGTGTGTGTGTGTGTGTGTGTGTGTGTGTGTGTGTGTGTGTGTGTGTGTGTGTGTGTGTGTGTGTGTGTGTGTGTGTGTGTGTGTGCAGCAGAGCAGCAGAGCAGCGAGGAGGTTCTGTCTGGGACAGCGTGGGAGAGACTCTGTGACCCGGGCTCCGGGCCGTGGGGGTGTGAGTGTAACTTTAGGCTGACCTTGCTATAAAGAGGTGGTGGTGGGGGGGGGGGGGATGATGATGGCGGGGTGAGGGTGAAGCACTCCGACCTGGACAGCTGCTAGACAAGCAAGCGACCGCGTGATGGACGACCGGCCAGACAGTGGTCGGTCTCTCTCTCTCTCTCTCTCTGTCTCTCTCTCTCTCCCCTTCTGATTTCCTTGACTTATTCTTTCCTAAGGGGTCTTTCACTATAGGGAGGGTTTAGGGACACAGTGGGACGCTGGCAGGCTTGTCACAAATTAAATGATTCCTTGAGATGAAAACGGGCCAAATGCAGAAAGTAATCTACAAAATCGCAAGAGCTGCACTTTTTTGACAATGGGGGGGGGGGGGGGGTCAAATGTGTAAATGTATATAACCTGTCATAAATGAAGTACTGTAGTGTCTACATTGGTTTATAATGTGTAAATGTATAACCCGTTATAGTAGAAGTACTGTAGTGTTTACACATAGTTTTATAAGGTATACATGTATAACCCGTTATAGTAGATAACGTGTAGAACAGTTGAAGCACTGTAGTGTTCACACACATTGTTATATAAGGTAAACGTGTAGAACAGTTGACGCACTGTAGTGTTCACACACATTGTTATATAAGGTAAACGTGTAGAACAGTTGAAGCACTGTAGTGTTTACACATGGTCTTCTCCAGATGTAAGAACTTGTTTTGTTTGGCACAGACCCAGGCGGATATCACATCAGGATTTGCCTAGTTGTTTTCAATCAACGTGTCATTTCTGATGAAAGAAACGATCACTCCCACTGGCATTTATTACAAAATGTACATTTTGTTAAAACCCAGTTATAGCCAAAAGGTTAATTTCCCCAATGCTTTCTAGTGCAGGAGGAAGTTAGAATACAAGTAAAAGGCACAAAGCAATAGCATACAAGAGTACATCATTCATGGAGCGTTAATGGTGCCATTCTGTTATGAACATAAACAAGCTGCCTACAGTTAATGTTGTCCTCAAAACATGCTAATGTTGTTGAAGTATGTCTTTTTTTTTTTTAGAAACTCTTTTGTTTATATATATATATGTATATTTATATAAATGTGGGCGTAATATATATGTGTAGACCAGGACATCTCTGCAGAACTACAGTACTCCATTTATAATGCTGTTATACATTTACAGTTACACATTTTACACCTCGTTTGGAGAAATTGCAGCGGCTGTGATTTGGAGATTGCACTGGGCTACTAGGCAATTTCGATATTTTGATTGATTGCTCAGCCCGTGTGTGTGTGTGTGTGTGTGTGTGTGTGTGTGTGTGTGGGTGTGTGTGTGTGTGTGTGTGTGGGTGGGTGGGTGGGTGGGTGGGGTTGGTTCAGGAAGTGGGGGCAAGGAACATTTAAAAATAAAAAAATAAAAGAGAACAGCAGGAGATATGTTCTCCCGTCTGTGTCTACTGGTGGGTGAGGAGGAGGAGGAGGAGGAGGAGGATGAGGGTGGTGGTGGTGAGTGAGAGTGAGGGGAGAGATAGACGCCCCGTGTCCTTCACCAGATGGGACATGGTGGGATGTGATCCGGGGGTGGTGGTGGTGGTGGTGGGACGGGGTGTGTGTGTGTGTGTGTGTGTGTGTGTGTATCTTTTTAGATATTCCTAACTGCTCCTGTTGTTGCATCAGATACCAACAGACATAATCAATCATGCCGCCGACGCGGCAGCAGAAGAGCGGATCGGGTGATTGATTGGACGGAGCGTCCGTCGCTTCCTTTAAACATCCACACGTCTTCTTTATGGGACGTTTGTCTCTGAGCCCCCCCATTGGCCAGCTGTCGTCACAAGACGAGGCCGTGTCGGACCAGGGCCCCGTGTGCGGGATGTAATAAGTCACATGACCGTAGACATACCTGCTCCCCCTGTTTACCTTACATTATGTCATGGTTCAAAGGGTGCGTGCGTGCGTGCGTGCGTGCGTGCGTGCGTGCGTGCGTGCGTGCGTGTGTGGCGTACACGCCTTTGTTTGTGTGTGGCGTGTGTGTGTGTGGCGTACACGCGCGTGTGTGGCGTACACGCGCGTGTGTGGCGTACACGTGCGTGTGTGTGTGTGGCGTACACGCGCGTGTGTGTGTGGCGTACACGCGCGTGTGTGTGTGGCGTACACGCGCGTGTGTGTGTGGCGTACACGCGCGTGTGTGTGTGGTGTGCACATGTGTGTGTGGTGTTCACGCCTGTGTGTGTGTGTGTATGGCATACACACACACGCGCGTGTACGCCACACACACACACACACACACACGCGCGTGTGTGTATGCCATACACACACACACAGGCGTGAACACCACACACACACACGCGCGTGTACGACACACACACACGCGCGTGTGTGTGTGTGTGTGGTGTTCACGCCTGTGTGTGTGTGTGGCATACACATGCGTGTGTGTGTGGTGTTCACGCCTGTGTGTGTGGGTGGGTGGTGGGTGGTATGCAGGCATACAGCAGCATCCTTTTTGCACACATGAGTGTATGCATGCTGCTAACACACACACACACACACACGTACACACACACACACACACACGTTGACTCCAGCAGCACGCCGCAGTGCCGTGGGCCCCGGGATCAGCTGCGATGCTTATCAGGCGGACAGCATCCTGTAGCGTGTAGCAGCGTGTAGCCCCGGGACACGGAAGGCACTCTACCGCCTCCCCTCCGTTAATGAGGTCTCGTGGAGCCCCGAGGAAAGGGCTGATACACACAGCGCATTCTATTAGCTCCTCTCTACGGGTTCGACCTGTACTCTCCTACCCCCCCCCCCCCATATTCCTTATTCTATAGTCTTATCCTCCCCGCTTGAACCGCTTGGGCTTGTAATAACTTATTTATTTTTTAAATCTGAACAAACTTCCCCCCCTGACCTCCTTCAACCCGTCATTAGGACGGCTGATCACCCCCTGGATGTGCTCTGGGTAAAACACAGTCTCATTTGGACCCTAATCAAAAGGGATGTGCCGGCAAATGCCTCAAAGTAATTAGGGCTGATTAATTGAGTCGGAGTTGACGAGCCGGAGTTAATTGACAGACTAAATGAGCGGAGGCTGGCGGCTGGAGGCTGGAGGCTGGCGGCTGGCGGCTGGAGGCTGGGGCGTGGGGTTCTTCCTCAAACATTTCGCTCCGTGTTTCTGCTCGGCTGGTACGGAAAGATTGGACCCCGGGACGGACCGAGAAGACCTGGGAACCCCTTCTTTACATAATAACACTGAAGAGAGAGTGTGTCTGAGTGTGTGTGTGTGTCTGCGTGTGTGTGTGTGTGTGTGTGTGTGTGTGTGTCTTAGGCTCTTCCACAAAGGAGAGCTAAACGCTGATTGGTCAATCGAACTGAAAGACGCAACGTTATCCCACGTAGGTCAGGAAGTGGACCTCCTTAATTCATTCTGAAACACAACGCCTTAGAAAACTGTTAAACAACAAGTTGATTGCGTTGCCTAATCCTTATGGCCGTGTGTGTGTGTGTGTGTGTGCGCACCAAGTAATGTGAATGTCAATCAATATGGCTGTTAGTAGCTCTCGCTCTCTCTCTCTCGGTCTGTTTGTTTCTCTCTGTCTGTTTCTCTCTCTTTCTCTTCTCTCTCTCTCTGTCTCTCTGTCTGTCTGTCTGTCTGTCTGTCTGTCTGTCTGTCTGTCTGTCTGTCTGTGTGTGTGTGTGTGTGTGAACATAATAGTCATAGTAAGCAGTAGACCATAGTCTGACGCCTGTATTGCATGCGTGTGTGTGTGTGATGGAGTGTGGGCCTTATAGTAATGCTCAGTCAGTGTTAACTCAAATCCACTTCTGAGGAAAAGCCAATTGCTTGCAGTCAGTGCTGCTGTGTTTTATAGTCACCTACACACACATAGTGTGTGTGTGTGTGTTAATATATGAACCAATGACAATCAGTCATTTATATCACACCGTTTGATTTAAAGTGAGTTAACAGTTCTATAGTATAATCCATATGACACATGGCTAAAATAATGATCAGCCATTATGAATTCTATACCACAGCACAAATACTTGATCCTGATTGGTCGTTCTGGGGGGGGGGGGGCGGGGGAGTGTGTTATTGACCAATCAGGGACCCCTCAGCCTTTCAAACAGTTCAGAATCATAAGCTACAAATCAACATGAACAACAAACGGTCCAACAGAACTATGGACAACAACACTGAAACTATTTACTCAGAGCACCAAGGAAGAATATTAAAAAATGTTTTAACCCGATTGAGTCGCCAATAAACAAATAACGATATCTATGAGAGTTACGATATCTAATCGTCGTTGGTAACTGTGGTTTGAGTGGAATAAACCACTCTGGGGGGGGGTTTATTGGAAGATATTGTACTGATGTGGTGCCAAGGCTTCCCCTCCCCCCACAGTGGTATATTCCTAACTTGTTTTTGTGTGTGTGTGTGTACACACACACACACACACACACACATATACAAACACACACACACACACACCCCTGTGTGTCTCCTGAGGTGATGCCGGTGATGTCTCCATGAGACCTGAAACCACACAGAGATTTTTGGTTAATTTATGAGCTCTCCCAGAATGCTTCACTTCACCATCCAGATCCAGACCTCCTCGCACGCCTCAACATATTACTCTCTCCATCTTTCACCTCCCTGTCTCTCTGTCAGCTCTCTCTCTCTCTGTCTCTCTCTGTCTCTCTGTCTGTCAGCTCTATATCTTTCCCTCTCTGTCAGCTACCCACCTCTTCCAAGCTGTGTTAGTTCGCTAGGGCACAACAGAAGGTAGATCCACTAGGTCCACTGCTAGGCCCCCTCATCTCAAAGTGTGGAAGAATACGAGGTTTCTGTGGCGCTGGGGTTGTGACACGGCTGTGAATAGCTGTGCTGTGTTTAGATGCCAGATGCTGGGCAGGGGTGTGGAATGTAGCGCTGTGTGTTTATGAACGCCCTCTCTCCTACCCTGTGTGTGTGTGTGTGTGTGTGTGCACAATCAGACTCTAGTGTGTGTGTGACATACGTTACGGCAGAGCACATGACCTGGCCCCAAGCTACTTAAGTTGTCATGGGGACGGTCGAGGTTGACACAAAGACGGTTGTGGAGACTCCCGTTGGGTTCAGGTCTGAGGGTTTAAACAGGATGGGTCGGATCGCTCTGGAGAACCTCAGCTCCGTCTCCGACATGTCGCTGACATGTCGCTGACATGTTTTGCCTCACATTCTTCCATGGCTGTTTTTTTTTTTTTTCTGTCAGAAAAACATGTGGCTTGTTGGATGAGGCAACAACACACACACACACACACACACACACACACACACACACACACACACACACACACACACACACACACACACACACACACACACACACACACACACACACACACACCACACACACACACACACACACACACACACACACACACACACACACACACACACACACACACACACACACACACACACACACACACTCACTCACTCACTCACTCACTCACTCACTCACTCACTCACTCACTCACTCACTCACTCACTCACTCACTCACTCACTCACTCACTCACTTACTCTCACACACACTTACTCTCACACACACACACACTTACGCTCCTACACACACACACACTTACGCTCCTACACACACACACACACGCTCCTACACACACACACACGCTCCTACACACACACACACACGCTCCTACACACTTACTCTCACACGCTCCTACACACTTACTCTCACACTCACACGCACTCTTGCTCTCTCACACACACGCTCCTACACACACACGCTCCTACACACACACACACACACACACACAATCTTGCTCTCTCACACACACGCTCCTACACGCGCACACACACACACACACACACCCCCACTCGCTCCTACACACACACACACACACACACACACACACACACACACACACACACCCCCACTCGCTCCTACACACACACACACACACCCACTCGCTCCTACACACACACACACACACACACACACCCACTCGCTCCTACACACACACACACACCTACACTCACTCCTACACACACACACACACACCCCCACTCGCTCCTACACACACACACACACACCCCCACTCGCTCCTACACACACACACACACACACACACACACCTACACACACACACCCACTCACTCCTACACACACACACACACACACACACACACCCCCACTCGCTCCTACACACACACACACACACACCCACTCGCTCCTACACACACACACACACCCCCACTCGCTCCTACACACACACACACACACACACACACACCCCCACTCGCTCCTACACACACACACACACACACACACACACACACACACACCACTCACTCACACACACACACCCACACACACACACACACACACACACACACACTCGCTCCTACACACACACAGCCACAGAGAGGTGCATGCATTGGGCCATGTGTGAGCATATGTGTGTTTCCTATATGGACCGACACGCTAAATGGGCGTCGTTAGCGGCGAGTGACGTCATCAGCAGGGTCTCTTTGCGGTATGTTGTGTTATATTATGGTATGTTGTGTTATATTGTGGTATGTTGTGTTATATTATGGTATGTTGTTATATTATGGTATGTTATTCTATGAGGTTTCCACAGCCGTGTGAGCAGAGGCGTGTGTTGACAGACTGTGGGGGGGGGCGGGGGTCGCTTGTGTGTGATTCGTCTAAAAGAGAAAACAGTCATAAAGGGCGGGATTATGCAGCCAGGGACGTGTTTGGAACCGGAGTGTGTGTGTGTGTGTGTGTGGGTGTGTAGGTGTGTGTGTGTGTGTGTGCGTGTGTGTGTAGGAGCGTGTGTGTGAGAGTAAGTATGTGTGTGTGTGTGTGTATACATGTGTTGCGTGGAATATGAATGGCTATATTTCATGGGGTGACGTG
>CM051002.1:23593305-23603305 GCA_027704905.1 Muraenolepis orangiensis | reverse complement strand
TGTGTGTGTGTGTGTGTGTGTGTGTGTGTGTGTGTGTGTGTGTGTGTGTGTGTGTGTGTGTGTGTGTGTGTGTGTGTGTGTGTGTGTGTGTGTGTGTGTGTGTGTGTGTGTGTGTGTGTGTGTGTGTGTGTGTGTGTGTGTGCGCGCATTTTGTCACTCCCAGTGTGCATAATAATGTGCAAGGTTGTGATGCCATAGGGAGGGGGGGAGAGAGAGGGAGGGGGGAGAGAGAGAGAGGGGGGAGAGGAGAGAGGGGGAGGGAGAGAGAGAGAGAGAGACTCTCTACCACCTACCTCACAGTACAGTGTGTTGCCCAAGAGTCAGCTCTGAGCATTTGTCAAAGTGACACCTATTCAGTTAGCTTGACAAAGACCCTTTTATTTAGTTTTTTTTTTTTCTACTTTCCCCTCCGCTGTAATGTTCACTAGTGGAGGTGTTTGTGTACTGTACGTCTGTGTGTGTGTTTGTGTGTTGTGTTCTGGGTGATTTGTGTGCTGACCCACAAAATAAACCAAAACCCAAACAACTCGAGACACCAATAGCTGCATTTTCCTTGAATATGAATATATTGTTTTTATTTAAAACATTGTGAAATTTCACATTATGCTACGTGTTCAGAATAAAATAGTGACACACACACACACACACACACACACACACACACACACACACACACACACACACACACCGAGTGTTAATTGGTGGTGTGTGTGTGTGTGCTCCAGGGGTCGTGACCTTTTGAGACACTCTGAGAAGTGATGTACAGAAGAGTGTGTGAATAAGGACCACACCGTGACACACTGATCGAGCCGTGAAATCCAGAGCAGACGGCTGCTTATCCTCCAGTGTGTACGGTGTGTGTGTGTCAGAGTGTGAGAGAGAGTTCTTTAGGTTAGTTATTTTCATGAGCTGTGTGTTCATATGCGGTGTGACTGCTTCTTCTTCAGCGCGTCTGACTGCGTTTAGTGTTTAGTGTTTAGTATTCATCGTGGGGCCGTGTTCCACCTATATGACACTTCAAAGACCTCTGCGGAAACACATCAGGTGTTGAAACGATGCTGTTGAATGTGTGTGAGGGCCACACACACACACACACACACACACATGTACACACGCACACACAGTCACACTGTACACACGTACACACACCACACGTGTACACACACACACACGTGTACACACACACACACACGTGTACACACACACACACACGTGTACACACACACGTGTACACACACACGTGTACACACACACACGTGTACACACACACACACACGTGTACACACACACACACGTGTACACACACACGTACACACCCGCGTACGCACACACTGTGGGTGATGAGTTGTGATGGTTTCTAGTTCTACAGTTGTACAAACCGTGGAGAGAACGGTGGAGAGAAATGCAATTCGGTCTTATTGTTTTATTTTAAAAAGGAAGGCATCGCTGGCTTTCTCTTTGTAAACTAAACTTGTTTCATTGCCATACAGTAATGTATGTACGTGTTATTTATTTAAACGCATATCTCGTTTGTCATCTCGTCTCCTAAAAACCTTTATCGCCGCCTCACTTGAAGATTTATCTCCCGACGTCCGTAATCAATTCACTCGCTCAGATGGGCCGAGTTTTTTTATGTTGCTAAATGACTTCCTTGGCTCCGATGTCAAGGTTGTCCTGAGGAACATGGCATCCGTGCCACGAGTCTCACACACACACACACACACACCCACACACCCAGGAAGTGTTGGTTGGAGATCCTTGGGTTTGATGGGATGCAGATTGAAGAGCTGTGTGGGACAGACGGATGCAAAAGAGTAAATTGGAAAGCGAAGGCAAGGCTGATTTATATATTTCTATTTAAGTGCTGAGGTTGAGGGGACCGCGAGGGGGGAGGCTGGAGGCCAGAGGGAGGGGGAGGCCAGAGGGAGGGGGAGGCTGGAGGCCAGAGGTTGGGGGAGGCCAGAGGGAGGCCAGAGGGAGAGGGAAGCTTAGGGTGAGGGGGGCGGATAGAGAATTGGAGGTGCTGGGGTCGAGGTCTCTCAACCCATCTCTCTCTCTCTCTCTCTCTCTCCTGTCTGTTTCATAGCTTGCTTGCACTGTCCTTCATTCCTAGAAGGCGTGTCACATCAGAATGCATCATGCAATTACATTTTTGTTGCGATGCTTATCGTTACAGCGGCGTTTATACACCGTAAGCTAGGCCGATATATTTATTTTAGCCATGTCTTAAAAAACGCTGTGGCAACTAGAGGGCTCTCAGTAGAGCGTACCTCCACCACACCAACAAGACCCCTGGATCCAGATCTGCACTAAAATCAACTGTTCCTTGGCCCATAAGTAATCTAACCACCAAGTTTCGTCCAATTCCGTACAGAACTTTTTTGAGTTATCTTGCTAACAGACAAACAGACAGACACACCAAACAGACAAACAGGGGTGAAAACATAAGCTCCTCCCATCTAGGATAGCGGTAGGTACCATTATCTCCCCATGATGACTAATCCTTTCAGGATTAATAAGTAAACGATGACCAACAACAACCATCACACAACCGAGTTAATGACTAGCATTCCAATGCTCCCAAATGCTCCCGAAATGGCGGCGGTCCTTACAGTCATGTGAGGTCGACACGTCCAATCCCCAGACGGCTGTCTCTGTCCCGCTGCTGTGGCAGACAGACAGTTGGGTGTGTGTACACACACGCACACACGTGCATTAGAGCAGATCAGACACAAGAGGATCCTAATGGATAATCCAATGCCTATTGTTAAGCCCACACACACGTGCACATGAACACCCACACACACACAAACACACATATGCACACACACGGATTGAGACACAGACACACACACACACACACACTTCAGCTGGCCACTCCATTGGAGTTGTTGCGCCACCATCTGCCGTGTGTGTGTGTGTGTGTGTGTGTGTCGTCTCTACTGCCAGGTGGCAGGTGCCCCAGTGGTCACACTGCGCCCATTCAGGCCGTGCCAGACTCAGGTGGGACAGAGTTTAGGGCGTGGGGGTGTGTCCTCCATTCATCTGGTCGGGATCAGAGGTCGACTAATCCTGTTGCCCCAGGAGGACGGTCCAACGCAGCCGCCAAACGGACACCGTGTCCCGTGATACGTCTCGTCGGTGTCTCAGAACCAGAATCAGGATCCTCATGGTCACGGTTTACACACACAATTTTACAGCATTTTACAAATATCAATTATTTAAAAAAATAAACTGATATAAATTGCCAATTATGAGTACAAATATATATGGGCATAAGTACTGCAAATTATAAAATATATATATACATACAAAACATGTAACTAAGTGTTGTGTTGATATGTATAATGTACAGTATTGCAGTAACAGTCAGTCAGTTTCACTAGTCGGGTTTCCATCACCATATTTTGCATTTTGAAGTATCGCATTAGAAAATGTTGATGGAAACGACCAAATTAGAATCAACTTCCTCTGATTCGCATTAAAAAATGATACGCTCGCTTGAAGTGTTTTTCTGACGTAGCGAACTCTGAACTCACGTGACTCACGCCGTCGGCTTCTTGTCACCGCCCGATGTCTCTCATCGCTGACGTAGTTTGTTCGTTCCGACGAGTTGATGGAAACACAACTAATTCGCATTTCCATATATTTTTTTTTTGTGCAAATTTCCAAAAGTTAGCTTAAAATGAGCTTTGACTGTGAGATGGAAACCCAGCCGGTGCTTTGGTTCAGAGTTCAGTTCCCTCAAGGCTCTGGAGCCACAGGAGAAGTTTAACTTGTACAATCTAGTCCTATTCATTTCCACTAATATAAGATAACGGGGTATGTGGATGGGGGACCTTCATTCTACGACGTTGACGAAACACGATCTATCGACGATCAAGACGACACGGTTAAAAAAATTACAGTTATTAAAATTGAACCGAATCCTTGAGTTAAGAGACCGAAACGCGCGGTTGTTGCTATGTCTATATTTGACAGAAGCTGTCGTTTGTGAAGTACGTGGGTTTGACACGTCGGTGTTGAACGGTGGAGGGAGAGGGCGGGGGGGGGGGGGGGGTGGGGGGAGCTATGGATACCCGGGGAAGGGATGAGCAACGGGGAAGATTCTGAGAAGGATAGAACGACTGCCAAGATAGGAGCTGTATGATGGTGGTGGTTGTGGTGTGTGTCTAGTGTGTGTGTCTAGTGTCTGTGTGTGTTTAAAGATGGTAGAATAATGTGTTTCCAATAGGAACAGTATTCCCAGCGGCCCTCACCCTTTCTCAAGTATTCTTTACTTTTCATCTGAGGGAATTTTCTCTCCTCTCTCTCTCCTCCCAAAAGAGGAAGCAGCTCGACGTACGGTCGGGAAACGGCTATTTTTATGTCCGCGTTGTGTGGACTGAATCTGACACTTTCTGAAGAGTGGTGTGTGTGTGTGTGTGTGTGTGTGTGTGTGTGTGTGTGTGTGTGTGTGTGTGTGTGTGTGTGTGTGTGTGTGTGTGTGTGTGGTGTGTGTGTGTGTGTGTGTGTGTGTGTGTGTGTGTGTGTGTGTGTGTGTGTGTGTGTGTGTGTGTGTGTGTGTGTGTGTGTGTGTGTGTGTGTGTGTGTGCGCGCGTGTATTGTGTGTGTGGATCTCATTATCCTTCTCTGCCAGCCAGCTGAGCCACCAGTTATCTGGCCTGGTTCGCTACACAGACCTGCTTTGTGTTACCGCCTGCTAAACCTAGGTCATCAGTTTATACATTCACACTGGGGAGGCAGGGAGGGAGGGAGAGAGGGTAGGGGAGAGGGAGAAAGAGAGAGATGGAGGGAGAGAGAGTGTACCGTATCCAAGACCAAAGCGGTGAATCACAAAATTTCCTAACCGAGTGTCAGACTAAAAATAGCGGCCTGGTCTGCAGCCTCACCTTTCATAGAGTCTGACTAATGGAACTTATTAGAGGGGAACTTTGCCACTTTTCCACCTCAGCTATATCAACTATGTCCACATTAGGGACCTAGTGTGAGAAACACCTCTTTCTCTCTCTGTGGGTCTCTCTCTGGCAGCTCAGTGCAGAGGCCAACTCCTAAACACTGAACATGGACTTGATGATGGGAGTTGGGGTTGGATGTTTTTTAAATTTGCATATACAGTACGACCCACATTAAAGTGAAACCAAGTCCCCCCATATAAACGGGTTTATTCCTGCTAGACCCAGCTGACCTGGAGGGATGGATGTGGAGTGTGGATCTCCGAAGCATCTCTCTCTCTCTCTCTTTCTCTTTCTCTCTCGGTCTCTTTCTGTCTCTCTCCCTCTGTGTGTCTCTCTTTATGTCTCTCTCCCTCTGTGTCTCTCTCCGTGTCTCTCTTTCTGTCTCTCTCTCTCTCTCTCTCTCTCTCTCTCTCTCTCTCTCTCTCTCTCTGTGTTTCTCTCTTTCTGTCTCTCTTTCTGTGTGTCTCACTCACTCACTCACTCACTCACTCACTCTCTCTCTCTCTCTCTGCTCTCTCTCTCGCTCTCTCTCTCACTCTCTCACTCTATCTCACTCTCTCTTTGTGTGTCTCTCTCTCTAGCTGAGACGAGGGATACCCCCATTAGCATGTGCCCCATAGCATGAAGGCGGCTGCTGTGCGGCGATGTAATTGGAGGCAGCGGTATGGCGGGTGCTAAGGCTAGCCGCCGTGCTAGCCTCCCGTGGCTAGTGGCTGGTCGACCGCGGCCGTGCTCATATGCTTCCGACCGCGCGGGCCTCGGTCCAGGCCCGAGGCTATCATGGCAACACTCTGGGGAGTGGGGATTGTGTGATGGTGTGTGTGCGCGTGACTGTGTGTGTGTGTGTGTGTGTGTGTGTGTGTGTGTGTGCCCCCAGGTTCTTGAAGCACGGGACTAGTGTTTATAAACATGGGACGCACCCTGCTGTGGTGGCACACTAATGTATATAGTTGAGTGAGGGAGGGGGGAGAGAGAGAGAGGGAGGGAGAGAGAGGGAGAGAGAGGTATAATGATGTTCTTCTCTGGTCTGTACCTACAGTATAATAAACGCCCATCCCTGATTCCTCCTCCTCGTTAAAACTGGTCGTGTGTGTGTGTGTGTGTGTGTGTGTGTGTGTGTGTGTGTGTGTGTGTGTGTGTGTGTGTGTGTGTGTGTGTGTGTGTGTGTGTGTGTGTGTGTGTGTGTGTGTGTGTGTGTGTGTGTGTGTGTGTGTGTGTGTGTCGCAAGGTAGGAAATTCCCATTTGTTTAATGAGGTTGTTTCCCCCCCCCCCCCCCCCCCCCCTGGAATAGAATTCGAGGTGGTTTTTTTTATCATTTCCAATTTTTATTTTTTATCAAATGTTATTATCAAATTCATTTTTTTTCTATGTAGCATGACAGACCAATATCTACACTCATATATAGTCTAATAGGAATACAATAACCACTTTGCAAACACAGAATACAATTAAAGAAGAAGAAGAAGAAGAAGTTAGAAGCTCTTTGTTTTGTGTGTGTGAGGTTCACTGTTCCTCCATGAGATGTGCCCCCGGTGAGAGGAGCAGGTCGGTGTTCCTGCTCCACCCACAGGCTGGTCCTCCTGCTCCACCCGCAGGCTGGTCCTCCTGCTCCACCCACAGGCTGGTCCTCCTGCTCCACCCGCAGGCTGGTCCTCCTGTCCTGCGTCTGAAGGAGAGACGCACGCCGCTGACGAAGGATATGACTGAAATATTTAAAAGACGTCACATGGGCTCATGTACGCACTGACACGTGCACACACGTACACACACAGGCGTACACACACGTACCCACACGTACACGCACGTACACACGCACACACACTCACATACACACACACACACACTCACACACACTCACACACACTCACACACGTACACACACGTACACTCACACACGTACACACACATACACACATGCACACCTACACACACACACACAGGGAGAGATGGATCCACTCTTGTGGTCTCATTAAAGCGTCTTTAACCCCTAATAGCCTTGCTCTTTCAGGGAGCGTTGGCTAATGGCACTGGGGAAAATTAGGCAGAGAGCCCAAATGAACCGTGAACACACCCACTGTTCCAGGATGCTGGGCTAAAATATTGTCTCAACTATGAGCTCCAGCTAGCATGAAAATCTTCCCCTTAATATAATGGCCTCTCGTCCTTAAACACCGTGGATGTACAGTAGTTACATTGGACCCAGATGTGTACAACAACAACAACACTGTACGTCGGTTCCATTCCCCAGGGGGAACCATCGTCTCCCATCCTCCTACGAGGAGAGGAGACATGACGGGGAGAAGAGACGGGGAGAGAAGAGGAGAGGACACGGGAGAGGAGAGGAGACAGGGAGAAGAGACCAGGAGAGGGGGGGAGACAAGGAGAGGAGATGGAGAGAGGGGAGAGGAAAAGAGAAAAAGGAGAGGAGAATGGAGAGAGAGGAGAGAGAGAGAGGAGGTGAGACTAGCAGGGGAGAGGAGAGAGGAGAGGAGAGATATGAGCCGAGGGGAGAGAGGAGAGGATGGGGACGTTGGAGGGAGCCGGTAGATGCAGACGGTGAACCAGAGCAGAGGTGTAATGTTCTGAATAATGGATGGCACGATCCATTTTTAAGGGTTGGATTATGAAGACACAGTGGAGACTACACAGGCCTCTTTATTTATTTTTGCTTTGACTTAACGTGCTTAATAGTAACTATAAACCATAGATTCATAAACCTAGAACGCATGTGCGCAGATTTTTGGGTCAATTCATTTTTGGCGATTATATTTTTCCTCGCCGTTGGACTCACTTTGGTTTTTTTAAATCGTCCCGTTAAATGGGATTCATCTCATGCTTCACACACTTGCCGTTTTATCAGTGAAGAAGCTATTTAATTGGCTCTCAGCTACGGCTAATGCTGGCCTCTTTTAATACAGAGATGGTGGTGGTGGTGGTGGTGGTGGTTGGGCTCCAGTTGGCTGCTCTCGGGGCCCTGGCACCAGGCCTTGTTTGTGGGCCGCCAGGCAGGGAAGTCGTGGGTAGAAGTTAGCGTCGTAGCATCGGCCTCCCCTGCCACGCCAGCCTCCGCAGCCAAGGGCACACCTTGTGTCTGGCGGGCGGCCACGGCATGTTGCCGTGTGTGTGTGTGAGTGACACACACACACACACACACACACACACACACACACACACACACACACACACACACACACACACACACACACACACACACACACACACACGCACACCCCGAAACAAACGCACTCACACCCCGAAACACACACACTCACACCCCGAAACACACACACACACACACACACACACACACACACACACACACACACGTGTGTATATGCCAAAGAGGTGAAAATGAAAGTTGTAACTCAAACAAACTAGTGGGCAGAGTCCACAGGGCTTGACGTGAGGCACAGCGGGCACTGATTACCTTTTGGCCCCGGCCAGCTCCCTCTAGTGCATGTACACACACACACACACCCACCCACATGCAGACACACACACACACACACATGCAGACACACACACACACACACACTGGCCCCCACACACTCATTAAGGCCTGTGGTTGACAATATGTATCGCAGCTGGGCTCTGCGGCTTTAACGGTGGCGTGGTCCATAGATAGGCTGGGTCCACCAGGGTACATACACACACACACAAGCACACACGCACGCACGCACGCACGCACGCACGCACGCACGCACGCACGCACGCACGCACGCACGCACGCACGCACGCACACACACATACAAGCACACACACAAGCACGCACGCACGCACACACACACACACACACACACACACACACGTGCAGACAAACACACACGCACAGGCAGAAACACGGGCACACGTGCACGCACACACACACACACACACAGATACCTGGGGTTTTTGCCCTTCACTGTTCATGGCCTCAACCATACACATGCATGCATACATGCACGTACATATACACACACACACACACCCACATGCACGCATACACAGACACACACACACACATGCACGCATACACACACACACACACACACACACGTACCCACACAGACCTGCTCAAGCGTGCACAGCACGCTTTCCTAAACGTCGGTAAATAAGCGAATGTTGAGATCCTTCATCTCCTGCCTCTCGTGATGGAACTAAACCACGGGGAAATGTGAGTGAGCATCCTATTAACTAATCTAGTGTGAGAAATATAAATGCACATACGCAGATTCACACATACATGCTCTCTCTCTCTCTGCCTCTCTCTGCCTCTCTCGCTCTCTCTCTCGCTCTCTCTCTGCCTCTCTCTCTCGCTCTCTCTCTCGCTCTCTCTCTCGCTCTCTCTCACTCTCTGTCTCTCTGTCTCTGTCTCTGTCTCTGTCTGTCTCTCTCTCTCTCTCTCTCTCTCTCTCTCTCTCTCTCTCTCTCTCTCTCTCTCTGCCTCTCTGCCTCTCTGCCTCTCTGCCTCTCTGCCTCTCTCTCTCTCTCTCTCGGGAGCTACTGTAGTAAGCTTATCAGATAAGCCATCGCCAACCTAATAGATATTTAATAGATTGTTTTAGATTAGTTCCCCTGCTTTAGTGACATTAAGATGATTCACTTGAGTGTGTGTGTCTGTCTGTGTGTGTTTGTGTGTGTTTAGACACAAATTGTCTCCATACGTTTAAAATGGAGGCAGAGTTTGAATTGAAAGGGATTTGTGTGTGTGCGTGCACGCATGTGGTCATTGTGTGTGTGTGTGTGTGTGTGTGTGCGCGTGTGTCAAACGCCTCAAGCAAGTCACAAGTTGTCTTATGATTTGAGAGTCGATTCAAGGCCACAGTGTTCACACAGAGTACGATGTCATCACTGTCCACACACACACACACACACACACACACACACACACACACACACATATTCACAGAGAGACACACGCACACACATTCACAGAGACACACGCACACACATTCACAGAGAGACACATTCACAGAGAGACACACATACACACACACCACCCTTGGGATGTGCATAGAAATACAAGCTTGCTAACAACCCCAATAGCATCTTCCCTCCCTCC
>CM051002.1:23585805-23590805 GCA_027704905.1 Muraenolepis orangiensis | reverse complement strand
GGTGAGTGTGCACCGTGACTGTCTAGTAGTTTTATTCTTAAGGGGGGTTCATAACAAATGACTTGGCATGTGCGTTAATTCTCTTAAAAGTCGCCGTCCTCCATGTCTGTCGTCTCTCTCTCTCTCTCTCTCTCTCTCTCTCTCTCTCTCTCTCTCTCTCTCTCTCTCTCTCTCTCTCTCTCTCTCTCTCTCTCTCTCTCTCTCTCTCTCTCTCTCTCTCTCGTCACCCGGTCCTCTTTCCATCTATGGGCCTCTGCTGGATTAAGCTAATTAAAGCTCGGCAAGCAGCATCCCAAGAGAAATGACACACACACACACACACACACACACACACACACAACTGCACTGCTCATTAATGAAGGCAAACACAATAGGAGCTTCCGCTAGTAAACATGGATGAATCACAAGGTGAAGCACACACACACACACACACACATTTACTGACGCACGCACGCATGCACATGCACACACACACTTACACAGATACAGCATTGGAAGAATAAAAATAAAACATTAAAAAATTCAAAACAATACAGTCTCCTAATTGGCCGAGACACACGGTAGCACAACTGTGACAAGATGGTGGCATGGAAGAAGAAGAAGAAGAAGAAGCAGCATCAGCAGCAGCCTGGTTGTGTGTTGGTTAGCCCGTGTCCCCTCCCCAGAACACGGCCCATAAGCTGTGTGTCTGTAAGAGCATAGTGCTGTCTCTACAGTATATGGGTCACTAGAGGGGCTGGCCTAGAAATAACACTTACACAGCCCCACGCCTCCCCCCCCACAACCTCCCCCGCTCTCTCTCTCCCTCCCTCCCTCCCTCCCTTCCTCCCCTTACATCACCCAGAGGTCCAGGGGACTATGGTGGAGTGACACAGTTCACCCCTTGGCTTTCTGTTCTGTTAGTACTTGTAGCCGTTCCGTAAGAAGTACTGGTAACTGTTCCGTTAGCAGTACTGGTAACTGTTCTGTTAGTAGTACTGATAGCTGTTCTTTTAGTAGTTCTTGTAACTGTTCCGTTAGCAGTACTGGTAACTGTTCCGTTAGCAGTACTGGTAACTGTTCCGTTAGCAGTACTGGTAACTGTTCCGTTAGTAGTACTGGTAACTGTTCCGTTAGCAGTACTGGTAACTGTTCCGTTAGTAGTACTGATAGCTGTTCTTTTAGTAGTTCTTGTAACTGTTCCGTGAGTAGTTCTACCAGTACTACTAACGGAACAGTTATCAGAACTACTAAAAGAACAGCTACGGTTCGGTTAGTAGTACTGGTAACTGTTCGGTTAGTAGTACTGGTAACTGTTCGGTTAGCAGTACTGGTAACTGTTCGGTTAGTAGTACTGGTAACTGTTCGGTTAGTAGTACTGGTAACTGTTCGGTTAGTAGTACTGGTAACTGTTCGGTTAGCAGTACTGGTAACTGTTCGGTTAGCAGTACTGGCAACTGTTCGGTTAGCAGTACTGGTAACTGTTCGGTTAGCAGTACTGGTAACTGTTCGGTTAGCAGTACTGGTAACTGTTCGGCTAGTAGTACTGGTAACTGTTCGGTTAGTAGTTCTGGTAACTGTGTTCGGTAAGTAGTACTGGTAACTGTTCTGTTAGTACTGGTAACAGTGACCAACTGTTTTGGTCACTGGTTCTGTGACACTTTATTAATGAAACATAACCAGTCGAGAGGCGGGGTAAACAGGAACATGAGGCTGACCAATGGGATGGAACCCACTGAGAAGGAAGCCATTCATCGCAGCGTGAGGAGCGACGGGAAGCGACGGACCGCTCAGTCACTCAGTAGGAATTCCTTTCCGGATGTTTCCCCGGGATATTAGCTGTGCCACCGGAAAACTGTGGGTTTCCAGGGGAGGCTATTGGATTACAGATAACCTTGGAGAGGGTGGGGAGGAGAAACTGGCTGGCAAAGGAGGTGTGTGTGTGTGTGTGTGTGTGTGTGTGTGTGTGTGTGTGTGTGTGTGTGTGTGTGTGTGTGTGTGTGTGTGTGTGTGTGTGTGTGTGTGTGTGTGTGTGTGTGTGTGTGTGTGTGTGTGTGTGTGTGTGTGTGTGTGTGTGTGTGTGTGTGTGTGTGTGTGTGTGTTATACAGTGGCCTGCAAGGGGACAATAAAGCCACTTTTCCCCTGAACTTTCTCCCTTTCTTGGTTGGTTTCCGTTACTTCCCTTTCCCTTCTTTCACTTCCTGTGTTCGGGGCCTCCTCTGACCTCACCTCCTGTTCCAGTTCAGCTCAGATCTGGTTTCCAGTTGGGTGTTTTTTTTGGGGATGTGATGCAGGGAAGATTGTGTTCGCCGGGAATGAAGACACTACGCTATAGTCTCCGACCGCATCAGTAGCTGGAGCAGGGTCCTGTGTTGTAGGTGTAGAGAATATAGAACACACACACACACACACACACACACCACACACTGTGAGCGCGTGCGCACGGAGGCTCCGATAACACAGGGGTCTTTAAGTTGTCTCCAAATCCCGTGAGCGAGGCCCTGCCTCCTCGGTTGCCATGGCAACAGTAGTCAGGGGCAGCCGCGTGTGTGTGACTAGAGGCGGAGGAGGAGGAGGAGGATGAGAGTTGTGTGTGTGTGGGGGGCGAGGGAGGGGGGGAGAGAGAGAGAGAGAGAGAGAAAGGCGATGGAGAGAATGCGGCGATCTGTCACGGTGTGTGTGTGTGTTGTAACGGAGGCGAGGGATTTGAACCCCTCCCGCACGTCCACCCTCCCTCCTCTCAGGAAGAGGCGGGTCTGGGGGTGGGGAGGGGAGGTGGCGATGCCGGCGGCCCACCGCTGAGAGTCGTTACAGCTGGGAAGCAGCGAGAATAAGTGGGCTTGTAGGTCACGTCTACTGTGAGTTGATGGCGAGAGAGAGCGAGAGAGAGAGACGAGGGGTGCGAGAGAGAGAGACGAGGGGTGCGAGAGTGAGAGATGGGGAGAGAGAGAGAGAGAGAGAGACGAGGGGTGCGAGAGAGAGAGAGAGAGAGAGAGAGAGAGAGAGAGAGAGAGAGAGAGAGAGAGAGATGCGCTGTTCTCTCTCTACGTCTCGATTCTACGTTTGACGGAAATTGGCGTAAATTGGTCTGGTCGTGGGGCGGCGATACTCGTCTCTCCTACACGGGGAACACCGGGTTACGGGGGACACTTGGACAAACCCCCCCTCCCTCCTCCTCCTCCTCCTCCTCCTCGCACACACACACACATCTGATCTCCAGCCGTCATCTTGTACAGACGGCTCTCCTACACACCACATTAAAAGCGTAGCAGAGAGAGAGAGCGAGAGAGAGAGAGAGAGATTAGATTTGGCGCAGACAGACCGCCGCTGTCACGGAACCAATGGAAAAATCCATAGTTTCATTACAGGGCGGCGGGGAACGGAAGCGCCGGGCGTCCGAGGGACTCCATCACCGGGGCCCTACGGGGGCCAAAATGGCCGCCGTTTAGACGAGCGCTGGAGTGGAGAGAAGGGTGGGGGGGGAGGTGATGGAGGTCAGGGACCGCTGCTGGGACCGACCATCGCTTTATATAAGGAGGGAGGGAGGGAGGAAGGGGGGTGGAGGGGGTCACACACTGCCACTATTATTATTATTATTATTATTTTTTTTTTTTATACACTGCGTGTGTGTGTGTGTGTGTGTGTGTGTGTGTGTGTGTGTGTGTGTGTGTGTGTGTGTGTGTGTGTGTGTGTGTGTGTGTGTGTGTGTGTGTGTGTGTGGTGTGTGTGTGTGTGTGTGTGTGTGTGTGTGTGTGTGTGTGTGTGTGTGTGTGTGTGTGTGTGTGTGTGTGTGTCGTGTCGTGTTATTTAGAAACCCAGGTCCTCTGTGGTCTTTGTAAATCACCTCAGGGACTATGCTCATTATGCTAACCCAAGTGCTTACCTGTGTGTGTGTGTGCGTGCGCACGCTTTCATGCGTCCCCTGAGGCAAATTGTAACAGCAATTCACAGACTGACTGACATTGTGAGCAGACACACACACACACACACACAGATGGATATTGAGTAAGTGTTGGACAGATGAAGAAGAAGATGATGAAGAGGGCTTTTGAAAGTAAAACTAAAGTTCCCTCATGTGTCATGTTTCGTCTTTATAGCCTGAAGTGACCTCCATGTCCTCCTCCTCCACCAGTTATCACACACACACACACACACACACACACACACACACACACACACACACCACACACCTCTCCACCGAGAGTGTTACGGAGCCAGGAGCAATGCAAATTGGATAAAACGTTTCGGAAACCGTCTTCTCCCACTGGGACTCTTTGCACTCAAAGCCCATATTCACACACACACACACACACACACACACACACACACATTTACACACCCAAGCACGAAACACATGCACCACACACAGACACACACACATGCACGACACGCACACACACATGCACCACACACACACACATGCACACACTCATATCATCTCACGCATGTCATTTTGTGTGTGTGTGTGTGTAAGTACTTATAAATCATTGTGCGTGTGTTTCCCCAATTTCCCAGCATGCCGCGGGGCTGTGGTGCGTCTCGGCTGTGGTTTGATTGGGTGGCTGCTAAATGGCGGAGAGTGATGGGAGACCGAGGTGGGAATTGAGGGCATCTCTCTCGCCCAGACCCTGACAATGAGCCGTCAGAAGGGCCAAGCGAACAGTTAATGAGAGAGGGAGAGAGGGGGGGAAGAGAGTGAGAGCGGGAGAGAGAGGTCAAAACGGTAGGAGCAAGAAAGAATAACAAGCTTGAGATGGAGAGAGGGAGAGAGGGAGAGAGAGAGAGAGAGAGAGGGAGGGAGGGAGGGAGGGGGGAGAGAGAGAGAGAGAGAGAGAGAGAGAGAGAGAGAGAGAGAGAGAGAGAGAGAGAGAGAGAGAGAGAGAGAGAGAGAGAGAGGAGAGAGAGAGAGAGAGAGAGAGAGAGAGAGAGAGAGAGAGAGAGAGAGAGAGAGAGAGAGAGAGAGAGAGAGAGAGGTTGATGAAGAGACAAGGGTTCAGCGTGTGACGGCGGTTCAGGAGAG
>CM051002.1:23573305-23583305 GCA_027704905.1 Muraenolepis orangiensis | reverse complement strand
TTCTTTTTAGTGTGTGTCCTGTTCTTTATAGTGTGTCCTATTATTTTTAGTGTGTGTCCTATTCTTTTTAGTGTGTGTCCTGTTCTTTATAGTGTGTCCTATTATTTTTAGTGTGTTGTCCTATTCTTTAGTTTTTCTTTTTAGTGCTTGTCCTATTTTAAGTGTATGTTCTATTATTTTTTAGTGTGTTTCCTATTCTTTTTAGTGTGTATTCTATTGTTTTTAGTGTGTGGGTTAGGTTTGTAGGCTATTGAGTTTATTTTAAAAAGTGAACACAACTTTCTGCCCTTCATGCCCAATACTACACCTGTTACACAGAGACACACACACACACACACACACCATAACCAGCTGTCCTGTCTTTCTGTTCTGGTGGATCCCTTCGCTGTGTGTGTGTGTGTGTGTGTGTGTGTGTGTGTGTGTGTGTGTGTGTGTGGTGTGTGTGTGTGTGTGTGTGTGTGTGTGTGTGTGTGTGTGTGTGTGTGTGTGTGGTGTGTGTGTGTGTGTGTGTGTGTGTGTGTGTGTGTGTGTGTGTGTGTGTGTGTGTGTGTGTGTGTGTGTGTGTTCTCGAGTGCAGGAGTGTGGTGCACCATCTGCACTCACACTTATTTCTGGATATGTGCGTCTATAAGTCTAATTGAGCTTTTTAATTGTCTTCTAAATCCTGCTGAGCACCCATGCTGATGCTTAATGGTGTGTGCCTGTGTGTGTGTGTGTGTGTGTCCAGTCCTTTGGGAAGGGAGCAGTGGTTCTGCGAGAGAGAGAGAGAGAGAGAGAGAGCGAGAGAGAGAGAGAGAGAGGGAGGAACTGCTGTTTTTCCTCAAACGGCAGTTTGTGATTACGATGCGGAATCTATTGGCTTGTTTGTGTGCGTGCGTGTGTGTGCGTGCGTTGGTGCGTGTTTGTGTGTGTGCGCACAACTGCATGTGTGTACTGTGTGCCAATGAGTAAGAGTGAGGAAAGTGAGCAAAAATATGGATGGGAGAGAAACGAGCGAGGCAGGGATGGACTGAACATGAAGAGAGCGCGTAGGGAGGCCGGGGAGATGTAAATATTTAATTCGTACACGGTTTGTTTGAATTCATCAGCTGGAGATGATTCAACTCTGCGCTTGTGCTTGCGTGTGCAAATTGTGTGTGTGTGTGTGTGTGTGTGTCAGCTAAAACGTGCTTGTGAGTGTGATGCAGAGAGAGAGATAGGAGCAGTGTGTGTGTACCAAAAATCCCGGACTCTCACAAATGTTCTCCGTTACTGGCGAGATGACGACTGCTTCCTGTGCTAAACACAGACTTCCTGTGTGGTTGGTTTGCGGCGGTCCGCTGCCCGTGTGTGTGTGAGAAGTGGATCCGTGGAAGGAGAGGGAGAGAGAGAGAGAAAGTGTGTGGGTGTGTGTTGGTGGCTTGTCAAGTGCATGCAGAACAATGTACATATGCAGTCTAAAAACAGACGTCTTGTGACAGTCCGGTGCACTCAGATGACTGCTTGGAAACTTTCCATGTCCTCTCTCCTTGGCCTATTTTGGTCCCGGGAAAGCCTGCAGACATGGTATTTGTGTGTGTGTGTGTGTGTGTATGTGCGTGTGTGCGCAATAGCAGTGATTGTAATTAACATACTCTGGTTTCTTCTTTTAATCTTCTGCATCTTTTATTACAGTTAAAATGGAGAGGCAGCGAGGTGTGTAAGTGTGTGAGGAGAGGTAGAGAGGCAATATGAATGAATAAGAGCTGTACAGTAACTCTATATGGCACAGCACACACACACACACAGTGCCCGAATTTCCACACACTTGAGGCTGCCAAGCAGTGGTCTGGTGCTGATGTAATTTCCTGTCAAATGAGGATGTTGTCATTCCAGCAGATCTGGCAAGAGAGAGCAGAGAGACGGCATAGAGAGAGCACAGAGATATCCGAGAGAGCAGCCCACATGTCACAGAGGCTGGAGAAGTAAACCACAAGAAGCCCAGCTTGCTGTGTGCATCTTAACGATTAGGGATGCTCACTCTAAACCGATCAATCAGAGCTTCACAAATTGGCTGATCCGAAGGTCCGATCAGATGACGCAAAATACAAGATGCTTTTACTGCACAGACACGTCCTCCTTTTTCAATTCTGTTCAGCCTCATTTGAGCTTGATTTTTGCAGCTTTCTTTAATTAAACTTTTTTCTTTTCTTCTTGTTGTTGTTGAGAGATTAAGGGTGCAATGAAGAGTATCAGCAGTGAGAGACTCACCATGTCAGGTCCTCCATTTCACTGTGTTCAACTGATTGTGGATGTAAAATCAGCTGATTGTGGAGATCAAATCAACTGATTCTGGACTTCAAATCACCTGATTTCTCCTGGCCAGTAGGGGTTACAGTAAAGGGGGAGGTCAATTGAAGCCACTTATTGTCACAGTTTACACACGGACGGATGTTGGAACCCCCGGATTGCAGGCCGCCCCCGTCTGGGCTTCCTTGGGTGTCTTGGGGTCAGGGGGTGGGGTCAGGGGGCCAGGGCGGGGCCAGGGGCGGGGGCGGGGCATCTGGCCTCTCCGGTTACTGTCTCGCCAGCTGCTCGTCACTGCTGCTGTGTGTGAGAACATATGTGTGTATGGGAGCTCTACAGTAATCTCTCTCTCTCTCCCGGAGATATGAGAATAGACTTGGCACCAGTAACTTGATGCCTGCTGTGTTCAAGGATCCCTTGATCATCACCTCTCTCTCTCTCTCTCTCTCTCTCTCTCTCTCTCTCTCTCTCTCTCTCTCTCTCTCTCTCTCTCTCTCTCTCTCTCTCCCCCCCTCTCTCTCTCCCTCCCCTCACTCTCTTCACCCCCCTCCTCCCCCTGTGCCCTATACGACCTTCCGCTCACATAGGACGACTGAAATTGCACGCTTCTGCCTCGCTAGTTGCGGTATTAATAGACGCTAGCATTGTTAGCTTACCACAACTAGCGGCTGGCGCTCGTGTGTGTGTGTGTGTGTGTGTGTGTGTGTGTGTATCTGCGATCACCTCATACCTCCTTCTCCTCACGCCACTGGGGACTACCTCCCCTCACCCCTGGGGAGGGGAGGCTGATCCGATGGGTTAAGACACGGCGGTCCTCCGCTAGATAACCCCCCCCCCCCCCCCCCCCCCGCCCCCGAACCTTGAGTTTGCTCCGCTAGTGCCGAGGTGGACACTTTTGTGCTGCCGATGGTGTTTACTTATTTACGTTTTAGCGGAAGTGATGGCCAACGCAAAACACGACTTGGTACTCGACCTCACCAGTGACACTCTAGTGAGTGTCGAGTCAGCGAAGGGGAAAAAAAAACCCTCCGCCTTCGCAAACGACCCCGCGAGGACGAGAGGTTAGATATTGAGTAAACACCGGGGGGGATTGTGTTTCCTTGAGTTAGCTTCCTCTGGCCACGCCAGCACGCCGTGGGAAAGTAAAGGATGATGAGGTCACCTCCTCTTCCTCACTTCCTCGCGGTTCTATTCCTCCCGTGTCATCGTTTCATGTGAGAAATGTGAGGACTTTGCTTTCTTTAAATCAGCACATATGTGTGTGCGTGCGTGTGTGAGTGTGTGTGTGTGTGTACCTGTGCACAACCACCACCACAACACATCTGCTAAATGTCACCGTGTAAACTGGAATTTCCCACAGCTGTCCTCTTTTCTGTCACACCCTCCTCTCTCTCTCTCTCTCGCTCTCTCTCTCTCTCGCTCTCTCTCTCTCGCTCTCTCGCTCTCTCGCTCTCTCGCTCTCTCGCTCTCTCGCTCTCTCGCTCTCTCTCTCGCTCTCTCGCTCTCTCGCTCTCGCTCTCGCTCTCTCTCTCGCTCTCGCTCTCGCTCTCTCTCTCTCTCTCTCTCTCTCTCTCTGCTCTCTCGCTCTCTCTCTCTCTCTCTCTCTCTCTCTCTCTCCTCTCTCTCTCTCTCTCTCTCTCTCTCTCTCTGTGTGTGTGTTCTTCTCCCCCCAAACCACACACACACACATTAGAGTCATGGGTTGATGATTTTAATGATGCTCTGGTTAAAGCTATGGGTGGTCTCATATAGTTTGTTGGTGTGTGTGTGTTGGTGAGACATCACACGGCTCTCTCGCCTCCCTCGAGACGCTTAGAGCTGTGGAAGTCTGTTTGTGTGATGGGGGTGCGAGTTGGTTTCGCAAGTGGGGGGGTGGTGGGGGAGAGGAGCTGTACGGCGGACACACGATGGACGGAGGCCAATACTCACCGCTCGTGGTCAGTTGTTGAGGCGATGGCGGTGGCCGGTCGCCATGTTTTGACATTCTCATCGTGTTTCACACCGACAACCCCGGTTTCTTCTGCGTCCTTTTGGAGCTGATGTGACGTGGACACCATGGACACTCTGGATCGTGTGACTCAGCAGATGCTGCAGTATGAGAGAGAGAGAGAGAGAGAGAGAGAGAGAGAGAGAGAGAGAGAGAGAGAGAGAGAGAGAGAGAGAGAGAGAGAGAGAGAGAGAGAGAGAGAGAGAGAGAGAGAGAGAGAGAGAGAGAGAGAGAGAGAGAGAGAGAGAGAGAGAGAGAGAGGAGAGAGAGAGAGAGAGAGAGAGAGAGAGAGAGAGAGAGAGAGAGGAGAGAGAGAGAGAGAGGTTCTGTCCGGTTACTCTGGAAAACTCCTGAAAACAACAACAACAAACCCGTTCATCTCCCCGTTTTGCTCTTTCTGTCGTCTCCCAGAAAGCACCCACTGCTTCCTGTTTAGCACTTGGGAGACAATGGATGGCATTCTTCTTCTTCTTCTTCTTCTCCTCCTCCTCCCCCTTTAACACACACCCTTGGCGGGGGGACGACGACACACACACAGACACCCATGGGACGCTGCTCCCATCTTCTTCTGCTGCTGCTGCTGCTGGGTGTGTCTGGTTAACCACACTATAAAGTCTGTTTGCCAAGTCACACACTGCTGTCCTCCTCCACTGTGTGTGTGCGTGTGCGTGCATGCGTGCGCGCGCGCGCGCGTCTTTCTGCGCGTGTGTGTGTGTGTGCAACTTTCCTACTTCATTGAAAACATGCTCTCTGTCCCCGAGTGGCTGATGTTGAACTGCCTTCAGCCATTTTTTGTCCCTCTGTGTTGTCTGCTGAGATGAGAGGGAATGAGACAGAGAGAGAGAGAGAGACAGAACCAGAGAAGAGATGAGAGGGAATGAGACAGAGAGAGAGAGAGAGACAGAACCAGAGAAGAGATGAGAGGGAATGAGACACAGAGAGAGAGAGAGAGACAGAACCAGAGAAGAGATGAGAGAGAATGAGACAGAGAGAGAGACAGAACCAGAGAAGAGATGAGAGAGAATGAGACAGAGAGAGAGAGAGAGACAGAACCAGAGAAGAGATGAGAGGGAATGAGACAGAGAGAGAGAGACAGAACCAGAGAAGAGATGAGAGAGAATGAGACACAGAGAGAGAGAGAGAGAGAGAAAATATGAGATGAGCGGAGGTAATTGTGGCCAGGATGGTTTGGCACAGTTTCCTCAGAGGTGTTTATGGCCTGTTTCCCATTAGCCCCTTGTGTTTTATCCATCACACACACACACACACACACACACACACACACACACACACACACACACACACACACACACGCCTACACACACACACCTGCACACATACACACGCACACATACACACACACGCCTGCACACACATACACACACACCCACACGCCTGCAAACACACACACACACACACACACACACACACACACACACACACACACACACACACACACACACACACACACACTCTGTTCCACTATTGAATTCCTGCACCTTCATTCTGGTCCTGCCCAAGCAAGATGGGAATCCCTCATCTCTCTCTCTCCCTCTGAAAGAGAGACTATTAGAGACACCAGCGGCTGTGTAATCACTTTGGCATCCCCACAGGAACACACAAACACACACACACACACACACACACACACACAAGCGCACGCATGTTGCTCGCCCGGTCGGTAATCACCGTTGAAAATGAGGTCCCATGCGCTAACGTCCTATTGGACGGCTGATGACGGGGGTGTTTCCTGAAAAGGCGAGGAACAGAGTGTGGTATCACATCACTTAAGGTCTTGTGATGAGGTCTTGTTCTTAAATGTATATTCATTCATGTGTGTTCAACATTCAGATTGTCCTAGTCGTCAAGGGTAGCGCAAGTGGCCATCACAACATGCTATTCACCGTCACGTTAGGTAATAACCTCCGCCATCTAAGATGGACGGGATTTGTTTTTCTGTCTGTCAGCAGGATAACTTTAAAAAAAGGTCTGTACCGAATTGGACACAACTTGGTGGTTATATTACTTATGGGTCAAAGAACAGTTGATTCGATTTTCGGATCCGCAGATCCAGTTTTGGAATCCGGATCCAGGGTGTACCCTGGCTCCCGGATGCATGGCTTCTACTTAGGGCCTCTCTAGCTGTTCATCTGTCTCCCGCCATGCTACCGCTTCTACCGCTGCTGCTAGCGAGTGGTTAGCTGCTGTCTCTTGTAGCGAGGAAGCCGCCGCGGGCAGAGCAGAGCAGATTAATAACATTTAAGAGGCGTGTTGTCTTTAAACGTGAACGTCCTCTCCTTGGCGCTTTTATGTAAATGGCTCATATTGTCTCGGGCGGGGCGGAGATATCACAGGAGGGAGAGATCCCTATCTGCTCCGTTCGCTCCGGAGGTCTTTTCTCATCGGAATAGCGACGCTAAGAAGCCATTCGGTTAGTGGGGCTCATCTCCTTGTGTGCTGATAATGTTGGGATGGAATTTGGTCGGCTGGCGGCCTGATAGCAATCTGGAGCCGAGACGCACATTCGCACATAGACATCACTGTGTGTGTGTGTGTGTGTGTGTGTGCACGTGTGTGTGCCTGCGTATTTGCATGTGTGTGTGTTTTGCGTGTGTGTGTGTTTTGCGTGTGCGTTTGTATGTTTGTGTGCCTGCATGTGTGTATTTGCGTGCGTGCGTGTCGTCTGCGTGTGTGTTTATGTGTGTGTGTGTGTGTGTGCGTAGCTTCATGCAGATGGATGATTGAGTTAGTGTGTAGTGAGGGTACCTTCATTAAATGCCATCTCGTGTGTGGGAATCATCGGCCCCATGTTTATCTGACCAGGTTCTAGCCAGGCGCCTTTCATTTACTGTGTGATCGTGTGTGTGATCGTGCGCGCGTGCGTGCGTGCGCGTGTGTGTGTGTGTGTGTGTGAAGTGGTGTACAAGTGGGGGCTGCTTCCTATTGCCCCTTCCAGACCAGCTGAATGAAGTGTGCTGGTCTCTCTCTCTGTGTCTCTTGGCTTGGAGAAGCCGGGGGATCGAACCAGCGACCTTGCTGTTGTCAGGCAACCACTCCAAGTACCTCCTGAGCTACTGCCGTGTGTGTGTGTGTGTGTGTGTGTCTGTGTCCAGTACTTCACATCATCTCCCTCTCTGGGACCCCTCCTTCATGCCTCTCCTCTGGCTCTTTGTTCCAGAGCCCGGGGTCTGGGGGCCCGTGCCCAATTCCTCACTTCAACAGCCCCCCCCCAACCCTTCAGAACCCCGCCCCCCCCCCTCCACACACACACACACACACACACACACACACACACACACACACACACACACACACACACACACACACACACACACACACACACACACACACACACACACACACACACACACACAGTGAACCCCATTACTTCAAAGGATCTGCCACCATTATGCATGGCTAGACCTACTTATGTCAAGTGTACCCCTCTATAAAAGTGTGTGTGTGTGTTTTCTACGTGGCGTTAAGAAGAAAAGTATAGTTTATGGCACACACACACACACACACACACACACACACACACACACACACACACACACACCACACACACACTCTCTCTCTCTGTTCTTTGGGACATCAAAGACAGTAGCAGTTGTTCTCCGGTCCCAGAGAAGCAACATCTGGGCCAGTCCATTACTCTGCTGTCCTGTTAGCAGACACCTGCTGGCTTCCTTTATTCCTTTAGTTATTTTTCTTTCATTTTAACCATGTCCCTCTCTCTCTCTCTCTGTCTCTCGTCTCTCGTCTCTCGGCTCTCGTCTCTCTCTCTCTCGTCTCTATGCTATCGTGCACCTATCATATCAAAGTACCAAAGTGTTACCAAAGCAATCCCCGGCAGCTGTCAAGCTCCTCCCCCTCTCTCCCCCCCCCCCCCTCTCCCCTCCCCCCCCCCATCACCCATCACCCATCCCTATGTATACATCCAGTGGACGTCTATCAGGGGGACGTAAAGCTCAGCGCGTCTGCCAGGCCAAGATAAACAGGGACGGCGCTGCAGGCGATGGATTGATAGACGCCAGCGAGATCAGCCCAAACGGCGGCCATGTTTCGCGGTGTAGGAGGAGGAGGGGTGGGGGTGGGGCAGGAGGAGGAGGAAGATGAGGAAGACGACGTGTGTTTTGGAATGTGTTTTTCCTTTTGTTCTGTCTCCTGATGTGTATATATATATATATATATATATATATATGTATGTATGTATGTATGTGTGTGTGTGTGTGTGTGTGTGTGTGTGTGTGTGTGTGTGTGGTGTGTGTGTGTGTGTGTGTGTGTGTGTGTGTGTGTGTGTGTGTGTGTGTGTGTGTGTGTGTGTGTGTGTGTGTGTGTGTGTGTGTGTGTGTACTTGTTTTTTTTCCAAGCCATTATAAATGGCCTTTTTTCTCTGAATGTTTCTCTCTCTTTGGTGCTATCATCAATTCTCTCTCTCTCTCTCTCTGTCTCTGTCTGTCTGTCTGTCTGTCTCTCTCCCTCTCTCTCCCCCTTATCATTCTCTCTCCCCCTCCCCACTGAATGCTGCTGTCCCAGTTCGTCTTAACCTAAGAGGGTCGCTCTAATGCATTTAAGGGGCTCTTAAACACATTAGAAGGGGGTGTTGACAACACCGTGGAAATGGGCTTTCTCTCTGGAAACATCTGTGCTGTGGCGTCCTGAATTGTCATCCATCAAACACTTAGCAGGCAGGGCTAGCTTGCCGCCACCGCCGCCGCCACCACGACCGCCGTGAGTGGATGTGGGTACAGGAGGTATAGGAGTGTGTGTACACCACATGTGTTGTGTACACACACATGCGCACACACATGCTCTCTCTCTCTTTCTCTCTCTCTCTCTTTCTCTTTCTCTCTCTCTCTCTCTCTCTCTCTCTCTTCCCCCCCCCCCTCCCATAATTTATATTACCTGCTTATTAGATTATCTTCATTGTTTCAGGGCAGAAAATCTAATCTTCATCCTATTTGACAAACGCTGCTGATGTTCATTTCCACTTTGTGTTACCATACATTCATCCATTCAACCACCCGCCCACTCATCCATTCATCCACGCAACCACTCATCCTTTTATCGGCTCATCAACTCATCCATTCTTCTGCTCATCAATTCATCCACTCAATTCATCCACTCATCCATTCAGGATTTAATTAGCTCCATCTGTAATTTGCCGTATTAACGGCAGAAGGCCCATTTCAACAACCCTGTGATGGGTGTGTGTCTCCCTTCTCATCCTCCTCCTTCTCATCCTCCTCATCCTCTTTACCTTGACGCCATCCTCCTCTTGATCACACACTCTTCTTCTCCTCACTGTTTTCCTGTGTGTGTGTGTGTGTGTGTGTGTGTGTGTGTGTGTGTGTGTGTGTGTGTGTGTGTGTGTGTGTGTGTGTGTGGTGTGTGTGTGTGTGTGTGTGTGGTGTGTGTGTGTGTGTGTGTGTGTGTGTGTGTGTGTGTGTGTGTGTGTGTGTGTGTGTGTGTGTGTGTGTCGTGGCAGGTATGGGTCCGGACGGCTATGTTCTACACTCGTCTCCCATCTGTGCAAAACTTGCAACACTCTGGCAAAGAAATAGTGAAACCTGACACGTTCTCCAAGTGAAACCAAACATGGGATGAGATGCGTTTTTTAAACCGTCGTGTTTGGTTTCCGATTTGCCTCGGAGTACTCTGAAGACTCCATCCAACAGTGATATCAATGTTATTACCGCACCTTTGTGATTCAATTACTGCAAACGGACGCGTCTGTCTGGGGCG
>CM051002.1:23548305-23568305 GCA_027704905.1 Muraenolepis orangiensis | reverse complement strand
AACACCCCTGTCTCCATGATGGACCCCTCTCAGAACACCCTCTCTCTCTCTCTCTCTCTCTCTAGGGGATAATCTGGCATTTGATATAAGCGTGGTGATGTCATTGTCATTCAGTCATAGCGTGTGTGTGTGTGTGTGTGTGTGGATGGGAGGGTCTAATGCTTTTTATGCCTGAAGTGCCTGAATATCTATTAATGTGGAGAGTCCATGTTCGCCCTCTCTCTCTTTCTCTCTCTCTATCTCTGCTTTTTCTCTCTCTCTCGCTCTTCCTATCTCTCTCTTACTATTTCTGCCTCTCTCTCTCTCTCTCTCTCTCTCTGTCTCTGTCTCTGTCTCTGTCTCTCTCTCTCTCTCTGCTTCTCTCTCTCTCTCTCTGCTTCTCTCTCTCTCTATATGTGCTACTCTCTCTCTCTCTCTCTCTCTCTCTCTCTCTCTCTCTCTCTCTCTCTCTCTCTCTCTCTCTCTCTCTCTCTCTCTCTCTCTCTCTCTCTCTCTCGCTCTCTCTCGCTCTCTCTCTCTCTCTCTCTCTCTCTCTCTCGCTCTCTCTCTCTCTCTCTCTCTCTCTCTCTCTCTCTCTCTCTCTCTCTCTGCTCTCCTGGTTCAGCGGCGGTGCTACCGTCCCCATCGTGAGAAGTGTCAGGACGTTTGTCTCAGTCTGTTACCGCCAGCGGTCGTTCTGGTGAAAACTCTTTGACAAGCTCTCGGATATCACCTCCCCGCTCGCATCAATCACCGTCCACCGCGTCTAATTAGCCTCATCCTAAATAGCTCGGATGTTGGTTTGAGTCTCATTCATCACGCCGCAGCCGTCGCGGGGAGCTAATCGGGACGTCGGGAAGCCGTGGTCCCGGGACGGATGTTGTTCATCGGGAGGATCTCCATCCTCCTGGATCCTCCAGGATTAGAGGTGGGCGGTATAGCTGGTGGGCGGGGCTTCGTTCTGGTGGGTGGGGCTTCGTTCTGGATTCATTCTGCACACGGGAGTGCAGGAGCGTAGGATTGGACCTCCTCCACACTTTGTTTGTTGGCGTTTCTACATTTTTGCGTGGGTACAGACACACACACACACACACACACACACACACACACACACACACACACACACACACACACACCACACACACACACACACACACACACACACACACACACACACACACACACAGCCACAAACACACACACAGCCACACACACACACACAGCTACACACACACACAGACACACACACACACACTCGTACCACGGGAGGGAATGGGGAGGGAGAAAGCATTCCATTGTACTTGTTGCAAATGGCAATTAAACATCTTGAATCTTGAATATGCACACAAGCACACCCACACACATTTGCATACACACACACACCACACACACACACACACACACACACACCACACACACACACACACACACACACACACACACACACACACCACACACACACACACACAGGGGGTGGTCATTGTTATGTAAATGTTAATAGACCAAGCGAGGCGAGAAGAGGAGTACAGTGTAGAGTGGGGGAGTGATGGGGGAGGTGATGGGAGAGTTGGGAGAGAGGTGGGGAGGGAGAGAGGTGGTGGAGGAGGGAGAGAGGTGATGGAGGAGGGAGAGAGGTGGTGGAGGAGGGAGAGAGGTGATGGAGGAGGGAGAGAGGTGGTGGAGGAGGGAGAGAGGTGGTGGTGGTGGGAGAGAGGTGATGGGGAGGGAGAGAGGTGGTGGAGGAGGAGGAGGAGGAGGAGGAGGAGGAGGAGGTGGGTGTTCAGTCATGTATGGTCCCTCAATTGTGCGCCACTCAATTGCACAAGTTGACACTTCTACAGTAGCGCTTGCACTTGATACGGAGCTAAGCACACACGCACGTGCGCGCACACACACACACACACACACACACACACACACACACACACACACACACACACACACACACACACACACACACACACACACACACACACACACACACACACACACACAGAGAGGACATGCCAGCCCCATGGTCTCCTGTGGTCAAATATCCACATTCTCATTCTGGTCTCCAGATCCTCTCTGCTCTCCATCCCTCACTTGCTATCTTCCTACTATTGAGTTCCTCAGCTCTCTCTCTCTCTCTCTCTCTCTCTCTCTCATGCGGAGCACGTCTGCTCTTTGTCAGCCTCGGCTAGCTTCTTCTTCCTCATGTAATTGCATCCATTTACACCGGGGAGATGCACAGTACCACCACAATTACCCCCCCCACACACGTGCACACACACACATAGGCAAACACGCACACACACACACACAAACACAATGGCCTGCCTTCAAAATGCTCAGTAAAACGTCAGCTTCGTAATTCCAGAGGAGAGCAGAATTCTTGTTTTTGTTTATGTTTTTGTTTGAAGTGTTTATTTTTCTTTTCAGTGCAGGTTGTAGTAAAGACAGGTTATTCAGACACACACACACACACACACACACACACACAAACACAACTGTTTGTGTGCACAATTATTATTATTTTTTAATAATGAAATTCAGCGTCAAACAATCATTTCCATCAGATTGATTTCAGATACTGTTTGTGTACACCATGCAGTCATGTTTGTCACCGATCTCAAAGCAGTACTTTTTCATGAACATCACATGTATTATACAAATACAACATACGTGTATTCACATGAACAGAACATGTATTATACAAATACAACATACGTGTATTCACATGAACAGAACATGTATTATACAAATACAACATACGTGTATTCACATGAACAGAACATGTATTATACAAATGCAACATACGTGTATTCACATGAACATCACATGTATTATACAAATACAACATACGTGTATTCACATGAACATCACATGTATTATACAAATACAACATACGTGTATTCACATGAACATCACATGTATTATACAAATACAACATACGTGTATTCACATGAACATAACATGTATTATACAAATACAACATACGTGTATTCACATGAACATCACATGTATTATACAAATACAACATACGTGTATTTACATGAACAGAAGAGGGAGTGATCTTTGCTTTTCAACATCAGATAACAACCGAATTGAACAGTTATTGGTCTTCTTAGAACCGTGTGCGTGTGTGTGTGTGGTGTGGGGTGTGTGTGTGGTGTGTGTGTGTGATAGTTTTATCCGAACCGCTCCTGATATGATCAATTAACAATAAAAAAATACCTACACAGAAGAGACAAATAGTCAATAATAAACTGTTCTGACCAATCGGCCTTCAGCGGAACACGAAGAGGGAGGGAGGAGGTAAGGAAGGGAGGGAAGGAGGTAAGGAAGGGAGGGAAGGAGATCCTCTAAGCAGAAGATGACCAACATGTCACCACCGCTTCATCTCTTCTGTCCACCTGCTGTCTGAGTGTAGAACAGCCATTAGTAAGGGACATGCTCCGGAGGATGAGGCAAGCTCTCGCTCTCTCTCTCTCTCTCTCTCTCTCTCTCTCTCTCTCTCTCTTTCTCTTTCTCTTCTCTTTCTCTCTCTCTCGTCTGTCTGTCCTGTCTGTCTGTCTCTCTCCTCTCTCTGTCTCTGTCTCTCTCTCTCTCTCTAACACGTGTGTCTTTCGTTTCCTTTAAAAACGGATTGCGAATACCGAACCTTAATGTCCAATCGTGCAAAAAATACTGCTTCCCAAATGCTTTTGTTTCTCTGACATGACATAACATGACATGACATGACGGTCTCCTTTTGCAGTGTGGTGATATGGAGGTTTGCTGATCATCCAATCAGGCGTCGGCAGTGAGAATCGCTTCGTCTCTCACGCTCATCTCTTAATTTCCACACACACACACACACACACACACACACACACACACACACACACACACACACACACACACACACACACACACACACACACACACACACACACACACACACACACACACACACACACACACACACACACACACACACACACATCAGAATAAGGGAGGCTAATTGTGGTCCACGGAGGGTGGTTTCATTCATCTATTCCGTTTCAAAAGTCCTATCAACGTGAAATATGGAGCATCCGCTGAGGACGGCCGGGCGACATGCTTTTGCAGAACCAGACGTCATCTCAAATCTTTCCTCTGATTCTCCCATTTTTCTTCTTCTTCTCCTCCTTTTTCTTCTTCTTCTTCTCCTTCTTGTGCTTCTAATGGCTTCAGTTCCTGTTTTTGTTTTTTTTTTGTCACCCTTTGGAATTAAATGCGTTTTAGAAGCAGGGGAGAAAAAGTCAGCCCAGGTTTCAACTTCTCCTCCCCCTCCTCCTCCAGCCGTAATGGGGTTCGCTTCTCAGGTCACATGTCTGTGATGAGAAACCAAGGGGATGGTTATTTCTCTCTCTCTCTCTCTCTCTCTCTCTCTCTCTCTCTCTCTCGTGCCTGGGGGGGGAGAGAGAGAGAGGGAGACGTGTTGCATCCCTGGGAGAGAGTGACGGCTGTGTGGGGAGAGATATGCAGCGGTAGTAGCCCCGTCTCCCGGGGAGGAGAAGGAACGATGTGTTCACCGTCAGCCCCCCTCCATATCTCGCTTTTGACTTTACCCCTCAATTCTCTGGCCCCATCATTCCTCTCTCTCTCTCTCTCCTCTCTCTCTCTCTCTCTCTCTCTCTCCTCTCTCTCTCTCCTCTCTCTCTCCTCTCTCTCTCTCTCTCTCCTCCCTCCTCTCCTCTCTCCTCTCTCCTCTCTCTCCTCTCCCCCCCCCCCCCCCCCCCTCACTCTCTTTCACGGTCACCTCTCCTTCTGCCCTCATCTCATCTTTCTCCTTCTTGCATGCCCGTTATCTCTCTCTCTCTCTCTCTCTCTCTCTCTCTCTCTGGATCTTTTTCTCTAGCTTCCTGAATGACTTTTCCCCCTTAATTGAGAGAGAGAGAGAGAGGAGAGAGAGAGAGAGAGGGAGTGTGTGTGTGCGTGCGCACATGCTGGCCATCACTAAAAGTGCTCAGACACTTGTCTCAGGCGTGATCCTATCTGTTCTAATGGAACTATGGAGTGCTGTCTCTCTGGCTCGCTCTCTGTCTCTCTCTCGTTCTCTCTGTCTCTCTCTCTGGCTCCCTCTCGGTCTCTCTCTCTCTCGGTCTCTCTCTCTCTCTCGGTCTCTCTCTCTTTCTCTATGGCTCTCTCTCTGGCTCCCTCTCGGTCTCTCTCTCTTTCTCTATGGCTCTCTCTCTGGCTCCCTCTCGGTCTCTCTCTCTCTCGGTCTCTCTCTCTCTCTCTCTCTCTCTCTCTCTCTCTCTCTCTCTCTCTCTCTCTCTTTCTCGCCTCTCTCGCTCTCTCGCTCTCTCGCTCTCTCTCGCTCTCTCGCTCTCTCTCTCTCTGTCCCCACTATTTATATCCACCCTCCCTCCTGTGCCATCTTCTCCTGTGCAGATGGAGTGATGGGGCTGACTGATAGGGTTAGGCAAGATGGAGCCTTGGATAGGTTAATGTGTCCCTCTTTCTCTGTCTCGCCAACTCTCTCTCTCTCTCTCTCTCTCTCTCTCTCTCTCTCTCTCTCTCTCTCTCTCTCTCTCTCTCTCTCTCTCTCTCTCTCCTCTCTCTCTCTCTCTCTCTTGTTCTCGCTCGCTCTTACTCTCTCCCTCCTCCCCAATCACACTCTCAATCAGGTGTACAATCATTCTGCTTGTAGCTCGCCAGTGATTGGGCGAAGGGGTGATGGTGGTGCTGATGCTGATGGTGTGGTGGTGGTGGTGGTGGGAGGGCGGGACACAGAGAGGTCCCACACACACACACCACACACACCACACACACACACACACACACACACACACACACACACACACCACACACCACACACACCACCACACGGTGAGACTGACTTGACATCAGCAACGCAGCCAATCCCAGACTGGCACACCCGTGTCCACAGGAGAACGTCCAATAGTAGTAATGGACACCGATTGGCTGAAGTCAGCAAGTCCGTATGAGGACGGAGGACCGGACCGGCCTGGACGTCCAGATCACAGATGGACAGAAGGGTGGGATGGAGAGATGGTCAGCTTGGAGGAGGGGGTTGCCCGGACGACGCCAGCTATCTGTTGCCTCGGTCTCTTTCTCCTTCTACTTCTTCTTACCCGTCTCTTCTTTGGTGTTGTTCTTCCTTGGGTCCTGTTTTCATTTTCTCTGCTCTCATCCATTCCAGCTCCCCCTTTTCCTATCACCACGCCACACACCCCCTAATGAAACCATCTTCTCTTCAATCTTTGTTGTCTCTGCTTCTACTTACTTTCCTCGCTTTCACTCTCCCCCCCCCCCCCCCAAACCCCCTCCACTCACTCCCCCCTCCTTCTCCCCCCCCCCCCCTCCCCCTCCCCACCCCCTCCCTCTCACTCTGTCCCCCTCTCTGCTCTCTCCCCTCTCTCCTCTCTCTCCCTCTATAGGGTTTTTCAGGTCTCTGCTCTTTGGCCTTGTCTAATGTGTCTGTACATTTCTGTCTGCTCAGGAGGTGGGATTGGGGGGGGGGGGGGGGGTGTGGGTGTGTGTGTGTGTGTGTGTGTGTTGTGTGTGTGTGTGTGTGTGAGGGAGGGAGGGAGGAGAGAGAGAGATACAACCAGCGAAAGGAGATTTGGCTCCAGATTGCTTTGTGTCAGGAGCCGTAATGGGAATAGAGAGTCCTGTTGATGAGACGCTGGCTGTGGGTAGAAAATAATGGACGAGCTCTCTCTCTCTCTCTCTCTTTCTCTTCTCTTTCTCCATCTCTCTCTCTCTCTCTCTCTCTCTCTCTGTCTCTCTTTTTCTTTTTCTCTCTCTCTTGCTCTCTTGCTCTCTGTCTCTTTTTCTTGCTCTCGCTCTCGCTCTCTCTCTCTCTCTCTCGCACACTCGCTCCCTCTCTCTCTCTCTCTCTCTCTCTCTTTATTTTACGTTCAATCTCCTTGCTCTCATCTTTGCATAACAACCTTCATGCACCCCTAGGGTCATACCAATATCATCAGCACACACACACACACACACACACACACACACACACCACACACACACACCACACACCCCACCACACACACACACACCACACCCACACCACACACACACCACACACACACACACCGGCTGAGACACCGATAGAAGAGAAACGATTTCTCTCACCGGTCACTAGCTGTCAGCCTCCATTGAACCTAAAAATCAAATTCACTAAAGCGTCCGTCACACCAATTCCAAGGGACCCCTCACTTGGCTCCTCCTCCTCCACCTGGTTCAGACCCCTCACTTGGCTCCTGCTCCTCCACCTGGTCCAGACCCCTCACTTGGCTCCTCCTCCTCCACCTGGTCCATACCCCTCACTTGGCTCCTCCTCCTCCTCCACCTGGTCCAGATCCCTCACTTGGCTCCTCCTCCACCTGGTCCACAACCCTCACTTGGCTCCTCCTCCTCCACCTGGTCCACACCCCTCACTTGGCTCCTCCTCCTCCACCTTGTCCACACCCCTCACTTGGCTCCTCCTCCTCCTCCACCTGGTCCAGACCCCTCACTTGGCTCCTCCTCCTCCTCCACCTGGTCCACACCCCTCACTTGGCTCCTCCTCCTCCACCTGGTCCAGATCCCTCACTTGGCTCCTCCTCCTCCTCCACCTGGTCCAGATCCCTCACTTGGCTCCTCCTCCTCCACCTGGTCCAGACCCCTCACTTGGCTCCTCCTCCACCTGGTCCACAACCCTCACTTGGCTCCTCCTCCTCCACCTTGTCCACACCCCTCACTTGGCTCCTCCTCCTCCTCCACCTGGTCCAGACCCCTCACTTGGCTCCTCCTCCTCCACCTGGTCCATACCCCTCACTTGGCTCCTCCTCCTCCTCCACCTGGTCCAGATCCCTCACTTGGCTCCTCCTCCACCTGGTCCACAACCCTCACTTGGCTCCTCCTCCTCCACCTGGTCCACACCCCTCACTTGGCTCCTCCTCCTCCACCTTGTCCACACCCCTCACTTGGCTCCTCCTCCTCCTCCTGGTCCAGACCCCTCACTTGGCTCCTCCTCCTCCTCCACCTGGTCCACACCCCTCACTTGGCTCCTCCTCCTCCACCTGGTCCAGATCCCTCACTTGGCTCCTCCTCCTCCTCCACCTGGTCCAGACCCCTCACTTGGCTCCTCCTCCACCTGGTCCACAACCCTCACTTGGCTCCTCCTCCACCTGGTCCACACCCCTCACTTGGCTCCTCCTCCTCCACCTTGTCCACACCCCTCACTTGGCTCCTCCTCCTCCTCCACCTGGTCCAGACCCCTCACTTGGCTCCTCCTCCTCCTCCACCTGGTCCAGACCCCTCACTTGGCTCCTCTTCCTCCTCCACCTGGTCCACACCCCTCACTTGGCTCCTCCTCCTCCACCTGGTCCAGACTCCTCACTTGGCTCCTCCTCCTCCTCCACCTGGTCCAGACCCCTCACTTGGCTCCTCCTCCACCTGGTCCACAACCCTCACTTGGCTCCTCCTCCTCCACCTGGTCCACACCCCTCACTTGGCTCCTCCTCCTCCTCCACCTGGTCCACACCCCTCACTTGGCTCCTCCTCCTCCTCCACCTGGTCCAGACCCCTCACTTGGCTCCTCCTCCTCCTCCACCTGGTCCAGACCCCTCACTTGGCTCCTCCTCCTCCTCCACCTGGTCCAGACCCCTCACTTGGCTCCTCCTCCACCTGGTCCACACCCCTCACTTGGCTCCTCCTCCTCCACCTGGTCCAGACCCCTCACTTGGCTCCTCCTCCTCCACCTGGTCCATACCCCTCACTTGGCTCCTCCTCCTCCTCCACCTGGTCCATACCCCTCACTTGGCTCCTCCTCCTCCTCCACCTGGTCCACACCCCTCACTTGGCTCCTCCTCCTCCTCCTGGTCCAGACCCCTCACTTGGCTCCTCCTCCTCCACCTGGTCCAGACCCCTCACTTGGGTCCTCCTCCTCCACCTGGTCCAGACCCCTCACTTGGCTCCTCCTCCTCCACCTGGTCCAGACCCCTCACTTTGGCTCCTCCTCCTCCACCTGGTCCATACCCCTCACTTTGGCTCCTCCTCCTCCATCTGGTCCAGACCCCTCACTTGGCTCCTCCTCCTCCTCCACCTGGTCCAGACCCCTCACTTGGCTCCTCCTCCTCCACCTGGTCCAGACCCCTCACTTGGCTCCTCCTCCTCCTCCACCTGGTCCAGACCCCTCACTTGGCTCCTCCTCCTCCACCTGGTCCAGACCCCTCACTTGGCTCCTCCTCCACCTGGTCCAGACCCCTCACTTGGCTCCTCCTCCACCTGGTCCAGACCCCTCACTTGGCTCCTCCTCCACCTGGTCCAGACCCCTCACTTGGCTCCTCCTCCTCCACCTGGTCCAGACCCCTCACTTGGCTCCTCCTCCTCCACCTGGTCCAGACCCCTCACTTGGCTCCTCCTCCACCACCTGGTCCAGACCCCTCACTTGGCTCCTCCTCCTCCACCTGGTCCAGACCCCTCACTTGGCTCCTCCTCCTCCACCTGGTCCAGACCCCTCACTTGGCTCCTCCTCCTCCTCCACCTGGTTCAGACCCCTCACTTGGCTCCTCCTCCTCCACCTGGTCCAGACCCCTCACTTGGCTCCTCCTCCTCCACCTGGTCCAGACCCCTCACTTGGCTCCTCCTCCACCCGGTCCAGGCCCCTCCTCATCGACCTACGCCTGATCCATCTGCTGAACAAGTGACTCTGATGACGGAGCACTATTGGAACTGATCCCTCCTACACCACCACCACCACCATCACCTCCACCGCTAGTCCCTTTCTGCCCCAACCCCTCTCTCTCTCTCTCTCTCTCTCTCCTCCCCCTCCTTCGGGCTGTGTTAGCCTTCCTCCTCCTATCCGATTGGTCAACATGTTGATCTAGTGGTAGTGCCTGTGGATCTTTCCCTAAGACTGGTGAGAGCGAGCTGCAGAGCGCCGCCCGGCCCTCTGATGGCTCACAGTGGCTCCCTATGGAGGCTATCCATGGAGCAGGTGGGAGGGGCCTGCCTCGCTGGCGGAGGGCTAGCTGCCCTGCTGGCTGTGACAGATAACCGCTCTCTCTCGCTCATTCTCGCTCATTCTCGCTCTACTCTCTCTCTCTCTCTCTCTCTCTCTCTCTCTTTCTCTCCTCATTCTCTTTCGCTCTCTACACTTGCTTGCCCTCTCTCTTATCCTGTCTCTCTCTCTCGTTCTTTCTCTCTCGTTCTTTCTCTCTCTCTCTCCACTTTCCACTTGCTTGCTCTCACTCTTATCCTGCCTCTCTATCTCTCTCTCTGCCTCTCTCCTTCTCTATCTCCCCCATCCATCCCTTATCCTGCTAGTCTGTGGCCTGTTTAATATCCTCCGCGGACATGGTTATTATACATGGTCTTAATCTCATCCCATTTGGTATCCCTGTTCCTGAGGCCAGTCTAGTGAGTCGGTCGGTCGGTCGGTCGGTCGCGGGGCGTCTGTAGTCTACCGTCCCTCCCTCCTCCTCCCTCCCTCCCTCCCTCTTATGAGCGTCCTTAAATCCTCAAAGCATCCAAAGCTCAAAGCTAATACCTAAATATATAAACGCGAGTCACTGCCTTAAGTCGCCTTTTAAGATACAGGATATTTATTTGCCATTTGTAACGATGTACGTACCTTTTAAAATGACAGAGAGGTGGCGTCCCCGTCCTGCGACATGCTGCCCTACCCCCAGCAGCCGGCTGGGGGTAGGCTCTTCTAATGGATGCCTAATGGATGGCAAATGGACCACATTTATAAAGGGCTCTTTTACACGTTGGGTTCACACACACTTCGTCCACGTCCGACAGCGGTGTGTCAGCCAATGCCAGGAAGACAGACAGACAGACAGCCGGCTGGTTGCCGGTTCGATCCCCCTTGGGCTCATCCTAGCCCTAGCCCAAGCTGGTCAGGAGCAATAAGGGTGCCTTGCTCAGGAACACCGCCTCAACACGTAGGCTGGGAGGAGGAGGCGAAAGGGGGATTGAACCGGAAGCCGGTCACCAGACTGAGGAGGTATTGATGGTGGAGGAGGAGCGATGGGGGGGGGGGTCGTTCGAACGGCGTGATGTCAGGTTGGAGTGCCGCTGGTGTGTGTGTGTGTAGCGTTGATGGACGCTTATTGAGATTGCGGCGGCGGCGTGGCGAGCGCCTGCTAACTGGGGAGGAAGGGGGAGGGATGGGGGGGAGAAGGAGTGGGGGAGGGAATATTAAAAGCCCCCCCCCACCCCCAACATCCCTTCTCTTCCAGGAACACAGTGAGTCTAATATTAACACAGTTGATCACAAGGCACACAAAACCTGTAAAGCTTGAACATATAACGTAGGAGAAGAGCCGGCATTTTTTTAATTAAATTCCCCAACACACAACACACCACACACACACACACACACCCTAGTCCCTTGACCTCCGCCGGGTGGCCCTTCCCCTCCTCTTCCATATTAAAGGGCCTCAACAAGGCCCAAGCCTTTTATGGGCGTTCAGTTTAACAGCCAATGAAAAGCCACACTGGACGGCTTTACGGCCCCTGGAGGTGACTGTCGCCGGGGAGAAAAGGCTGGAAGCCAAAAGAGTTTTTACAAGTGGATGGACAGCGTGAGGGCATTGAGAGAGAGAGAGAGAGAGAGGGGGGAGGAGAGGGAAGAGAGAGAGAGAGAGAGAGAGAGAGAGAGAGGGAAGAGAGGGAAGAGAGAGAGAGAGAGAGAGAGAGAGAGGGGGAGAGAGTGAGAGAGAGAGGTTTTGAGTTACGGCCCTGGACGGCATTGTAAATACGGGACTGCAGATAGACGGAGGACGGCCCCCCTGGTTTATAAGGTCATTTAAACGAGTGATGTGGCGCACAGACGGGAATGGACTTTCATTAAGAGAGACAGAGAGAGAGAGATAGAGGAAAAGGGAGAGAGAGATAGAGGAAAAGAGGGACACATGGAGAGAGAGAGAGAGAGAGAGAGAGAGAGAGAGAGGAGAGAGAAGAGAGAGAGAGGGAGAGAGAGAGAGAGAGGAGGAGAGAGCAGAGGAGAGAGATGAGAGGAGAGATGAGAGGAGGAATGGTTGTGGGGCGCACTCTTGTCTGTTTAGAACACGTTTTGAGAAGAAAATGCATGATTTGGAGACTTACACACACACACACGTGCACTACAGTGTACACACACACACGTGCACTACAGTGTACACACACACACGGGCACTACAGTGTACACACACACACGTGCACTACAGTGTACACACATACACAGACACGTGGAGGAGGTGGTGGTGGTGGTAGAACCATCTACCCATGGTTCTAGCGATGGTTCTGACCGTGTACCACACACAGCGGTAACCAGCCGTGAACCCACCTTTGCTATGCGACTCAGATGCTCCTCATTCATCAATCATCATCTCCAGTAAACATGAGAGAGAGTGTGAAACGTAGGGGGGTGGGGGCACTCGGTGCGGTGGGGTGGGGTTTCAACCTCATCGGTGCGACGTGGGTGTGGGACGTGTGGGACGTGGACAATGCAGCATCAGTGGTGTGTTTTAGTGGTGTGTTTTAGTGTGTTGAATGTGTTATATTGGTCTTATTGGTCTCTACCACAGCACTGAACTGACCCTGGCTGCATGTGTGTGAGACCACAGCTCTGCTCTGTTCTGCCCGCCTGTATCGGTCCAACCTGATCCTATACCTCGAGTTGTTTCTCTCTGACTTGGACATATGGTCTCTCTATCCTCGGCTCTCTCTCTCTCTCTCTCTCACACACACACACTCTCTCTGTTGTGTGCTCGCTCGCTCCCTCTCTCTCCCTCCCTCTCTCTCCCTCCCTCTCTCGCCCTTTCTTCCTCTCGGTCTCTCGCTCTCTCTCTCGCTCTCTCTGTCTCTCTTTCTTCCTCTCGGTCTCTCTCTCTCCTCTCTCTCTCGCTCTCGCTCTCTCTGTCTCTGTCTCTGTCTCTGTCTCTCTCTCTCTTCTCTCTCTCTCTCTCTCTCTCCCTTTTCATACATCTCTCATTCCTCGTCCCCTGTGTCGCTCGATCAAAAGGTTGGACCCCACTTTGGCCCCACGCCAGCTGGGACCCCACATGCCACTTGTGGTGTGTTTGTGTGTGTGTGTGCGTTAGTTGTGCATATGTGTTGTCACTATAATAGTGGTACCCTAGGGTAGAGTTGTTAAATGTTGTTACTTACTGATCAACTTACTCCTTCTTCACTGTGTGATTTAAAAGTAGCCTCCAGTGACACTGGAGACACACACACACACACACACACACACACACCACACACACCACACCACACCACACACACACACACACACACACCACATTAGCAATCGGTCTGTCATGCAATTCTTGAACTCACTTAAGTCTTTGAAGGATACCCGCAATAATGGAAACCACAGACACACACAGACACACACACACACACACTCTCTCCATCTGTCATCACCTATCGCCAGTGTTGAGCTCATTTATGAATTTACACAGTATGTCGGCTTAGTACTAAATGCTTCCATGAAGGCTGTGAAGGACACACACACACACACACACACATGCATCTTACACACACACACACACGCACCATTCACACACTCACACACACGCACCGTTCACACACACACACACACATCGTTCACACACACACACACACACACACACACCGTTCACACACACCGTTCACACACACACACTCACACCGTTCGTTCACACACACACACACACACACCATTCACACACACACACACACCGTTCACACACACACACACACACACCGTTCACACACACACACACAGTGCACGGTGTGTGTGTGTGTGTGAGTAAGAGTAAGAAGTGTGAGTTGCCTTCTCCCTGTGGTGAACAATCTCACTCTCCCAGACACACCCCGGTTTTCTTGCTTGGTTTCTACCCACACACTCTGCAACCATCATATTCTCTCTCCCTCTCCCACCTACACACACACACACACAAATACACAAATACACACACACCACACACACACACACACTCACACAAATACACACACACACACACGCACACACACAAATACACAAATACACACACACTAAGACACAAATGCACACAAATGCACGCATCTTCTCGCACACAACGGGGGTCTGTCCTCTCATCCTCGGCCTCCCATTGGCTTTGGAGGTCAGCTGTCAATCAGAGGCGCGGTCTGGCCCGGCCACCTGTCCAGAGGCCCAGCATGCCTAGCGAGGCCGCTCCTGTTCACGCTTCGCCAGAGGCTGTCACACACTACTGGACCAGAATAGCTCACAGAAGCCCTCTTCTCTCACACACACACGCACATGCACACACACACACGTGCACACAGACACACGCAAGCACACACACACATACACACAGACGCGCGCAAATGCACAGACGCACGCACACAGACACATGCACACAGACACACGCACACAGACACGTGCAGCACGTGCACACAGACAAACACACACACGCACATGCGCACGCACCCAGACACATGCAGACACACGCAAACACACACACACGCAGCCATGCACAGTATAGTAAACACTATACAAAGACGCATACTCCACACACACACACACACACACACACACACACACACACACCACACACACACACCACACACACACACCACACACACACACACACACACTCTCTAATGGCGTTCAATCCCCACTCAGGCCCTGCTGTCTTCCTCTACATGCTCACTCAGGCCGATTATTTGCCAAGCTTTGAAATAGAGTCGGTGTGAAAAGCTGCCAAAGCATTCACATTATCTCGTGGAGGGTGCTGCTTTCTTCTCTCTTTTTTTGATGCTTCCATAATGCTGATTAAAAGCTATGTGCTAATGTTGTTCCATATATCTGCTCTCTCTCTCTCTCTCTCTCTCTCGTCTCTCTCTCTCCTCTCTCTCTCTCTCTCTCTCTCTCTCTCTCTCTCCTTCTCTCTCTCTCTCTCTCTCTCTCTCTCTCTCTCTCTCCTCTCTCTCTCTCTCTCTCTCTCTCTCTCTCTCTCTCTCTCTCTCTCTCTCTCTCTCTCTCTCTCTAGGTGGTGAGGGTTCCAGTGGAGAGCTGTGAGCAGTACACCAGCTGTGGCGAGTGTTTGGGCTCCCGGGACCCCCACTGTGGCTGGTGTATCCTGCACAACGTGTAAGTCACACACACACGCACACGCATACACACTGTGAAACACACACACACGCACACGCGCACACACACACACGCGCTTACACCTGGTCCAGATCACAGATGTACACAGCGAGGGAGGGGCCAGAAGGAGGAGAGCAAGCAGCTGATAGTAAAGTGCAGTTAATTGATGGGATGTTTTCCGCGGGTGATTAGATGTGATTAAATGTGATTAAATGTGTGAGGCGATCGATAAACCCACAGAATGTTCCGTCCTCGGAGCTCAAGAAGAGGAGGAGGAGGAGGAGGAGGAGGCGGCGGCGGCGGAGGCTTGCGTGGCGTTTCGTCTTCCTAATGTTTGTGACGGTGTAGTCAGCCTTAATGGTTCCTCATCGCTCCTCCCTGCTCACGGGTCTCCTGGCTTTTGTCTCGGCCTTATGGATGGATGATTGGATGGATGGACGGATGGCGTCATTCCCTCCACATAAAAAGCGTGGACGGGTTAATACAGCTATGGATCCACGCCGGGAGGGACAGCGTGGTCATAAATACAGCGGAAGGCTGACGGGGGGGGGGGGGGGGGGGGTAGTTTGACTAATTGGTCTACAGTAGCGTCAGGGACGGTTCTCTCCTGTTAAAAAGGTAAAAGCACCATCGGTTCTGGGCGTCCTCACACACCCTTACCCCCCCCCCCCTTGTATATACGCGCCAGTAAAGACACAAAGGGAACGCCGTTTATGCGACGAACACGGTTTGTGTGACGGGGGGTTAAAAGCGAGAGTGTTTTAACCGCCACGCCAGTTAAAAACCCCGGTTACACTTTCGATATCGGGGATAGTGGGGGGGGGGGGGTCGTTAAGGACGGTTTATGGGTTAATGACGTTGTCGTTATTGGAGTTTGTTGTATATAAAATGAGTTGGATCTCGGTGAGAGAACGGGAGGAGGGGCTGTGATATAGTGGGAGTGGGGAGCCTTTCGGAGGGGGTTTGGAGTGAGTGAGTCAGTTGTCCTGAAGTTGTCGGCGTGATGCAAAGGGGGGGGGGGGTGTGGGTGGGTGAGTTCTCCCGACCGCAACGCCAGACGCCAGACAGACGGTTCTCCCGCTCCTAGGGAACGTTGTGCCGGGTTCAGACGGGTGGTGAGACGGGTTCCTTTCACCCCCCCCCCACTGGTGATGTGTGTGTTGTGTTAGTGTGTGTCATTCAGTGTGAACACGACGGATCTCATCCTGCAAGCTTCCATGGCTGCAGGGTGTGTGTGTGTGTGTGTGTGTGTTGGTGTCGATGTGTGTGTGTTTACGCGTGCGTTCTCCGTACAGGTGTCTTATTAAAAGGTTGAGTCGGGGAAATGTGAGAATCACACACCCAGAAGAAGAAGCAACCCCCCCCCCCGGCATTCGCCACATAATGGATTCACCTTCTCGTATGCGGTGTTAATTACACACGCAATAAAAAAAACACAGCTCCGGCTTCCCTTGTCCTCCGGGCAGAGAGAGATTCTCTCCTCTCTCTCTCTCTCCTCTCTCACTCACACACACACACACACACACACCACACACACACACACACACACACACACACACAACCGGATGAAACCTGATGAGGTACCCATCGACAGCCGACCTTGAGCGCCTGGTCCTATCCCCGGACCTACGGGTATCCACTGGAGTAGTCCGTCCCGGGCCGGGCCGAGGCTGGAATGAAGAGGCTATTAATGGATGGCCACTTATTGCTAAGTCTGCGTTTTAGCCCCTGTGGTGTGAGGTCTGAGCCTCGGTCTGAACCGCGAGGCAGAGCGAGAGAGGAGAGAGGCTTCCTCCTCCTCCGCTAATGGGAGTGTGAGAGTGCAGGTGTGTTAAAGGCGGCTGTTAAAGGACGTAAACAGACGCATAAACATGCTCTCTCTCTCTCTCTCTCTGTCTCTGTCTCTCACTCTCTCTCTCACACACACACACACACACGACACACACACACACAAGAGGCTGTTTATGGGAATTATGTATGTATGCATGTAATTCACCGGCGTGCTACTCGTACTCCACACACTTACACACGTAACTCACACACACACACACACACACACACACACACACACACACACTCCTCTGAGAGTGTATGTGTGAGTTACGTGTGCTGTTAGTGACTCCCCGGGGAGCCTTCGTGACGGCGTGTTCTTCTGCTGAGCACGAGGGCGGAGGCCGCTCGTGAAACGAGTGGCAAGAGCAGTTAGCGCATTCTTCTTCTGGTTTTCATTTATTGTAAAAGCCCTGGGGGGGGGGGAGGAGGAGGGAGGAGGAGGAGGAGTGAGGAGGAGGGAGGAGTGGTGAGGGGGATGAGGGGGAGGAGTAGGGAGGAGGAGGGAGGAGGAGGAGGAGGAGGAGGAGGACGGCGGCGTCGTCACCCCCACCGCGCTCACCTCTCCCTTTTACCTGGGGGACCCATTTTTGTTTGGCGTGAAAGGCGAAGTTGATAGCTGTTACATTATGAATGGCTAATAGTAAAGCTGCCAGCGAGACGAGGGTGGGAGGGTGTGGTGGGGGAGAAAAGGGGGAGAGAGAGAGAGAGGGTGATTTTTATTTGATTTCTCTGTTGAAGGCAGATATAATAAACGACTGTGCCCGGGGGAGAGAGGGCCGGTCTCCCACGATACTCCGAGCCGATTCCCTTATTCATCGATGGGCTTTAAGTGTGAGTGAACGTGTGGACGTCTCTCAGTATGGCGTAACAGAGGAGGGAGAGGAGGGGGAGGAGGGACAGGGGAGGGAAGGAGGGAGGGAGAGGGGGGGGAGGGTCAGGAGGAGAGGGAGAGGAGGGAGAGGAGAGAGGGAGAGGAGGAAAGGAGGAGGAAGAGGGAGAAGGGGGACAGGACGAGGAAGAGGAGGGAGGAGGATAGCAGGAAGAGGGATAGGAGGAAGAGGGATAGGGGGAGGGAGAGGGGGGGGGAGGGACAGGAGGAGAGGGAGAGAGGGAGAGAGGAGAGAGGGAGGGAGGGAGAGAGGAGAGAGGAGGAGAGGGAGAGGAGGAAAGGGGAAAGGACGAGGAAGAGGAGGGAGGAGGATAGCAGGAAGAGGGATAGGAGGAAGAGGGATAGGAGGAAGAGGGATAGCAGGAAGAGGGATAGGAGGAAGAGGAGGAGAGGAGGAGGGAGGAGGAGGAAGAGGGATAGGAGGAAGAGGAGGAGGAGAGGAGGAAGAAGGAGAAGAGGAGCCATTGAGCCTTTTAGCCAGAACTATTCTTGTTTCTCGTGTTATCAATCTGTGTTTTTCCCCTGTTCTCACTCTTGTCGTGTGTGTGTGTGTGTGTGTGTGTGTGTGTGTGTGTGGTGTGTGTGTGTGTGGTGTGTGTGTGTGTGTGTGTGTGTGTGTGTGTGTGTGTGTGTGTGTGTGTGTGTGTGTGTGTGTGTGTGTGTGTGTGTGTGTGTGTGTGTGTGTGTGTGTGTGTGTGTGTGTGTGTGTGTTGTGTGTGTGTGTGTGTGATTACCCCCCGTACAGATGTTCTCGTAAGGACCGCTGCGACCGGGCGAGCGAGCCCCAGCGCTTCGCCTCAGACCAGCGTCACTGTGTGGAGCTCAGCGTTCAGCCACGAAACATCTCCGTCACCATGTCCCAGATCCAGGTACTGCCACACACGCCTGTGTGTGTGAGCAAGAGAGAGAGAGAAAAGGAAAACTTCTGTGTGTGTATGCAACTGTGCCTGCACGCGCGTGTGTGTTTGCGTGCTCCCATGTGTGCCTGCGTGTGTGTGACTACATCTACCGGCTTACTGTAACTACTCCATATCTGAGTGACTGATAGGGAGTACACCGCGCTCTCCCTCACTCTCCCTCCCTCACTCCCTCCCTCTCCCTCTCTCTCTCTCACATTAGCCGGGACACATTAACCTTGCCATAATGGAGCCTGATATAGCTGATGTGTGTGTGGCGCGAGGCACCCTGCCTCCCCCCTCCTCCCCCACTCTCCCCCCCCCCCCCCCCCCCCCCCCCACAGCCATTAACCCTCATGTCATCTCATAACAACCCATGTTACAGCATGTCCTTCCATTGATCTCACAGCCTGTCTCTATTCCTGTCTGTCTCTCTCTCTGCTCTGCTCTCTCTCTCTCTCCTCTCTCTCTCGCTCTCCTCTCTCTCTCTCTCGCTCTCTCTCTCTCTCTCTCTCCTCTCTCTCTCTCTCTCTCTCTCTCTCTCTCTCTCTCTCTCTCTACTCTCTCTCTCTCTCTCTCTCTCTCTCTCTCTCTCTCTCTCTCTCTCTCTCCTCTCTCTCTCTCTCTCTCTCTCTCCTCTCTCTCTCCTCTCTCCTCTCTCTCTCTCTCTCCTCTCAACCAGCTGGTGCTCCAGGCCCGTAATGTCCCTGACCTGGCGGCGGGGGTCAACTGCTCCTTCGAGGACTACGTGGAGACGGAGGGACGCATCCAGGGGGGACGCATCTACTGCCTGTCCCCCTCGGCCAGAGACATCCTCCCCATCACGCGCAACCAAGGTGTGTGTGTGTCCATTTTCTACAAGTTTACCTTCTTGTCTGTAGTCTCTCTCTACCGCTCTCTACCTCTCTCTCTTGCTCTCGCTCTCTGTCTCTCTCTTCTTTCCCTTACTCTCTCGGTACTCTCTCTCTCCCTTCTTTCCCTCTCTCTTTCTCTCCCTTCTCTCTCTCTACACCTCTCTCTCCCCCTCTCCCCGACACCATCCAGGTGTCTATGTATAGTGTGTATTCATCGTGGCAGGTGTGGATGTATTCCCCGAGGCCTCTTGGTTTCCCGGTGAAACGGAGAGGAGAACCGGGAGGAGAACCGCATGCGTCCTCCCTCTCCTCTCCTCCTCTCCTCCCCTCCTCTCCTCTCCTCCTCTCCTCTCCTCCTCTCCTCCCTCTCTCTCCGCGGTGCGAGCCGTCCTGGTGACTCTAACGCCTCGCCTGTCACCGTTAATCACCGCTTAATATTCACAACCTGAAAGGCTCTCTCTTTGTTCCCCGGGAAA
>CM051002.1:23543431-23545931 GCA_027704905.1 Muraenolepis orangiensis | reverse complement strand
CCCACCACCCCTTCTACCACAACACTGAACACACACACACACACACCGAACACACACTGAACACACACACACACACACACACACACACACACACACCGAACACACACTGAACACACACACACCACACACACACACACACACACACACACACCGAACACACACACTGAACACACACACACACACACACTGAACACACACACACACACACCGAACACACACTGCACACAACACCACACACACACCGAACACACACACACACACACCGAACACGCACAGGGAGGGAGAGAGATAGGGACGGGGGAGGGAGAAAGCGAGAGGGAGGTAGAGACGGGGGAGGGGAAGGGAGAGGGGGCTGTGTGTGTGTGTGTGTTGGCGTGCTGCTGCTCTGCGGCGTCTGCTAGCCTGGGCGTACGTTAGCGTCGGTTGGCACGGTGACAGCAGCTTGTTGTTAGCGCCCAGCGGCGGTTGTGTGTCTCGGCCCGTGAGGCGTCGCCGTGGGGATACTGCCTGTTACGCGCCAACAACACCGCATTAGCATAAAAGCTAATATCAATCGTGGAGGAATAACAAGTGTTTGTCAACCGCCAGAGTAGAGTGTGAACCAGAAGGCAGTGATGGTGGCACGTTTACACACACACACACACACACCACACACACACACACACACACCACACCACACACACCACACACACACACACACACACACACACACACACACACAACACACACACACACACACACACCTGCATAGAGCACCCACCCACACACTCCCACCCACCCACAATTGTTTATGCAAATGTTGAAGTTGACGTTTTACTTCTACTCTCATACAATAAAAAACAAAGGCATACATAAATTATCACATGCACAACACACACACACACACACACACACACACCGCAAATGCAATCTCTTTGATGGTTTATGAATGTTATGTCCTGTACCGCTGTATATACACAATAGCTGCCCACTGCTCATATAACTAGGATGGGTTCAATTTCACTGTGTGCGCGTGTGTGTGTGTGTGTGTGTGTGTGTGTGTGGCTAGCATTGCTGAAGACAAAAGTATGTGTTCTCTCTTCCTCGAGACCTGAAGGTGTTTGCAATTGTCGTGCGTGCGTGCGTGTGTGTGTGCGCGCGCACGCGTGTGTGTTCTGCGCTGTAGAAATCATGAAACATTGAAGGCTGACGAGGTCATTTCTTTATATTTGATCCTCTTCACACGTTGCTCTCTTTGTCTCAGTCTCCTGCACCGCATTCAGTCATGCAGTCGTCTCCTCATACGTGTCTCCCTTGTCTCCTGCACCCTATTCATTCATGTATTCATGTCCTCATACATGTCTCCCTTGTCTCCTGCACCCTATTCATTCATGTATTCATGTCCTCATACATGTCTCCCTTGTCTCCTGCACCCTATTCATTCATGTATTCATGTCCTCATACATGTCTCCCTTGTCTCCTGCACCCTATTCATTCATGTATTCATGTCCTCATACATGTCTCCCTTGTCTCCTGCACCCTATTCATTCATGTATTCATGTCCTCATACATGTCTCCCTTGTCTCCTGCACCCTATTCATTCATGTATTCATGTCCTCATACATGTCTCCCTTGTCTCCTGCACCCTATTCATTCATGTAGTCATGTCCTCATACATGTCTCCCTTGTCTCCTGCACCCTATTCATTCATGTATTCATGTCCTCATACATGTCTCCCTTGTCTCCTGCACCCTATTCATTCATGTATTCATGTCCTCATACATGTCTCCCTTGTCTCCTGCACCCTATTCATTCATGTATTCATGTCCTCATACATGTCTCCCTTGTCTCCTGCACCCTATTCATTCATGTATTCATGTCCTCATACATGTCTCCCTTGTCTCCTGCACCCTATTCATTCATGTATTCATGTCCTCATACATGTCTCCCTTGTCTCCTGCACCCTATTCATTCATGTAGTCATCTCCTCATACATGTCTCCCTTGTCTCCTGCACCCTTTTCCGTTGTGTATTCCAGTACTCCTCGTCCCTCATCTGCTCTCACGTCATGTATGAGCAGACGGAGGTGTGTTGCCATGACAACCTGGGGAGGCTGTCGTCGGCAGGGTGGAAACGGGGTGACCTCACATCACACATTAGGACTTTACAATGTGTCACTTTATTACTTTACACTTTATCACTTTACATTTCATCACGTTATCAAGTTCCAACTTAACACTTTATCATGTTATCGCTGTATCACTTTATCGTGTTATAACTTTATCACTTTATCTTTATATTTTAAAGTGACAGTAGAGCAACACCGTAATGAGTTATAGCAGCATCATAAATAATAAAAGTACAGTACAGACCTAAGAACAAGACGGATTTGGGGAATGAGTCGCTAGAGGCGTGTCCGTAAACAACCGGGACGCAGCAGGGGGGGGGGGGGTCCTTCTAGAGGCGCATGCTGGAGAGAAATGGTGAAGAAAGAGTGTGACAGCAATCTTGAACCACTCAC
>CM051002.1:23525931-23530931 GCA_027704905.1 Muraenolepis orangiensis | reverse complement strand
TGGACAAACACAACGTCTGCGCAAAAAATATCCATGCTTTGCTGTATACATAACGCACACATGCATGTAGACACACACACACACGTATATGTGTACACACACACACACACACACACACACACACACACACACACACACACACACACACACACACACACACACACACACTTTATACCACCAATTTAAAACGTTGACAAACTCTCCAGGGCGGAGGAAGGAGCAGATGGGCCGGTCAGGACCACTGACCTCGCCTCACACACACATGAAGACCTCGCTACGGAGCTCATTAACACACACACACACACACACACACACACACACACACACACACACACACACACACACACACACACACACACACATATATACACACACACCAGGATGCTCCTTTGGACAAACACAACGTCTGCGCAAAAAATATCCATGCTTTGCTGTATACATAACGCACACATGCATGTACACACACACACACACACACACACACACACACACACACACACACTTTATACCACCAATTTAAAACGTTGACAAACTCTCCAGGGCGGAGGAAGGAGCAGATGGGCCGGTCAGGACCACTGACCTCGCCTCACACACACATGAAGACCTCGCTACGGAGCTCATTAACACACACACACACACACACACACACACACACACACACACACACACACACACACACACACACACACACACACACACACACACACACACACAGTCTCCAAGCACCTCCCACTGTGACATAATACACTGGAGTCCATCTTGCTGCCATAACATAGAGCAGATCTTATGAGTGTGTTGGGAAGAGAGACGAGGAAGTGTGTGTGTGTGTGTGTGTGTGTGTGTGTGTGTGTGTGTGTGTGTGTGTGTGTGTGTGTGTGTGTGTGTGTGTGTGTGTGTGTGTGTGTGTGTGTGTGTGTGTGTGTGTGTGTGTGTGTGTGTGTGTGTGTGTGTGTGTGTGTGTGTGTGTGTGTGTGTGTGTGTGTGTGTGTGTGAGCCTCTTGCACCCCTAGTGGGCAGAATGCAGTGTTGTCTAGGTGTGGTCTTTTTGTTCATTGATGTCACTCCCCCGCTCTCTCCTCTCCCTTCACACTCCGATAACCACGACCCTGCGGAGCGACAGTGTCGTGTCCCATGTGTCAGATTGATTCCCACAGCCGAGAGGTACCGGGTTCGATTCCCGGTATCTGCCGTCTAGCCCATTAACCCTGATCCTTAATGACACAGACCTGAGTTCAACTCAACTGCTAGACTGTCCAACTCTTGTTTTGTTTGTTCCTCCTTCTTCTGCTTTATCTTCTTCTCCTTCACTGATGCCGAATGACGCGATGCAATGAATAACGGCTGACCACACCTAACCCTGTCTCCCTCTCCCTCTTCCTCTCCTCTCCTCCTCCCCCCCCCTCTGCAGGACTGCCCCCAGATCCTGCCCTCCACCCAGATCTACATCCCGGTGGGCGTGACCAAGCCTATTACGCTGGCCGCCAAGAACCTGCCGCAGCCCCAGTCGGGCCAGAAGAACTACGAGTGTGTGTTCCACATCCAGGGGGAGACCTACAGCGTCACCGCCCTCCGCTTCAACAGCACCTCCATCCAATGCCAGAAGACCTTCGTGAGTCCCTGGGGGGGGAGATACGCCGGGTGGGGGGGGGGGGGGGGGAGAGGGCGGACATCGCTGCTCTGTTGTCGGCCCGTGGCTGTTCACCAGGTGACCCCAGGATGGGGGGGGACAGGGTTGGGGGGGTTGACTTGGTCAGAGTTTAAATATTGGCCTCCATCCGCTGCTAATGACCGGTGGTGCTGGAGGTGGAGGTGGCGGTGGTGGGTGGTTCTCTGTGTAAACATCACAACAACAGCTCTGACCCCAATCCTGGGTCACACAATGGCCCCAATTACAGTTCCCCCCCACCCACTCCTCTCGCCGTTGACCTTCCAGCTGCCGGTCCTCCGGTTACCGTGGATACAGTAGCACCACTAAGGTTTTACGCCGCCTCCTCCGCATGTAATGCGAGGTTTCAGCGCGTTTCGTCACGCGTGACGATGGGTGATGGGATGGTGATGGGTGATGGACGATGGGTTGATGGGTGGTGATGGACGATGGGTGATGGGTGATGGGTGATGGACGATGGGTGATGGACGATGGACTGCTGGTGCTGTAATGCAGGCGGCAGTGTGATATCCATGCGACATCTACAGTTCCATGCGCTCCCTCTTATCAATGTATCAATAAGAGGATTGATTTGTAGAGACTTCTCGTCGCCTCATTCCCCCCCCCCCCCAACCCCCCCCTCCCCCCGACGACGATTCATTAGCCGAGTGTAAATCGATTATAGCCACGAAACGGCGGTATGGGATATAACGACAAAATAGCAATATAGAATACACCTGTGATATATGTGGCCACATTATAATTGGTGATGAATGTGGAGTGTGTGTGTGTGTGTGTGTGTGTGTGTGTGTGTGTGTGTGTGTTTGTTTGCTCGGATAATTAGTTTATCTAGTGAATTATTTTTGCGTCGCGCGCACGGGGGCTTGCGGTGTGTGAGTTAAGCTTTGGTTTTACCTCCCTGTATTTATATATATTATTATATATTTGTCGGTTCCTCGCAGAACAAAAAAATCGAAGTTTGTGTGAATTGCCAAATTGAGTGGACCGTCGCCTCTGGGGAATTAGTATTCGGTCCGACGTCGACCAGAATATGAGGAATAAAGTCCAGAAAGGCGTCAGAATCACCATATTATCTGTTTCTCTCTGTTGCTGTGATATTGATTCGTGCAGAAGCCGGTCTGCATTCTTATTATTGCTGGTGGGTTGAGTGATGCAGAAGACGTCTGCTAGATTAACGACCGCTCTGGGGCGTGTTTCATTCTGTCACCAGGAGGACCGAGTGTGTCCATCCTGCAGTTGTGGGTGTGTGTGTGAGTATAAGTGTGTGTGTGTGTGTGACAGAGTGTAAATGTGTGTGTGTGTGTGTGTGTGTGTGAGAGAGAGAGAATGTAAGTGTGTGTGTGGGGCTTGGGACCAGGATGACACATGTGAGGTAGTGGTAGTCACGCTTTACCGAGGCTGAAAATGTGAAGTGGAAGTGTGGCTTCCGAACCTAGTTAAGACCTAGACTGATCATGTTTATATCTCAGTGGTCTCTCTCTCTCTCTCTCTCTCTCTCTCTGTCTCTCTCTTATATATATATCTCATCTCACTCCATCTCTGTCTCCTTCCCTGTCATCCCCCAGTCCCCCCCCCCCCCCCCCACAGAGCGTTGTTATTGATCTGGGTTTAGATCAGAGGGAAGCTACATGGCATTTTAACACGTCAAAACGTGGAGCCCATTAAAGGACAGATTAATAGAGGACGATGAAGAGAGAGAGGAGACAGAACCTCAGCATTTCACTAATTAGCTTTAACACCCCGAAGCTTTCTCCGTTTTTCTCTCTCCCCTTCTCTCTATCTCTCTCTCGCTCGCTCGCTCACCAAGGAGGACCGGCGTCACTTTCCCCTCTTCTTCCTCCTCCTCCTCTTCCTCCTCTTTGGTGACGGCGTCAGGGAGCGAACCCCACCGGGCCGATGGTGGACGGTCGTTAGGCTCCGTGATTCGTGAGCACCTGTGCCGGTTGTTTGTGTGAGCGCAGCGCTAATTAGCCAGAGACCAGCAGCCCACTACTGTTCTCTCTCTGTTTGTTATTGACGGTTTATTGTAGCAGAGCTAGCTAGTGCTAGCTCCCGCCCCCCCCCCCCCCCCCCTCCTTCCACCTAAATGTAGATCTTGGTTTCTCCCCGTTTGACGCCCCAGAAGACATGCTAACAGCAATTACCCTTCAGCTGTCGCCACTTAGCCGCTGTTAGCGATTATCCTCCTGGATGTGACCGTGTCCTCATGTTTTAATACGCCGCGCGTCGGGTCCGACTCACGCTGAGAAACTACCACACGCCGTTTGCTTTACCTTTTCTATTCGTACAGGCGTGAACTTACGCTTAGCATTTTTAATGCGTTGCATACAAATGATTAGAATGAGCTTCTTTTTTTTTTTTAAACTCATTATATAGTTTATCAATCAGTAGAGCGAAAGAACCGCCACACCACAAAGTCCCCTGGATCTGGACTCGGATCCGGATCTGCGCCGAAATCGAATCTACTGTTCCTTTGCCCATAAGTAATCTAACCACCAAGTTGTGTCCAATTCCGTTCATAACTTTGAGTTATCTTGCTGACAAACAGACAGACAAACGGGTGAAATCATAACCTCCTCCCATCTTCATATATATATATATAATATGTTCATGTGTAGGTGGTCATAACTCATGTTTTTTTGGTCCCGGAGTGTGTTTTGAAGACCGGCCAAATTAATCATTCATGAATCTGCAGTGGAAATTAGACTTAAGCCTTCTGACACATGGCTGCTTGAACTGCAAAGGCATGGAGCTATATTGATGCTCGCTAATCAATGTGTGTGTGTGTGTGTGTGTGTGTGTGTGTGTGTGTGTGTGTGTGTGTGTGTGTGTGTGTGTGTGTGTGTGTGTGTGTGTGTGTGTGTTGTGTGTGTGTGTGTGTGTGTGTGTGTGTGTGTGTGTGTGTGTGTGTGTGTGTGTGTGTGAGTCCATCAGCTCCAATAGCTATTGCACGGAGTCTAACATACACACACCCTTGAAAATGCCTTAGGCAATGCAGTGTGTGTGTGTGTGTCAGTGCCGATAGCTATTGCAGGGAGTCTACAGGGGTCCATTCTAATCAATGGTGTAAACACACAGTGTTAATCCCTATTTTAGCCCTAGTCTGTCTGATACTCAGACCTGGAGGTCGGACTCCTTCCTGGTTTGTACAACCATTACATCCTCTCCCAATCACCGGGGGCAACGGCTTTACTCAAATGGCTCACCATGGAGAGGGTGAGAGGGTGAGAGTGAGAATATTGGAGCACAACATCAGGGAGGGAGAGAGTGAGAGAGAAAGTGGTAGAAGATGAGAGAGAGAGAGAGAGAGAGAGAGAGAGAGAGAGAGAGAGAG
>CM051002.1:23508431-23518431 GCA_027704905.1 Muraenolepis orangiensis | reverse complement strand
TCGTCCGGGTGAGATTTCTATATTTAGAAAAGGCTGCTCTGCACTTCCTGTGTGTGACGGTTTACCAGGGATGTAGAAAAATTCCAATCATAAATCAAACACAGGGAAAGATGGCCGACAGGGAAGAGGGACTGGAACAACAACAACAACACTAGGAGATGGAAGGAGATGTTTGAGGAAATGAGGAGTGAAAAGGAGAGAGGGAGAGCGGGAGAGAAGGAGGGAGAGAGGGAGGGATGGCGAGTCAGACGCACCGCGAAACAAATTGAAAAACGGCAATTTCACTTCCTGCAGCTCAGGTGTCGAACGCCCCCACGTGTAAACAACGGTGTCCACAGCCGCATCACCTGAGCATCTTATCTGCCTTCGCAGCCTCCACTCACGACGCCGTCTCCCCCTTCTCCCTCCTCCTCCTCCTCCTCCTCCTCTCACCTTCCCCGTCTCCCCCTTCTCCTCTCCTCCTCCTCCTCCTCCTCTCACCTTCCCCGTCTCCCCCTCTCCTCCTCCTCCTCCTCCTCCTCCCGCTCCCTCCTCCTCCCTCCTCACGCTCCTCCTCCTCCTCCTCACCTTCCCCCTCCCCCTTCCCCTCCTCCTCCCGCTCCTCCTCCTCCTCTCACCTTCCCCGTCTCCCCCTTCTCCCTCCTCCTCCTCCCGCTCCTCCTCCTCCTCCTCTCACCTTCCCCGTCTCCCCCTTCCCCCTCCTCCTCCCGCTCCTCCTCCTCCTCCTCTCACCTTCCCCGTCTCCCCCTTCTCCCTCCTCCTCCTCCTCTCACCTTCCCCGTCTCCCCCTCTCCCTCCTCCTCCTCCTCCTCCTCCTCCTCCTCTCACCTTCCCCGTCTCCCCCTTCTCCCTCCTCCTCCTCCCGCTCCTCCTCCTCCTCCTCTCACCTTCCCCGTCTCCCCCTCTCCCTCCTCCTCCTCCCGCTCCTCCTCATCCTCTAACCTTCCACGTCTCCCCCTCTCCCTCCTCCTCCTCCTCTCACCTTCCCCGTCTCCCCCTCTCCCTCCTCCTCCTGCTTCTCCTCCTCCCCCTCTCACCTTCCCTATCTCCCCCTTCTCGCTTGTCCTCCCGCTCCTCCTCTTCCTCTCACCTTCTTCTTCTCCCCCTTCTCCCTCCTCCTCCTCCTCCTCCTCTCTCACCTTTCCCCTTCTCCTCTTCCTCCCTCTCCTCCTATTCTTCTCACCTTCCCCTGTCTCCACCTTCTCCCTCGTCCTCTTCCTCCCACTCCTCCTCCTCATCCTCTCACCTTCCCCTGTCTCCCCCTTCTCCCTCGTCCTCCTCCTCCCACTCCTCCTCCTCATCCTCTCACCTTCCCCCCCCTGTCTCCCCCTTCTCCCTCGTCCTCCTCCTCCTCATCCTCTCACCTCCCCTGTCTCCCCCTTTTCCCTGGTCCTCCTCCTCCCACTCCTCCTCCTCATCCTCTCACCTTCCCCTGTCTCCCCCTTCCTCCCTCGTCCTCCTCCTCCCACTCCTCCTCCTCATCCTCTCACCTTCCCCCCCCTGTCTCCCCCTTCTCCCTCGTCCTCTTCCTCCCTGCTCCTCCTCATCCTCTCCCAGTCTCCCTGCCTCCCCCCCCCCTCGTGTCCTTCCTTCTCCGTCGGATGTGAGCGTAGTGCTTTCGTTATTATGGTCTATTATTTATTTATCAACACATCGTCTCCAGAACACTGAGCCTGTGGGTCCGTCCCGCCTTCTCCTCCTTTTTAGTTTAGTGAAGTGAAGTAAAAGAAGTAAAAGTCTGTATCAGTAGAACAGTTCCTGCACTCGCTCAGGGGGTTCACTCACTGGCCAGGGAAAGTCAGGGGGTTGTGAATCTTCCGGAGAGAGAGAGAGAGAGAGAGAGAGAGAGAAAGTTGCCTCCTTAATAAGTAATGTTCCCCGGATAACCGGTAGAGCTCTGAAACACGGCGAGGAGAAACCAAACATTTGGGAATCGACCGTAAAGTAAGTAAGTAAAGGCGTCACATAAGTGAAGTCCTCCGCGGTCGGTCTTTAGACAGCCGGCGCAAATTGGATATTGACCCCTGCACCCGCGCCGCAATAGGTCTAAAAGCGTCCAATCGGATGATTCATTCACCCCAAAGCACGGAATCAATCGGCCAATCACGCATCGACCCCACCTTTCACTGCATCGGGGGCCCTCTGGTCGCCGACTGTCCTAATATGTCTAAAACGTCTCTACTTTGATTCCACCGAGGAGATACATCCCCTGGGTGCTAGCGATCCCCGACCATCGGTCCGATGGTCCCGGCTAGCAGTCGGGGACCAGGTGGTCCAGAGGGTGCTATGGGCTATGGGCCAGCCTCGGGGTCCCTGGATCTTTCGCTACGGATCTATTGCTTCTCTTCATTGAATCCGTCACCCCGTGGCCATCTAGGTTTTGGGGGGGGGACGGACGGACGATGGTGAGAGTTTAGTGGTGCGGCGTTTGATTGACGGGGAAGTGAGGGTAACGCAGGGTAACGATTATCCCCCTTAGCCTCCACTTCCGATTGGACGTCGGCAGACATGGGACAGGAGGCGGGGAACTGGGCGGGGGTCACACCGAGACACGTCGACGGAGGTGTTCCTCGTTGTTTCTGATGTTTTGATTTGTGTATTTTAGGGTGACTTTAGGGAATCTAACTTCCACATTGACTCTGAGACGTGACAAGACATGCTTCTAATGTGTGCTACTGGCCCTTTCAGATTAAGTCAAATTCATTCAAGATATAGAAAAACATTATTTATATGAAACTAATTAGTGTTAAAATTTCACAGAAAGGCATTGTGTTTTGTATGTAGATGTGAGTACAGGTGTGTTTATACACTTATGTAAATGAGGTGGATAACTGTAGCCTGTAGAGATGCAGGCTGGTCCATAAAGATTCACTTCCTCTGTGAGTTGATTAAAAAACACACACACACAGAGAGAGAGAGAGAGAGAGAGAGAGAGAGAGAGAGAGAGAGAGAGAGAGAGAGAGAGAGAGAGAGAGAGAGAGAGAGAGAGAGAGAGAGAGAGAGAGAGAGAGAGAGAGAGAGAGAGAGAGAGAGAGAGAGAGAGATAGAGAGAGAGAGAGAGAGAGAGAGAGAGAGAGAGAGAGAGAGAGAGAGAGAGAGAGAGAGAGAGAGGTCGTCTCCTCCTCGTTGATTTAGTGAGAGGGTTCTCCCGGGAGTCTCTCTGAAACACCCTCCCCCCCCTCTCTCTCTCTCTCCTCCCTCTCACCTCTCAGCCTCATTTAGAGGGAATCTCCGACGAAAGAGCGAAGATGCAAACTGATCACGCCGACGATGACTCAATTGCATTTCGACTCTTATTATTCCGGGATGCAAAGGAATGAAATTAGACGTGAATAATATTATCTCAGGAGAGATGGTGGTATATATTACACTTTGCGCTCGTCTCTCGGATGCGAGCGGGCGGGCGGGCGGGTGTGAGCGTGAGTGTGAGTGAGTGTCGTTCCCACGCGAGGTGGAGTGATGCGATCTGGTCTAATCTCTCTCTGGGTAACACCGCGCTGAGGTTTGCGGCATTCTCCCTCGTTGGGGGAAATTCACAATTGCTCTGTCCCTGGTTTGGTCATCACTCACCTTTTTTTTATGGCTGTTTAACCTCCACTGCCGGAGCCCTGGGCTGTGCTGCTAGCGCCTGGCGCAGCTGCTGCCCGGGCCACAAGATGATGATGACTTTTGTCTTTGTAGACGTCCTGATCTCTGTACTATCTAGAACGTTCCCAGGTGGGGGGGGGTTGATGCCCCTAACGGTTTGTTTCGAGATAGACTGGACAAATTGTGTTGTTGCTGTTTCTAGTTTTTTTTGGTTGTTGCCTCCGCCATCAAAGATGGGAGGAGCTTATGTTTTTTCGTCTGTTTGCCAGATAACTCAAAAAGTTATGTCCGGAATTGGACACAACTTGGCAATTAGATGACTTGCTTATTACGGGCCAAGGAACAGTTAATTCGCTTTGGCACAAATCCTGATCCGGATCCAAGGGACTTTTTGGTGTGGTGCGGAGGTATGTGCTCTTCTGAGGGCCCTCCAGTTGTTGTTCTTGTTTTCGGTATTCAATTTTTTATCATGACTGATAAATCATTTCTAACTTGACTCCCCCCCCCCCCCCCCCCCCCCCCCCTTCTGGTTTCAGTACACCTACGAGGGCAACGACATCAGCGACCTCCCGGTGGACCTGTCGGTGGTGTGGAACAACAACTTTGTCATCGACAACCCTTACAACATTAAAGGTAGGCCACGCCCCTCTCTACACGGTGGGCCATGCCCCTTTCTACACGGTGGGACACGCCCCTCTCTACACGGTTGGCCACGCCCCTCTCAACACGCACCAAACTGCTCCAAAGTGACAGGACTTGTGGTAGTTGCAGCTGTCTGACACAATTCAACCAAGCCCTAAAAACAAGGCACTAAGAAAAAGAAAACAATCATTTTATGCAAAGTAATGATGACAAACTGTTTTCTATTCTTCCATTTTCCTGTTCCTGCACAATTTCTGATAATCTGATAAGCGTTGAACACATTTTACCACAATATGTTTGGTTTGGGCTGCTTATGTCTGTAAACGTTGTGTTGTACAACTTACAGCAGTCTAGCGCTGTAGCGCCTGCTAGCTGTTCTTACCCCCCCCCCCCCCCCCACCCCCCAACAATTAGCCCGAGGTACGACCACATTTTCCATTCATTCAGGAGTTATTTATACTTTTGTCCATCATTTAATGGAATCAATATCTGATAATGTAACCATGATTAAACGCATTGTAAAGATCCATGAATACACACATGAACAATGTGTTGCCCAGGGTCTGTGTGTGTCTTCTTGCAGGCCTGCACACACACGCACACACACGCACACGCACACACACACACACACACACACACACCCCAGACAAAAGGGCCCTGTGCATACTGATGGTGAGACAGGATCACACAGTGCAACAGGAGACAATAGACGGTTCCTTTTGGTTCTAATTACTTGTTAGAGTCTGCGTGACGCTTGGCTTGTAATTATTGGCGTCTCGGGGAGTCCAGACGCTCTTCGAGCTCTCTCTCTCTCTCTCCCTCTCTCTCTCTCGCTCTCTCTCACTTTCTTTCTTCCTGTGAGGCGGGGATAGCATCGCTACACCGACACAGCTAGCTGGAGTCTGTATGTTACACATTGTCTGTGTGTCTCTGTGTGTGTGGTAATTATAGTGTAGAATGACAGTTTACAGGCGGTCAGTGTTTTCCCTTTTTATCCCAGTGTGTTGTGTTCCAGGCTATGTGTGTTTAACATGTGGTGATCCGCTAGAGTTTGTGGTCTTGATCAGGGAGGGTCGTTCACTGAAGCCGCCCTCCCTCCCTCCCTCCCTCCCTCCCTCCCTCCCTCCCTCCCTCCCTCCCTCCCTCCCTCCCTCCTGTTCTCCCTCTCTCACTCCTTCTCTCCCTCATTCTCTCCCTCCCGCCCTCTCTCCATCCCTCCCTCCCTCCCTCTATCTCCCTCCATCCTTCCTATTCTCTCTCTCCCTCCTTCCCTCTCTCCATCCCTCCCTCCCTCCTTCCCATTCTCTCTCCTTCCCTTCCCTTCCCTCCTCCCTCCCTCCCTCCCTCCGATGTCTCCTGATCACGCCCATCATCGGGGGTGAAGTGGCGTGTTTTTAAATAGCGATGTGTTAATGTGATTAGAGCTGGGGTGGGGTTGGCGTTCAGAGCCGGCGCCGTGACCAATAGGATTTGAGGATGATGGGGAGGGAGGGAGGAGGGGGAGGAAGAGGAAGGTTGAGTGTCTCCTTTGTAGTTTGACCTCTCCTCTTCTGATGAGGATTAGCTCTCCGGATCGACTTTCCTACCGACGAGGACGCTGAAGAAGGAACCTTGAGAACCTTGAGAGTGTGGGGCATGTTGGGTTCCACTTTTAGTTTGGTTCCATAGTTTTACAGATCATCCATAATGTGGGTTGTTGTTTTTTTTATAATGCAAACTTAATTTAGTTTGACAAGTGACCACCTCTTGTGTTTTAACAATTTAATCTGTCCATCTCTCTCTCTCTCTCTCTCTCTCTCTCTCTCTCTCTCTCTCTCTCTCACTCACACTCACACTCACACTCACACTCTCCCTCTCTCTCTCTCTCTCTCTCTCTCTCTCTCTCTCTCTCTGCCTCACACTCTTGTTCTCTCTCCCTTCTCCCCCCCCCCCCACTCTGTCCTTTTGTCTCCCCCCGCAGCCCACCTGTATAAGTGCTACGCGCTGCGGGACAGCTGTGGCATGTGTCTGAAGGCCGACCCCAGGTTCGAGTGCGGTTGGTGCGTCCAGGAGAAGAAGTGTTCCCTACGTCAGGAGTGTGCTCCGCCCGAGAGCAGCTGGATGCACGCAGCCACCGGCAACAGCCGCTGCGCCCACCCCAAGATCATCAAGGTAACACGCACGTATGCACTAACACACGCATGCACACACACACACACGCACACAATAACACATACGCTCACACTAACCCACACGCACACGCACTAACACTAACACACGCACACACACGCATGCACATGCACACATATGCACAACATGGGGTTCAGTTATGTTGTTAGTCAAAGACATTGGAGGTTAAATAATGACAGACACTCACACACACAGTTTACACCCAGTTACCAAACTTGTTGTTGTCTTGATGATGGGTGTGTCGACTGTTCCTTGGCATCAATATAACTTCAGGTGTAACTCTGTACATAATGAAGTCACACACACACACACTTCTGACCAGGGTCGGTCCCTACATCATTTGTATTCACTCTTACTACTGGCGGTTGATTCTTGGTCTGACTCAAGGATGGGGAAGGAGGGAGGGAGGGAGGGGGGAGAGAGAGAGAGAGAGAGAGAGAGAGAGGGAGCAGAAGACGACAAGTTGGGGGCTGTCACAGTGACTGCAGCAGCCTCACAGATGGGCCAGCCAGGAGGGGGCAGGCCTCACACTCCATGACTGAACACACTGACATGATGAGAGATGATGTCCAGGACACACACACACACTGACACAAACACGCACACATGCTGACACACACACACACGCATGCTGACACACACACACACGCATGCTGACACACACACACACACACACACACACACACACACACACACACACACACACACACACACACACACACACACACACACACACACTGATAAACAATGCACACACACAATGACATGCTGACTCACACTGGCAAACACACACACACACGCCACATGGCACATACAGAGTAGGCTTATCCTACTCCCTGCACTGTGGGTGGGTGTGTGTGTGTGTGTGTGTGTTGTGGCTAAAATAATGTGCACTGTGATAATTGTGTTTTACAGGGTGTGTGTGTCGCGTCTGAATGTCAGCAAAACTTTTGCACAAAGTAGCTGTGTGTGTGTGTGTGTGTGTGTGTGTGTGTGTGTGTGTGTGTGTGTGTGTGTGTGTGTGTGTGTGTGTGTGTGTGTGTGTGTGTGTGTGTGTGTGTGTGTGTGTGTGTGTGTGTGTGTGTGTGTGTGTGTGTGTGTCGGGCGTCGGGCTCAGTCCTGACAGGCTGGGCGTGTCGCTGTGTCTAAACGGCGTGGAGTCTCCATCTGTTGTGCCGCTCGCCGCGGAGGTGGTCCTGGTTGGACCGTGACCCGGGTCACGGGCCAACCAGGACCACCACTGTGACTGACAAAGATTGTCTCACACACACACACACACACACACTTACTGGGCCCATTTTGTCCCTGCAATGTTTATGTGTGTGTGTGCGTGTGTGTGTGTGCGTGTGTGTTAGGGCTAAACAGTTAATGAGTTATTAATCGAATTGGCATTATAACCAAGCCAGTGCAATATGCAAATCGCAGGAGCTGCAATTTTTTAATAAGGGTGTGTGAATGTAAATTTTTAAATGTTTAATGTATAGCACTGTTCTAAATGGAGTGGTGCAGAGATACCCTCGACCTCACATTGTTCTATAATGTGTAAATGTATAATATATACAGTAAATATAGTGTTTGGTACAGACCCCAGCAAAAGGTCACATCATGATGGTATTTTCAGTGAAAAAGAAAATTGTGACGCTACAATGATCATTCCCACTAATCATATCGCAATCGTAACATCCGTCAAAAATAATCACACAATAAAAAACACAAATTGTATACCATATCGTTCAGCCGTGTGTGTGTGTGTGAGTGTGTTTGTGTGTAATCACACAGAAAACCCCCACAAATTCTTTAGAGTGTGCGTGCGTGCGTGCGTGCGTGCGTGCGTGCGTGCGTGCGTGCGTGCGTGCGTGCGTGCGTGCGTGCGTGCGTGCGTGCGTGCGTGCGTGCGTGCGTGCGTGCGTGCGTGCGTGCGTGCGTGCGTGCGTGCGTGCGTGCGTGCGTGCGTGCGTGCGTGCGTGCGTGCGTGCGTGCGTGCGTGCGTGCGTGCGTGCGTGCGTGCGTGCGTGCGTGCCGGTCGTCCTTTTCAACTGTTACAGCCTCAGGACCTGCATGTGTCATCAGTCATTAAGTCAAAACGGGGAAATACTAAATGTATTTCCCAATTTTTCAGTAATCAACAGTGAAACAGTCGTTCATTCACAAGCTTCTTTCTGAAGATAAGGCTTTGGCTCCGGGACCCACTCAAAATACGCTCCAGTCCAGAATCACTGCTCTCTGATTAGCTCTCTCGCTCTCGCTCTCGCTCTCTCTCTCACTCTCTCTCGTTTTAACACCTATCTCTCACGCCCCCCCCCCACCCCTCATCCCCTTCAGTGCTGTTGCATGCAGAATACCCAGCATGCAACAGGGTGGTGCAAGGCTCCCTCGACGGTGTAGAATGAGTCCAAATTTTACTTATTTGAGACGGGTGTGAAATACTGTTCATGTGCAGCGTTTAATACATTTACGGATTTAGTATTTGTCTTCCGTTTATATACCTCTCTCTCTCTCTCTCTCTCTCGTGGTGGTAGATGTGTGTGGCAAGGGGGGTGGGAAACATGGTGTGTGCGTATGCATGTGTGTGTGTGTGTCAGCCAGTGTAGCAGAATGGTTCAATCCTGACCGCAGGGCGACCATGTTGGAGTCAGAAAGGCAGGCAGCAGAGCTTACAGCAGAGCTTCTGATCCAGTGAGGAAGAAGAAGGAAGAAGAGAAAGTACAGAGAAAAACACGTCAGAAGGAGAAAACACGTCTAAAGCGGCGACAGACGACACGCCGTCACCTCTCTCTGTAGCTCCTCCCCCCACCCACCCCCCCCTCCCCACTGCACAACGAACCCACAACACTACATCACATTACATTACAGTCATTTAGCAGACGCTTTTGTCCAAAGCGACTTACAATAGTGTGTTTCAACAAAGGAAGGTAAGATAACAACTCGTCACCAGAAGTCAAAAGTGCATTTCATTTCAACAACATTCCTATCACTACCACCCACCAGCACCCACTATCACCAGCTAACACCAACTACCACCCACTAGCACCCACTAGCACCAGCTACCACCCACTATCACCCACTACCACCAGCTACCACCCGCTACCACCCACTAGCACCCACTATCACCAGCTAACACCAACTACCACCCACTAGCACCCACTAGCACCAGCTAACACCAACTATCACCCACTATCACCCACTACCACCAGCTACCACCCACCAGCACCCACTATCACCAGCTATCACCACTAACACCCACTATCACCCACTACCACCCGCTACCACCCGCTACCACCCACTAGCACCAGCTAACACCAGCTAACACCCGCTATCACCCACTATCACCCACTATCACCAGCTAACACCCACTAGCACCCACTAGCACCAGCTAACACCAACTATCACCCGCTACCACCCGCTACCACCCCTACACCACTAGCACCAGCTAACACCAGCTAACACCCGCTATCACCCACTATCACCCACTATCACCAGCTAACACCCACTAGCACCCACTAGCACCAGCTAACACCAACTACCACCCACTAACACCCACTAGCACCAGCTAACACCAACTACCACCCACTAGCACCCACTATCACCAGCTAACACCAAC
>CM051002.1:23485931-23495931 GCA_027704905.1 Muraenolepis orangiensis | reverse complement strand
ACACATAAACCTGAACCACACACACATGAAACACACACATGAACCACACACACACATGAAACACACACATGAACCACACACACGCACACACACACACACACACACACAAACATGAACCACACACACGCACGCACACACGCACATGAAACACACGCACATGAAGCGCACGCACACACATGAAACACACACACACACCCGTTGTCTGCTCCTTCACCACCATGCCATGCCAGGGTGTGTTACCATAGGGTAAGAGGGCAGGGGGGGGTGGGAGATAAATAGAGATAGAGAGGGGGGGAAGGAAGAGAGAGAGACAAAGTGAGTGGTAGAGGGAAATAAAGAGAGAGAGGGAAAGAGGGAAAGAGGGAGAGAGAAGAGAGAGAGAGGGAGAGAGAGAGGGAGAGGGAGAGAGAGACGTAGGGAGGGGAGAAAGGAAGAGAGATTGTGGAAGTGATAGAGAGAGAGATGGAGAGAGGGAGAGTGTCTTGTTCCAGGCCCCCTCTCTCTCTCTCAGTGGGTGGTCTAGTGAATATATGGACTGCGCCGGAGAGAGAGAGAGAGAGAGAGATGACACTGCGTCAGAAAGCCGGCCGCTGCTGCTCCGTCGGCCACCTGCAGGGAGGAGGAGGAGGAGGAGGAGGAGCTATAACTCATCTACAGGAGGAGAGGGAGGGGGAGCAGGGTATAGGACAAAAGCTTGTTCAATTAATCAGTCTCTCTCTCTCTCTCTCTCTCTCTCCTCTCTCTCTCTCTCTCTCTCTCTCTCTCTCTCTCTCTCTCTCTCTCTCTCTCTCCTCTCTCTCTCTCTCTCTCTCTCCTCTCTCTCTCTCTCTCTCATCTCTCTCTCTCTCCTCTCTCTCTCTCTCTCTCTCTCTTCTCTCTCTCTCTCTCTCTGACCCTCTTGCTCGCTCTCTCTTCTCTGTTATTTTTTCTTTCTTATCGTTCTCTCTCTCTCTCCTTCCCTCCCTCCTTTGCTCTTCCATTAGTTTTCTAGTTAATTAACAGTCAACTGTGTCCGAACTGTGAAACATACGCGCGTGTGTGTGCTGGTGTGTGTGCTGGTGCGCGTGTGTGTGTGTGTGTGCTGGTGCTGGTGCGTGTGTGTGTTCCCCTGTGGGCCTCTCAGTACCTTCGCCGTTTCCCTCTTCTCCCTCAATCATTTCTCCGATGGATTTTCATTTGGCCGCCGTGAGCCGAGGGCCAAGTGGGAGGATTAGAGCTCGACAATACCCAGTAATACGCACACACACACACACACACACACACACACACATAAACGCACACAGAGACACACCCCCACACACACAGTACAACACAGCACAACCTCCCAGACTGACTGATTGGTCTGCGGTGGTCCAATGGGTCTGGTGTTGCTGGCTGTTCTTCTATTGTTTGGTCTCTGAGAAACGTACTGTCACCTCAATATTGATAACAAGCCTGCACTGGCTCCCACTCACTGTATTCAAATGTATATTATGTGTTCTATTATGTGTATGAGTTGTATTGTGTTGTACACGTGTCATCAAGTGGCCGCTCGACAGAACGTCTCTCTCTCTCTCTCTCTCTCTCTCTCTCTCTCTCCGCTCTTCCTCTCTCTCTCTCTCTCTCTCTCTCTCTCTCTCTCTCTCTCTCCTCTCTCTCTCTCTCTCCTCTCTCTCTCTCTCTCTCTCCTCTCTCTCTCCTCTCTCTCTCTACTTCTGTCGGTTGAGCGAGGATGTCGAGGATGTGTTGTTGTGCTACAATCGGGATAATAAAGATGAATCTCTCTCTCTCATATATATCAGGATTGTGTGTCGGCTGAACGACGCTACAGGCTACCGGGTGCAGGACGCCCAGGTGGAGGTGTGTGTGCGGGACTGCATCCACCCGGACTACAAGGCCACCTCCAGCAAGTCTTTCACCTTTGTGGTGAGTTCCCTCCCCTTCTTCTGTCCAACGGCGCCCCTAGTGGACACCTAGTGGCTCCCCTGCAGAGCCTTGAAAAAAGTCTCAAAAAGCGTGGAATTTGTTGACACGAGGAAGTAGGATTTTATTATTATGATTTTTCCGATTCTTTTTTCAGAAATCTCAAAATAGTTGGAAAAAAACATCATTGTTTTCTATGATTCACCGAATGCCTTTGGCATTCACGCAGAACAGGACAGCGGAACCAACACACGTATTGTTTCATCAGTTAGAGGATGTGGTAGAGAACCACATCATCTCACCTTTTAAAGGAATTGATGTTGTTTTGTTCTTCAGTTGCGGTTATTGCAAAGTCGGTCTCGGAGTTTAATTTAAAAAAAAACATCTTGAATCTGAATCTGTAGGAACTCAGGAGCTCAGGAAAAAAAAGCTGGCAGTGATGTGCGCTAGCTGACTAATAACCGAACCGCAGAGAACCAATCGATTAGCTGTCGACCAAACTCCCATCACCGCCTCGCACATCGTTGATGTTGATGAAATAGTTCTGAACACAACACCGCACCACCATGGGTTCGCAGTGAGTCAAAGTCAGAGTCCAAGGAGCTTAACACTCCTGGACTCTGGGCCCCTTATGAGCGTTAGCAGAAGTGAACGTGTGTAATCCTCTCCTCCACTTTGACTGATGAATCAACACAACAACCCCCCCCCTCCACCCCCCCCCCCCCCCCCCCCCCCCCCCCCCACCCTCGACCGAACGGCGTGGCTCACGGTTTTGTCCCCCCCCCCCCTTCCTTCCTGCAGACGCCCTACTTCACCCGGGTACAACCGTCCATCGGACCCCTGTCCGGGGGCACCCGCATCACCGTGGAGGGGAGTCACCTCAACGCCGGCAGCGCGGTCGCCCTGAAGATCGGCCTCCACTCCTGCCGCTTCCAGAGGTGAGGAGGACACGTCCACACGCCGGGGGGGAGACCCGTCTGTTGTTTCCTCCAGGAACAGACCTCGAGACAACAGACCTGCTCTCCCTCTCTAGTGGTTCAATGTAGAGGAGTGTATAGTGAAATACTTCCCTCATTCCCTACTCCCTACTCCCTCTCTAGTGGTTCAATGTAGAGGACTGTATAGTGAAATCCTTCCCTCATTCCCTACTCCGTACTCCCTCTCTAGTGGTTCAATGTAGAGGACTGAATAGTGAAATCCTTCCCTCATTCCCTACTCCCTACTCCCTCTCTAGTGGTTCAATGTAGAGGACTGTATAGTGAAATCCTTCCCTCATTCCCTACTCCCTACTCCCTCTCTAGTAGTTCAATGTAGAGGACTGTATAGTGAAATCCTTCCCTCATTCCCTACTCCCTACTCCCTCTCTAGTGGTTCAATGTAGAGGACTGTATAGTGAAATCCTTCCCTCATTCCCTACTCCCTCTCTAGTAGTTCAATGTAGAGGACTGTATAGTGAAATCCTTCCCTCATTCCCTACTCCCTACTCCCTCTCTAGTGGTTCAATGTAGAGGACTGTATAGTGAAATCCTTCTCTCATTTCCTACTCCCTACTCCCTCTCTAGTGGTTCAATGTAGAGGACTGTATAGTGAAATACTTCCCTCATTCCCTACTCCCTATCCCCTATCTAGTGGTTCAATGTAGAGGACTGTATAGTGAAATACTTCCCTCATTCCCTACTCCCTACTCCCTCTCTAGTGGTTCAATGTAGAGGACTGTATAGTGAAATCCTTCCCTCATTCCCTACTCCCTCTCTAGTAGTTCAATGTAGAGGACTATATAGTGAAAGCCTTCCCTCATTCCCTACTCCCTCTCTAGTAGTTCAATGTAGAGGACTATATAGTGAAATCCTTCCCTCATTCCCTACTCCCTCTCTAGTAGAGGATACATTCGGACAGCACTACAAAATGGCAAACTAGTGAGTGATTTCGCACACAGCCTTAGGGACACAACTTCCAAGCTCTCTGGACTATCCTCTCTCTCGCTCTCGCTCTCGCTCTCTCTCTCTCTCTCTCGCTCTCGCTCTCCCCCCCAACTACCTGCACCTTTTCCCACTTCCGAGGGAAAGCAGCGGGAGTTGTCAAAAAGAAAGAGCAGCGTTCTACGACTGAAGAGTGTCTGAACCTTTATGTCAACGAGATGGAGAGATTAGCTCTCCTCACGCTAACGCTAGCTCTTGCCGTTGATTTTTTTCTTTTGGTGTATAACCTCCTTTCACATGAGGAGGTCCAGGCTGTGGCCATGTGCGTTCTCTGTAGTAGTAGCAGCACAGCAGCACACACACACACACACACACACACACAGCGCCACAACGGGGATATTTTTTAAATAATAATAATAATAGGTTTTAATTTCATTGTATCCATTTTAATTTGTGTTTGGCCGTGGCTTCGCCAAGCTGGGTAGGAGGGTGAAACACATGGCCAGGACTACGCCGCACACGCTTTGTCTGTGAATGACTGTGTGTGTGTGTGTGTTTCTAGTGTGACCGATTCATGGGAAAATACTATGCTATTGCTAATAATTGTGGGCTCACTAAACCTACACTTAACTCAGTTTTTTTTTTTTCCCGCTGGTATCTGCTCGGCCATGACTCACATTTAGAGACGGAACGTGCCAGAACTGCTGTGTGGAAATGGGGGTGGGGGTGGGGGTGGGGGGGGGGGGGGGGAGGGGAGACACGGCATCCGGTTTGATACGTACCTGTACTGCACACACCTGGAGGCGCTTTTGAGATTTTTAATTTCTGGAAACCCGACGCGGAGACACACGTGTTCTGCTGTTGTACATCCTGACCCATGTCTGGCAGGATGGTTAGCGAGGAGAGGAGGAGGAGGAGGGTTCCTCTTGGAGAACATCTCAGAACAGTGTAGAACCTCGTAGTCGTGAAGCACGGAACAAAAAATCCACAGCAGAAGAATCCAGAGAAAGACAAAAAAAAAACATACATTATATGGGAATCAAGTTATTACAATGTGATATCAACCCATCACCATTATGTCTTTAATGGACTTACCGGACTCATTACCGTTACTGCACTGTCCACCATATCTATGTACAGTATATATATCATCTATTTCACTTTATTGTGCTTTTTTATTGTGTATAGCATTGTAGTAGATAGTGTATATACCTTTGTTTATAGTATTGTATAGCAAAGTGTAGTATAGTTATAGTATGCAGGAGTGAATGGGGGGGGGGGGGGGGAGTAAGCGTTCCGTTGAACTTACGTTACACATCAATGTACAATCCAGACTCTTGAATATTGAGGTCGGTGAACTAAAGCGTAACGAGACAATAGATAATAGCAGTAGCGTGGTGTTGTTAGCATCACACGGGGTCTAATCTAATGAGCTGGGACCTGTGCGTGCTCCGCTGGGTTATGAGGGGACCAGGCCAAGGCCGATTGTCTGGCCGCCGCCGCCGTCGTGGCGACCGTGGAAGACGGACGTAACGTCTCTCTCTTATCTTGGCCTTTCAATTCAAACCGAGCAGCAATAACCTTTAGGGCCAAAGTTATGAAGCTTTTTGAGTCTGTCCCCTTTAATATGCTCTGCATTCAACACCCTCCCGGTTTAATCAAAACCTATTTACCCTGTCCTCTTATCTCTCTCTCTCTCGCTCTCGCTCTCGCTCTCGCTCTCGCTCGCTCTCTCCTCTGATCCACATTCATGCGTTGCCATGGAGACCGTGTCAGGATGCCTCTCCCCCCGCCCCCCCCCCCCCCCCCCCCCTCGCCAACACTGCGCTTGCGGTGTTGTGAAAACGGTTACCATGGCGACCTTGGCACAGGCATCCTCTCTCCCTCCTTTCATCTCTTTATCCTTGTCCCCGACACACACACACACACACACACACACACACACACACACACACACACACACACACACACACACACACACACACACACTGATACTTAGCAGAAGGTGCTGTTGAAACCACCACGGTGTGTGCAGGAGATGCCAGGAGACTTGCATCACCCCCACACTCCCCCACCCATGTCTCCCCCTTCTCTCCGGCTCACCCTCACCCAACATCCCCCTCTCCCCCACGTCCCGCCCTCCACCCTCCCCTGCATGCTGCCCAACAGAGCACCGGGCAGAATAGCTTTAGTCTTTCATCTCTCTCTCTCTCTCTCTCTCTCGCTCTCGCACGCTCTCTCTCTCTCCCTCTGATCCCCATGGTCTCTCTCTCTCTCTCTGTCATCCCACAGTGGATGCAGCTTGGCCTGGACGTCCCTCAGCCTATCAGAGAGTGATGTGTGTCGCATGTCACAGTGTGCACACACACACACACACACACACACACACACACGGTTCCCTGGCCCTGAACCACAACATAGTCAACCCGTCCAAGGAGAGTTATTCACCTCGTCGTCTCTCCCCTGTAATTCCTACTGTTGTTAAAATTGGCTTAAAAAGACTTGCATACACACTGAGAAGCTGGCGTCTCCTCTCTCTCTCTCTCTCTCTCTCGTCTCTCTCGTTCTCGTTCTCTCTCTCGTCTCTCTCTCTCTCTCTCTCTCTCTCTCTCTCTCTCTCTCTCTCTCCTCTCTCTCTCTCTCTCTCTCTCTCTCTCTCTCTCTCTCTCTCTCTCTCTCTCTCTCTCTCTCTCTCTCTCTCTCTCTCTCTCTCTCTCTCTCTCTCTCTCTCTCTCTCTCTCTCTCTCTCTCTCTCTCTCTCTCTCTCTCTCTCTCTCTCTCTCTGCCAGTGCTGTGTGTGTGTGTCTGACAGCAGAAGGAGGGAGCGTGTATATTAGTGTAAGTGCAGGTTGAGTGTAAACTTTCTGGCAGACGGGACCCAAATCTTCCTGAGAGGCCACAGCTGGCTGGCTGTCTGTACTGAGGAGGAGGGGTAGACACACGCATGCACACACACACGCACACGCACACACGCACATTAGAAGACTGTGATTTGCAACGCCACATTCTGAGAAGACAGGGCGATAAAGGGAGGTAGGAGTGAGTGAGCGAGCGAGCGGGCGAACGAACGAACGAGAGACGAGGCGAGAGGCAGTCGAAGTCTCGTAGCGGTTGTGTAATCTGAGGCCGGTGGAGCCACATAAACACACATATACACATGCACGCACGCACGCACACACACACACACAGTATTCCACCGGCTGGAATACGGTGGTCTGCCTGGCTGTGTGTGTTATATTGTTGTCATAAATACATGTTGTCGTTTCAAGAACCTGAGGTTGTTATTTTTTTTTTTTGTTGCGATAAACTACTTCTGTCGTCTGTTGTCTCTGTGGTGGATCTGAAAACTTTTTCTCTGCACTTCTGTTCTCCCCCCCCTCCCCCCTGCTCATCTCCCTCTCTCTCCCTCCCGCCCTCTCCCTCCCTCCCTCTCCCTCCCTCCCTCCCTCCCTCCCTCCCTCCCTCTCTCTCTCTCCCTCTCTCTCTCCCTCCCTCCCTCTCTCTCTCCCTCTCCCTCCCTCCCTCCCTCTCTCTCCTCCCTCTCCCTCCCTCTCCCTCCCTCCCTCTCTCTCCTCTCTCTCCCTCCCTCCCTCCTCTCTCTCTCCCTCTCCCTCCCTCCTCCCTCTCCCTCCCTCCCTCTCTCTCATCCTCCCTCTCTCACCATCTCTCCCGCTCTGTCTCAATCTCTTTCTCCCCCACCAGCCGTAACACTAAGGAGATAGTGTGCATGACCCCCGCCGGCCTGGCCACGGGTCCCACGCCCGTCATGGTGGACATCAACGCGGCGGAGCTGAGGAACCCGGACGTGAAGTTCAACTACACGGACGACCCCACGGTGCTGCGCATCGAGCCCGACTGGAGTATCGCCAGGTAGGGTCCAGATCCGGGTTCGATTCCTTGTGTCCTGTCCGGGAAGCAATACAAGCCTGTTTGTCTGTCCCTGTCAGCAAAATACCTCAAAAAGTTATGAAGTTACAGAATTGGACACAACTTGGTGGTTCGATTGCTTACAGTCTTGGAACAGTGGTGGTGGTGTAGGTGGTGTTAGTGGTGGTGGTGAAGAAAGGGGGTGGTGTTAGTGGTGGTGGAGGTGGTGTTAGTGGTGGTGGTGAAGAAAGGGGGTGGTGTTAGTGGTGGTGGTGGAGAAAGGGGGTGGTGTTAGTGGTGGTGGTGGAGAAAGGGGGTGGTGTTAGTGGTGGTGGTGGTGGTGTTAGTGGTGGTGGTGGAGAAAGGGGGTGGTGTTAGTCGTTCATGCCACACATTCACCGTCTTCGCCTACAAACACCGGCCCGAAAACGCGTCCAAATGGTAGCGTGTCCAAACCGTAGCGCGGTAGAGATGATAAATGTATTATTAAACGGCCGTGGTGCCGGTCTCACAGCGATGAAGAACTAAATAAGCACTTCAGTCTCTCTCTCTCTCTCTCTCTCTCTGTCTCTGTCTCTGTCTCTGTCTCTCTCTCTCTCTCTCTCTCTCTCTCTCTCTCTCACATATAGCGCGGATACATAAATATACATAGAGGCGTTCTTCATTCTATTCCATTTTAATGTCCCTAAAGTAAATCTTTCAGTAGCGGGGGAACAGGAGCTGCTGCTCCTGCAGCAGCAGCAGCAGCAGGAGCAGCGCCGGTTTGACGAGTTGTTGTTCCTCGTCTCCTCGTCCGCTAATACCACTTGACTTATCGAGATGATCCGCCGTCGCCACGGGAACAACTACACTGTAAACACAAGCTGTACTGCGGAAACAAGAAGAAGAAGAAGAAGAAGAAGGAGGAGGAGGAAGCGGAAGGAGGAGAAGGAGAACAGAAGGGGAGCTTCTAAATGCTAATGGTCTCCCTGGCGTGACCTAGAAACCTGCTTTCTTTCCGAGGCAGACTCATTTATTAGCGAACAGGTTTTTTTTCTTTATTGAATGTTTTTCTTCTTCCGCCCCAACTTTTCTATCCCTTTGTTGTTTGTTGTCTGGGAGGAGGAGGAGGAGGAGGATGATGAGGGAGGTATTATATTGTTTTGTATGAATACAGTAGTTGAATCAATTCATCACTACTTACTTACTGTACGTGTTACCAATCGTTGTGAGGACATCGTTCCTCCATTCAGATATTAACGCTGGCGTGCGTTTTTGGTGTCTATATTAAGAAAGAAATAAAAAGTACTGAAACTAGTGGTGTAAATAAAAGATTAAGAGTAATTATTCAGGGCTCCCGTAGGGAGACAGACTCAGGGGGGGGGGGGGGGGGGGAGGGAGGGGAGGTGCATCGTCCTCGAGAGGCTGAGGTGAGAATTGGCGTGGCGTGAAGCTGCCGCCCCTCCTCACGGATGATGGAAAGGTAGCAGGGGGGGGGGGGGGAACAGGAAACGGGAAACGCGACGGTGACGACCCGGGGCCTCAGTGTGTCTGTGTGTCGGAGTTCTCCCCGAGGGGTGTGTGGGGGGGGAGCTGTGAGCGTTCTCCGGCCGGTCAATCTGGAGCCCTGTTTACCGAGCTTAAATGGTTGCCGTGGCTCCCTCCCGGTGACCCGGACACCGGGGGCCCCATTCCAGGCGAGACTGGCGCCGCTTCTAATGCGAGATATGTCCAGGACTCAGGGCCTCTCTTAACTGGCCCCAGGGACACGCTTGGTGTGTTTCAGAACCAGCTGCTCCTCCGTGTGCTCTGCAGTTCTCCCCCCCTGTATACACCGTGTACACGGTGTGTTTTCTCCCCCCGACGGGCCTACTCCTCCTCTTTCTCCTCTTCTTTCTCTTCCTCTTACTCCTCCCCCTGATCTTCTTCTTCCTCCTCCTTCTCCTCCTGATCTTCCTCTTCCTCCTCCTGATCTTCCTCCTCGTTTGATGGCGCTGATCGCTGCCTTCCTGTGGACTTGGAGTATTTTAAAGGTGGATGAAGCCCCTTTTTAAATGATGGACGGCTGCTGTTCCACCGTCTGTGATTTCTAGCCAGCCTGCCGTCGTCCGCCCACTTCAACATCTGTCTGCCCGGCACCAGCTTGCCGGGTTCCCCCTCCCCGGGCCACCGGGGCCCCGGTCCCACCGCGGGGATGTGGCCTAGCCGTGTCCCCGCGGCCCGGGCTTGGCCTTCCATCGCTCCCTAAGACGCACGCTCCATCTGCCCCTGCCCCCCCCCCCCCCCCTAGAACACCACGCCAACTGGCTGGATGTGTTTCCCTTTTGCTTGCT
>CM051002.1:23478431-23480931 GCA_027704905.1 Muraenolepis orangiensis | reverse complement strand
GATCTCTTGGGTGTATAATTGGAAGGCGGCGGTTGGCACACAAAAGCATCCAACCGCCGTCGTATCGACGAGAGATTTGACCGATACGGACGAACGTAACCGAAAGAGAGAGAGGGGGTGGGGGGGAGGGGAACCTAGTTTTTAATTGGGGACTCGTTCTAACGGTCAATAGAAGATGACAGCCAGGCTTTCTGATCACAACACGCCACCTCTCTCCCTCTCCCTCTCCCTCTCCCTCTCCCTCTCCCTCTCTCTCTCTCTCTCTCTCTCTCCCTCTCCCTCTCCCTCTCCCTCTCTCTCTCTCTCTCTCTCTCTCTCCCTCTCCCTCTCCCTCTCCCTCTCCCTCTCCCTCTCCCTCTCCCTCTCCCTCTCCCTCTCCCTCTCCCTCTCCCTCTCCCTCTCCCTCTCCCTCTCCCTCTCCTCTTCCTCTTCCTCTTCCTCTTCCTCTTCCTCTTCCTCTCTCTCTCTCTCTCTCTCTCTCTCTCTCTCTCTCTCTCTCTCTCCCCCTCTCCCTCTTCCTCTTCCTCTCTCTCTCTCTCTCGACTCCTGAAAGGTTGTGATCGGTGTGTGAAAAAAAAAAAAGCCATCAACAACACACTTCATACATATCAAATTGTTTGGAGTAACGGTTCCTCTGAATAGGAGCGTAAACAAAACACAATTCAACCCCCCCCCCCCCCCCCCACCCCACCCATTGACTCTACAGATCTTCATTCTGGTATCAAACAGCTGGTGAAGAAAGAGCTGCTTTACTCTCCCAAGACTTAAAGGGGCCTTTGAATACAGAGTACGTTGTGGAGCGTGAGCGCAGCGCCAGCCACTCACCGCTTTGTCAAATCACGTCTCCTATTGATCTGCCAGTTTGGTTTTCGGGGAGGCAGAAGAAAGAAAAAAAAATTACCAAGCAATTTCACAGAATAAATAAAGCCCTTATTTTCCCCCCTTCTTCTCGTCCAATCAGGATGGAGCAAAAGGGGAGGGGGGGGCGGGGGGGCGCATGGCCCCCTCGCCGCTACACGCACAAACCGTAACTTTTAAATAAAGATTGTGTATAATGAAAAGCTTTTGATTGGCCCGTTGTGCTCTGGATGGAGCGGCTCACAAACAACATCCTATTAAGCGGCGCTGGAGATATTTCGCGCCCAATTAGTCATCCCCCCCCCCCCCCCCCCCCCCTGCCTGGCCCTGGCCGCAAAGCATTGTGGGTAAGGAGCCTTAGAGGTGGAAGTGCAGGCGACCGGGAATAGTATAATAAAATCAGGACTGCGGTTTATTAAGTATTTTTGTTGGGTGTCTGAACACAAAGGACGGAGCTACTTGGGACTCTGACACCGGTTTGTTCCCGCTGTGACGTGGAGAACACAAAGGCCACACTTGGCTTGGGAATCGGAAGGTCGCCGGTTCAAGTCCACCACACCACACCTGGGTACTGCGCTGCCGAGGTGCCCTTGCGCAAGGCACCAGACCCCCTACATACACCCTAGCTCCCCGGGCGCTGTATATAGAAATAAGGGTTAGCCCACTGCTCCTAATACTAGGATGCAGGTTAGCTGCAGAGAAACACATTTCACTGTGTGTGTGTGTGTGTGTGTGTGTGTGTGTGTGTGTGTGTGTGTGTGTGTGTGGTGTGTGTGTGTGTGTGTGTGTGTGTGTGTGTGTGTGTGTGTGTGTGTGTGTGTGTGTGTGTGTGTGTGTGTGTGTGTGTGTGTGTGTGTGTGTGTGTGTGTGTGTGTGTGAGAGGATTCAATCCTCCGGGTTTAGATTTAGATCGAGGTAGCTGGATATCGCTGGTCGGTCTGCATGTCAATTCCCTGCAATGTCCTCCCCCAATCAAGCGTCTAAACGCAACTAAACCGTCCCAGGAGGGAGTTCCGTGTGGTCAGTGTCGCTAGAATATCTCCTAAACCGCGCAGCGCTTTGTGTGTTCATGCTGAACCTCGTCTTGGTTTTGTTTCTCCCTCCCTCCCTCCCCCTCTCCTCCCCCCCCCCCCCGTCCCTCCCTCCCTCCCCCCTCCCTCCCTCCCTTCAGGGACGTAACCTGATCCCAGCGGCGCCGGGAAACAGTAAGCTGAACTACACGGTGTTCATCGGCGAGACCCCCTGCGTCCTCACGCTGTCCGAGAGCCAGCTGCTGTGCGAGTGGCCCAACCTGACGGGCGAACACAAAGTGACGGTGAGCGCCACGCCCACCCTTGGTCCCTCCTGTACCTGTGACCCCACCACCCCCCAGCGGCTGTGAACCGTGACTCTGTGGTATGCCCCCCGTGGTGGTTTTCCGGGCGACCCCCAGCAGCTGTTTCACCGTGACTCACGCGGTACTTCAGACGTTCAGTCCAGAACTCCTCCTCCGAATCTAAAGTACCTCCATTGTTCCCCCCCGCCCCCCCCTGCTTATCTATAAGTGTTGGATTGCCAACGTTGGATCGGGATGGATCACCATAAAGGCTTTCGCTGTGGCCCCTCACATAAAGCCACACACACACACACACACACACACACA
>CM051002.1:23470931-23473431 GCA_027704905.1 Muraenolepis orangiensis | reverse complement strand
ACACACACACACACACACATATAAACACACCTACAGACATAAACACACACACACATAAAAACATACACACATTCACACACATAGAAACACACACCCACAGACATAAACAAACACACAAATACACACACACACACACACACATTTAAACATAGACCCACACATACGTATACACCTACGCACATAAACAAACACACAAATACACACACACACAGTACGTGTGTTGACGGCAGTGCACACTACGGTGGTTAAAGTGTTGTTTCTTTCCCGGTGTGTGTGTGTCACATTCTCTTCATTCTATTGTTGTGTGTGTTGTGTGTGTGTGTGTGTGTGTGTGTGTGTGTGTGTGTGTGTGTGTGTGTGTGTGTGTGTGTGTGTGTGGTGTGTGTGTGTGTGTGTGTGTGTGTGTGTGTGTTGTGTGTGTGTGTGTGTGTGGTGTGTGTGTGTGTGTGTGTGTGTGTGTGTGTGTGTGTGTGTGTGTGTGTGTGTGTGTGTGTGCGTGCGTGCGTGCGTGTCTTTCTGCACCAAAGTTCACCCAAACGCCAGCGCCTGACCTTCCCACCTTGAAATGTCACCTCGGAAATACCAAGAGCTATTCTGGGGCCGTTTTTCAAACCAAACAGCCCACACACACACACACTGTGGAGCTGCAAGGCTGTTACACCAACACACTTTACCTTTCAACCTTTCACCGTGAGCTGCGCTCCAGACCTCAGTCAGTGGTTCCCGGTGTCACAGTGTGTGTTCTATCGGAGAACAGTGCGTTTTTGCGCCGACGCTCCATGTGTCCAGACCACCTTACGTTACGGGTCAGTCGGAAAAAGGGTACCGAGTTTGAACCAGACTTGACTGGATTACGTTCAGTCAAGAACTGAACGTAACGTTCAGTCAAGAACTGAACGTAACGTTCTGAACTTACGTTCCTTTGGCGTCTAGCCTAGCCTGTCACATGACTTACGTCATGTGACAGGCTAGTTAAAAAGTTACTTTCACAAGTCAGACTTTAGGTTAATATCAGAAGTCAGATTTTCTATCGCTTTATATTTAGAACATTTCTCAGAAATTCTGCAAAAAATGCAGCAGGACTGCTGGATCACAAGTTGCTTTATAACACAGCAGGACTGATCAGAAGTTCTACTATAACACAGCAGGACTGATCAGAAGTTCTACTAAAACACAGTAGGACTGATCAGAAGTTCTACTAAAACACAGCAGGACTGATCAGAAGTTCTACTAAAACACAGTAGGACTGATCAGAAGTTCTACTAAAACACAGCAGGACTGATCAGAAGTTCTACTAAAACACAGCAGGACTGATCAGAGGTTCTACTAAAACACAGTAGGACTGATGGATCCCAGATTAGAGTCTTCAGCTAAAAGACTTAGCCTAGTAAATAGTTGGGTTAAGTCAACGTGACGAAGCGGGTATTTAACACAAAGGGTTCCCCTCTGTCCACAGCCTTCGCCGAGCTGCAGACGGACATCCACGAGCTGACCCAGGAGCTGGACGGGGCCGGGATCCCCTTCCTGGACTACCGGACCTACGCCATGAGGGTCCTGTTCCCGGGCATCGAGGACCACCCGGTCCTCAAGGAGATGGAGGTACTGGTCAGTAGAGCCTCTCGCTGTTGCTCACTCTGCATATGAAGTACACACGCACACACACACACACACACACAGGCTGACTGTGCGCTACTCACGCACGCACGCACGCAACGCACGCATGCACACACACACACACACACACACACAGACTGCACCACACACACACACACGCACACAGGCAGACTGCACTACATACACACACACACACACACACATACGCACGCAGGCAGACTGCACCACACCCACACACACACACACACACACACACACAGGCAGACTGTGCGCTACTCACGCACGCACCCACGCACCACCACACACACACACACACACACACACAGACTGCACCACACACACACACACACACACACACACAGGCAGACTGCACTACATACACACACACACACATACGCACGCAGGCAGACTGCACCACACCCACACCCACACACACACACACACACAGGCAGACTGCACTACGCACACATACACACACACATACTGCAACACATACACACACACAGGCAGACTACACACATATGCCGGCAGACAGCACTACGCACACACACACACACACACACACACACAGATTGCAGCACAGTTCGATTCTACCATAAGTTCTCTATAAGTCCAGCGCCGAGGCGAGACCTCGGAGGCCGGTAGGAAGGAGAGAGAAGCTAATGAGCTCGGGGTCGCAGGGAAAGCTCCGCGGTTTCCAGCGGTGATAGAGGCTGGCGGAGGAGGAGGAGGTGAAGGAGGAGGAGGTGAAGGAGGAGGAGGCTAGGTGGGCGTTGGTGTTCTGCGGAAGACGAACCAACCGATGGAAAACATCCAACGCCTCGTTTCCCGGGCTCAGAGGATAATACCCTGGCCTTTTTTTAACATTGTGCTGCGCTCATGTCTC
>CM051002.1:23450931-23460931 GCA_027704905.1 Muraenolepis orangiensis | reverse complement strand
CTGCCTTTCCCTCTTTCTCTCCGGCCATCACTCTCTCTCTCTGCTCTGTATCTCTCTCTCTCTCTCTCTGCTCTGTATCTCTCTCTCTCTCTCTCTCTCTCTCTCTCTCTCTCTCTCTCTCTCTCTCTCTCTCTCTCTCTCTCTCTCTCTCTCTCTCTCTCTCTCTCCTTCTCTCTCTCCTCTCTCTCTCTGGGGGGGTGGAGGAGTGTAGTGTGCAGGTGGACTAGCGGGAGGTGACAACAAATGAACTTGCGGTGTGCGATGCGACACTCTGATGCTGAACTCGACTCCAAGTCACTAAATCACAAGAGTGATGCCTTTACAAAAGGGGATGATGAAGTCGGTTCTATCGATGGGCTCCTTGGCAACCGCATCAGCATCGTCTTCATCATCGTCCCGAGGAAGACGATGATGAAGACCACGCTCTCTGTTTCGATAGCGGAGGAGAGACCTGTGTCTTCATCACATTATCAACAGTCGACAAAGTGATTAATTATCCATAATGAATTCAAACGAGGAATAAGCTAAACAATTTTGAGGCTGAATAATTGAAGGCCCTTTTAAATGGGCCATTTAATAAAACAGTTTATTGAATAAAAGAACAACCAAATGGGTTGATTAATAATTGAAATACACAAAGGGGCTGAAATTATGAATGGATTATTTGCTCGTTAGATTGTAGGCAGCATAAACGCTGCATTGATCCATTTGAGACCGCGTGTGTGAACTGTCCAGTGAACCGTCCAGTGAACCGTCCAGCGAACCGTCCAGTGAACCGTCCAGTGAACCTTCTAGTGAACCGTCCAGTGAACCGTCCAGTGAACCGTCCAGTGAACCGTCCAGTGAACCTTCTAGTGAACCGTCTAGTGAACCTTCTAGTGAACCGTCCAGTGAACCGTCCAGCGAACCGTCCAGTGAACCTTCTAGTGAACCTTCTAGTGAACCTTCTAGTGAACCGTCCAGTGAACCGTCCAGTGAACCTTCTAGTGAACCGTCCAGTGAACCGTCCAGTGAACCGTCTAGTGAACCGTCCAGTGAACCGTCTAGTGAACCGTCCAGTGAACCGTCTAGTGAACCTTCTAGTGAACCGTCCAGTGAACCTTCTAGTGAACCGTCCAGTGAACCGTCTAGTGAACCGTCTAGTGAACCTTCTAGTGAACCGTCCAGTGAACTGTCTAGTGAACCTTCTTGTGAACCGTCCAGTGAACCTTCTAGTGAACCGTCCAGTGAATCGTCTAATGAACCGTCTGTTTTATGTTCTTCATCTCCAGACGCTGCACTGCGTGAACCCGGAGAACGAGAACGCTGCGGAGGTGGCGGTGAAGTGTCTGAACTGTGACACGGTGACCCAGGTGAAGGAGAAGCTGCTGGACGCCGTGTACAAGGGAACGCCGTACTCCCAGAGGCCCAAGGCTGCAGACATGGACCTGGGTATGTACTGGACATACACACACACACCTGGACTACACACACACACACACACACCTGGACTATACACACACGCACACACAAACCTGGACTATACACACACACACATACACACACACCTGGACTATACACACGCACACGCACTTACACACACACACACACACACCTGGACTATACACACACACACACACACACACACACCTGGACTATACACACACACACACACACACACATCTGGACTATACACACACACACACACACAAACCTGGACTATACACACACACACGCACACACAAGCCTGGACTATACACACACACACATACACACACACACACACATTTGCTCTATTAAAGACCTATAAACTGACCTGTGTGCGTGTGTGTGTCCCTCCCTCCCTGCCTCCCTCCCTCCCTCCCTCCCTCCTGCCTCCCTCCCTGCCTCCTCCCTGCCTCCCTCCCTCCAGAATGGCGGCAGGGCCGGATGGCGCGGATCATCCTGCAGGACGAGGACGTGACCACCAAGATCGACAACGACTGGAAGAGACTCAACAACCTGGTCCACTACCAGGTAAACAAACCACAACAACAACAACAACGACTTCAATAACATCCCATATCACCTTGGCAACAACATCAGTACCTCACTTTTAGGAGGTAGAGTGGTGACGGGTCTTCCGGCGATCGGATGGTCGCTGGTTCGATCCCCCGTTTGGCTCCTCCTCCTCTTAGCCTAAACTCCTCCCCCCCCCCGGAGCTCCTTCCTAGCCAAGTGGCTTTTTGAGAGCATCTCTTCTTCCTATTTCCTTCTCCCTCCTCCCAGGTGACAGATGGCTCGGTGATCGCCCTGGTGCCCAAGCAGAACTCCGCCTACAACATCTCCAACTCCTCCACCTTCACCAAGTCCCTCAGCAGATACGGTACGCGAGAGATACTGTCCACACGCTACAAAGGTGTGTGTGTGTGTGTATATCTGTGTGTCGTTTTTTTTGGATGTGTGTTGTTGGTGTTTTCTGTGCGTCTCTCTCTCTCTGTCTCTGTCACTCTTTTTTCTCTCTCTCTCTCTCTCTCTCTCTCTCTCTCTCTCTCTCTCTCTCTCTCTCCTCTCTCTCTCTCTCTTTTTCTGTCTGTCGCTCTCTCTCTCTCGCTCTGTTTCACTCGATCGATAGTCTCTCCACCTTCATCGTCTTTAACTTCCTCCACTCGTCTCAAGCTTCTCTTCTAACTCTTTAGTGACCCTTCTCCCCCCCTCTCCCCCCCGCCTCACACCACCCTCCAATATAACGCTGACCCCTGTGTCACACACACACACACACACACACACACACACACACACACACACACACACACACACACACACACACACACACACACACACACACACACACACTGCTTCCCTGAAGCTCTGGACCTCTCCATCCATCCCTCTGTACTTTCACCCCAGAAGGTGACGCTTGCTTGCTGCTCCAGGACACAAAATGAGCAAAACCGCTGTCTGACAAAAAACGTTTGTGGGTCTTTGTCTGTGTGTGTGTGTGTGTGTGTGTGGTGGGTGGGTTGGGCGGGGGGGTGGGAGGGAGGGACAGGAAGTTGGGGCATTTTATTATGGGATGGAAGAGTGAAGGCTGGGAGTGGGCAAACTCACCCCCCCGGAACCCTGAGCAAAGAACTTTCATTTGGAGAAATGTTCAGAAACAAATGTTTTCACAGGGGAGGAATAGAAGATTGTGACGAAAATGTTTTCCGACACGCTAATATAGAGTGTATTTATATATAAATATATACATACAGAGTTCTGGTTTTTCAGTGAAAATAACCCAAATGTATTTGTTTCTTTGTTTGTATGCATGATTTTATTTGCAATTTGCCATGCTTTGTTTTTTGAGAAAGCGAGAAAGCTATCGAACGCTATATTCAATGGACTCCCCCACCAAGAATTCACTTAGTGAGTGAAATGTCAGACGACTTCACTGGAACAAAAACCATCTGCCGAAAATATCGGAAAAACAAACCTTCCTCCTCGCCTCCCAACACAGGAAACAAAGTTAACTTACCCGTAATACTGGTCACTCAACCTGTCCTCCTCCTCTTCCTCCTCTCCCCCCCTCCCTCTCCTCCCCCCCTCCCTCTCCTCCTCATCCCTCTGCTCCTCCTCCTACTCCTCCCTCTCCTCCACCTTCTCTCCCTCCTTTTATCCTTCTCCTCCTCCCCCTCCCCCTCCTATCCTTCTCCACCTCCCCCTCCCCCTCCTATCCTTCTCCACCTCACCTCCACCTTCTCTCCCTCCTCCTATCCTTCTCCTCCTCCTCCCCCTCCCCCTCCTATCCTTCTCCTCCTCACCTCACCTCCTCCACCTTCTCTCCCTCTCCTCCTCATCCCTCTCCTCCACCTCCTCCTCCTCCACCACAGAGAGCATGCTGCGTACTGCCAGCAGCCCCGACAGCCTGCGGTCCCGGACCCCGATGATCACCCCGGACCTGGAGAGTGGCACCAAGCTGTGGCACCTGGTGAAGAACCACGACCACTCGGACCAGCGGGAGGGAGACCGGGGCAGCAAGATGGTCTCCGAGATCTACCTGACCCGCCTGCTGGCCACCAAGGTAGGCACACACGCGCGCACACGCACACGCACACACGCACGCGCGCACACACACACACGCACCCGCACACACACACGTGTGGAAGACCATGTGATCGGACGATGACCATGTGATCGGACGACGCCCAAGTGATCGGACGACGAACTTGTGATCGGACGACGCCCATTTGATGGGACGACGACCATGTGATCGGACGACGACCATGAGATCGGACGACGCCCAAGTGATCGGACGACGCCCAAGTGATCGGACGACGATCACTTGGGCGTCGTCCGATCTCATGGTCGTCGTCCCATCAAATGGGCGTCGTCCGATCACAAGTTCGTCGTCCGATTACTTGGGCGTCGTCCGATCACATGGTCATCGTCCGATCACATGGTCGTCCTCGGATCACATGGGCGTCGTCCGATCACATGGGCGTCGTCCGATCACTTTGGCGTCGTCCGGTCACAAGTTCGTCGTCCGATCACATGGCCGTGTTCGGATCACATGGGCGTCGCCGGATCACATGGTCGTCATCCAATCACATGGGCGTTGTGCAATCACATGGTCGTCGTCCAATCACATGTCTGCCCTGCACTGCTCTGTTATTTATTCCACTTCTTACTGACAACTACTCCCTCTCATTGACCTTTTGTTGGGTTTGGTCGCCTCGGAGCTCATTAACATTTTTCATAACCTTTTACTCAACCGTGTACACACATAACGCACGCACACACATAACACACACACACACACACACACACACCACACACCACACACACACACACACACACACACACACACACACACCACACACCCGTGCACACAGCAATTGAGATTGTGTCTTAATTAGCTGGCTGACCTTTGACTACTGAGTTGTTTGGTTAGTGCTCCCCTCCAAAGCTCTCTGTGGCCACAGGGCTTTTGGACCTGGGTCTTAACCTACCTGGGTCTTACCCTACCTGGGTCTTAACCTACCTGGGTCTTAACCTACCTGGGTCTTAACCCTACCTGGGTCTTACCCTACCTGGGTCTTACCCTACCTGGGTCTTAACCCTACCTGGGTCTTACCCTACCTGGGTCTTACCCTACCTGGGTCTTAACCCTACCTGGGTCTTAACCCTACCTTGGTCTTACCCTACCTGGGTCTTACCCTAAAATCAGTACTGTCCACTATATGCCTGAGCACCAGCCGTGAAGTGTGTGTGTGTGTCCTTGCTGTGTTTGTGTGCACATCATATTGTGAAAGGTTATTTGGGCTTAGGGTGGCGAGGGTATTGATGGTTTTGGGGAGAAACCAGCCCTCTGCATAGGTCAGAAGATTTTCACAGACTCCCACTGGTCTTGAAATGTTAGCGACGGAAAAGGCGATGGCTGAGACAATGCATGTCAATACACACACACACACACACACACACACACACACACACACACACACACACACACACTCTGTGTAAACACTGTGCACTGTGCTTTGGCTGAACCCTTGGCTAGGAAGCCTGCATTATGAGACATCAGGCTGCTAGGTCATTACCGTTACGACTGAGTGTGCGAGCCCAGGGAACATCTTAATGGTGCCCTAACTTCCGACGCCTCGGCCCATAATAGTGCCAACTCTATGGGTAATTGCGTTCAATGTAAAGTAAGACGCCAGCCACTTTTCCCTTTCTATTTTTTGTTGTTGTTGTAATCACGATCGCCCAATGAGATAAATTTTGCTGAGAGGTGGACGGCTGGTGTTTTATTCCTTGCCAGAAGAACCGCCTTTTCCGTCCGTCCGTCCGGCCGCACCCAACACACGGCACCGCCGCCGTTAGAAAGACCAGCCGTGCCTCGAGATAAGATGAGATGTTCCAGGTTTCATCCCCGGAGGAGGATATTTAAGGTGTCACCACAGAAGAAGAGAAGCGTAATAATAATAATAATGAAACAAGAAGAGCCCGTCTCCATACACACACGAGGACTAGCAGCACTGGAAATTCTGCACATATCTCATTCCGACTTATTTTATACCGTTTTTTATACCCAGTTGACTGTTTTTACATCTTATTTAACCACTGCACATTATATATTACCATGCACTTTACTGCAACATTTACACGCTGCTTAAGATGCCCACTCCTTTTCACTGTACTGTACTTGTGCTGTGGCAATACATTAGAATCTAATCTAATCTAACAAGCAAACTATTCACTGTTCTAATATTGACAAGTAGTACAAAGAAATATTCCGGCAATCCTCAGGACACTCTTACAAATGAATACAAATGATAAATGATGTACAAAGAAAACTAAACTGAACAAAATAAAACACAACACAAATGAGCACTAAAACCCATTGTTCGCCGGAGTTACAAACGTGAATACATTGTCGCTGAATGAATGAATAAAGAATGAAGAAGACTTTATTGCCAAGTAAGCTTGCACAAACATACAAGGAATTCATCTTGGTCTTTGGTGCATTAACATTAACAACAACAATAACACACAAGTAAGGGACAGGGCTGTACAATTGTGTTTTGGCATTTGTACACTAAATTAGAATACAAATACAGTGGAATAGAATATATTAAAGAGCTGTGCAATTGTGAAAGGTTTTTGTTGTGTGCCAAAAAAAAAGGCCAGTGCTAGGCCAGCATCCCTCCGTCTCACCTCACCTCCCCCATCACCTCTTCTCACCTCCCCCTCCACCCCCCCTACCCTACCCTCCCCTCACCTCCCCCAACTCCCCGTACCCTACCCTCCCCTCACCTCTCCTCACCTTTCCCTCACCTCTCCTCCACTCCCCCAACCCTACTCTTCCTCTCTCCTCCCCCTCACCTCACCTCCCACTCACCTCTCCTCAACTTTCCCTCACCTCACCTCCCCCTCACCTCTCCTCCACTCCCCCTACCCTACCCTCCCCTCCCCTCTATCCTCCCCCTCACCTCACCTCCCCCTCACCTCTCCTCCACTCCCCCTACCCTACCCTCCCCTCTATCCTCCCCCTCACCTCACCTCCCTCTCACCTCTCCTCCCCTCGCTGTACTCTGCCCCCTGCAGGGCACGCTGCAGAAGTTTGTGGACGACCTGTTCGAGACCATCTTCAGCACGGCCCACCGAGGCAGCGCTCTGCCGCTGGCCATCAAGTACATGTTCGACTTCCTGGACGAGCAGGCGGACAAACACTCCATCTCGGACTCGGACGTGCGGCACACCTGGAAGAGCAACTGGTGAGTGGGCCCGGGACTGTGGAAGCATTCGTGTGAGACTGTGTGTGTGTGTGTGTGTGTGACTGTGTGTGTGAAATTGTTTGCTTGGCTTGTGTGCGAGTGTGGAATCGTGTCCTACTGATGTAACAAGACATCCTGACTGACAAATGCTGCAATGCACACTGGATTGGTCAGATGTCTCTCTCTAAACACTGTCTGTCTCTCTCTAAACACTGTCTGTCTCTCTCTCTGTCTGTCTGTGTATCTCTCTCTCTCTTGTTGTCTGTGTGTGTGTGTGTGGCTCTCTCTATCTCTCTCTCTCCCTCTGTGTGTGTGTGTGTGTGTGTGTGTGTGTGTGTGTGTGTGTGTGTGTGTGTGTGTGTGTGTGTGTGTGTGTGTGGTGTGTGTGTGTGTCGTGTGTGTGTGTGTGTGGTGTGTGTGCGTGTGTGTGTGTGTGTGTGTCCCTCTCCCTCCCTCCCTTTCATTCTCTCTCTCTCTCTCTCTCTCTCTCTCTCTCTCTCTCTCTCTCTCTCTCTCTCTCTCTCTCTCTCTCTCTCTCTCTCTCTCTCTCTCTCTCTCTCTCTCTCTCTCTCTCTCTCTCTCTCTCTCTCTCTCTCTCTCTCTCTCTCTCTCTCTCTCTCTCTCTCTCTCTCTCTCTCTCTCTCTCTCTCTCTCTCTCTCTCTCTCTCTCTCTCTCTCTCTCTCTCTCTGCGACCCCAGTCTCCCCCTGCGGTTCTGGGTGAACGTGATCAAGAACCCCCAGTTTGTGTTCGACATCCACAAGAACAGCATCACGGACGCCTGTCTGTCCGTGGTGGCCCAGACCTTCATGGACTCCTGCTCCACCTCGGAGCACAAGCTGGGCAAGGACTCACCGTCCAACAAGCTGCTGTACGCCAAGGACATCCCCAACTACAAGAACTGGGTAGAAAGGTAGGCTGTCCTCTCTCTCTCTCTCTCTCTCTCTCTCACTCTCTGTAGCTGTCTGTATCTCTCTTTCTCTCTGTCTGTATCTCTCTTTCTCTCTGTCAGTATCTCTCTTTCTCTCTGTCAGTATCTCTCTTTCTCTCTGTCTGTATCTCTCTTTCTCTCTGTCTGTATCTCTCTTTCTCTCTGTCAGTATCTCTCTTTCTCTCTGTCAGTATCTCTCTTTCTCTCTGTCAGTATCTCTCTTTCTCTCTGTCTGTATCTCTCTTTCTCTCTGTCTGTATCTCTCTTTCTCTCTGTCTGTCTGTATTTCTTTCCTTCTCTCTCTCTCTCTCTCTCTCTCTCTCTCGCTCTCGCTCTCGCTCTGACTCTCACACACTCTCGCTCTGACTCTCACACACTCTCTCCTCTCCCTCTCTCACTGTCTCTGTCTCTCACCCCGCTTGTTCTCTCTCTCTCTCTCTCTCTGTGCTGCTGGATCTTGTCGACTTAATACGAGGGATTTGTGGTGTTGTTGTTGGATACTGTGGCTGTTTGAAGGGTTTGATGTTAGATTATTGAGGATCTCACCTCTTATCTCTCCTCAGTGTTTACTGTTCCTTTAGATTTATTCTCGAGTCATGCTCTTATCTTGTGTTTTGGTTTTTCCCATACTAAATTACGCCCAATGGCATACTTCCCACCCCTTTTATGTCCTTCATGCATTTCCTCTTTCCTTCCTTCCTTCCTTCCTTCCTTCCTTCCTTCCTTCCTTCCTTCCTTCCTTCCTTCCTTCCTTCCTTCCTTTCTTATTTCTTCCCCCCCTCCCTTCTCATCCATCTCAACCCTCCCACCCTTTCTCCTTTCTTTAACATCACGCTTCTCCTTCCCCCCCCCCCCTCCTCTCTCTCTCTCTCTCTCTCTCCCTCTCCCTCTCCCTCTCCCTCTCCCTCTCCCTCTCTCTCTCTCTCTCTCTCTCTCTCTCTCTCTCTCTCTCTCTCTCTCTCTCCCTCACCCCCTCCAGGTACTACTCAGACATCTCCAAGATGTCGGCGATCAGTGACCAGGACATGAGTGCCTACTTGGCGGAACAGTCGCGGCTGCACCTCAGTCAGTTCAACAGCATGTCGGCTCTGCACGAGATCTACTCCTACATCGTGAAGTACAAGGACGAGGTGAGAGGGAGAGGACAATCAGAGCCTCCTCAGGCCAGGGGAATTACCATACTATTATCTCTTAGTTCACCTTCTCGGGTATATCCTTCATGCATATGCCCGAGTGGGTGGGTGGGTGGGTGTGTGTGTGAGGGTGGGTGTGTGTGAGGGTGGTGTCCTTCGTACGATCATTTTGAATGTCGCACATGAGCGGCGTTGGCCGAGATGTCTCTCGCTGTGCGGAGGACCGCGTGTCCATAATCAGGTTTGTATTGTTTGTTCGGTGACGGGATGAGAGTCTTATACCGTTTTCGCACTGGGCTAAAATAGCGTATTCGCGGCGCTGCAAAACTACTTTCGATTCGCTTTTGCTTTCACACTGGCAACTAGTGCGCATTAACTAATCCACCTTGGGGTAGGTGGTTTAGATCCCGAAGTAAGTAGTTCAGGTGCAAAGCAATAAAACTACAGGTTCGCTTCCCGTGTGTGTGTGTGTGTGTGTGTGTGTGTGTGTGTGTGTGAACCGAATTTTGGTATCAAAACCTGGTATCGAGTGTAGTCGCTGCGCACTAACTAATACGGTATGGACACCCATATTAACTGATACGGGAGTCGATACCGTATGCAGTGTGAAAACGGTATTAGTGTTGAAGTTGGAGTTTTTCCCTAAACCTCCGGTGCTTCTCCCGGGTCCTGCAGATCCTATCAGCCCTGGAGAGGGATGAGCAGTCCCGGAGACAGAGA
>CM051002.1:23428431-23448431 GCA_027704905.1 Muraenolepis orangiensis | reverse complement strand
AAAACAAGTTTTCCTTGATTTATTATTTTTTATATTGATTTATTTGATTTTGTATTCCTTCATGCTTGCCGAAAAACCAAACTGTGGTCTGTGTAATGTTTTTATTTTTATTTTTCGTTTCTCATTTGTAAATTGAATACTTTTTTTGCCATGGTGAAACCGATGCTATTTGCCCTTTTCTTTTTTTGTTTTTGTAATAAGTTTTTATTTTTGGTTTTTCGTTGTTGTTTTTGGGGGACATGTAAATTGTACATTATGGTACACAGAAGACTAAAACTCACCGTGGGGTCAGCCCTGAAGTCTCGAGGTGTCCTCGTCCTGATCTCAAGGTGTCCTCGTCCTGATCTCGAGGTGTCCTCGTCCTGATCTCGAGGACATAGGAACGCGTTGCATTAGATGAGGACCGGGGGTGTCTTTTGGAAAAGGAAATTATGTGATTTGCTGCTTTGAATATTTTGAGTTTCCCTTCAACATTGTTTTTGATTGTTTTTTTGCTGATCATCCAACCCCGTGGTTAGTGGTTTCCTGCGCTGGGTTCCTTCACCACCAAACACTAGACCGTTGAAACAGACATCGAGACACAACAGTACATCCTCAATCTCTTCCCAGCCTTTTTCAAGTACAAAACCAGGCTTTGCGTGGCCTCACCGATATTTATTTATATATATATATATATATAATATAAATATTGTCTAGATCCTATAAAGCTCTTCATGCATAGCGATATGCTGTGAGCCAACTACAGCCTTGAGGGACCAGTCTGCTGTGATTGGATAACTGCCAACATCATCACCTAGACACTTTCTTCCCTTCTGCTCTGGCTGCCTGGTGACAAACACACACACACACACACACACACACACACACACGCGCACACCTATACACACACACATATATATATATACATGCATGCACACGCACGCACGCACACACACACAAACACATATACACACATACGGTCTTCCCCTTCACGTCCAAATTTCCGCTTATCCTGCGTTTCCGGCAATTTAAACAGGGTCTGCCCCCCGCCCCTCCCTCCTTGAATGAGTAGGCCTCCGGTGCGGATTTTCCGCTGTGTCTGTACATTTGATACTCTCCAACACACACGACTGGGTAATAGACAACTACTAAAGGAGAGAGAGAGAGAGAGAGAGAGAGAGAGAGAGAGAGAGAGAGAGAGAGAGAGAGAGAGAGAGAGAGAGAGAGAGAGAGAGAGAGAGAGAGAGAGAGAGAGAGAGAGAGAGAGAGAGAGAGAGAGAGAGAGAGAGAGAGAGAGAGAGAGAGAGAGAGAGAGAGAGAGAGCGCTCAGTGCTGTGCTGTGTGCCACAGACAGACACACTATGAAAGCAGTGAGTAGAAACTGTTTACATTGGGGACAACAAATACCCAGTCCCCTCTGTACCCAGTCCCCTCTTAAGCACAGTCGGTGCCACCACACAGAGGTCGGTAAGACGCCTCTCTCGGACTTGGGAGATTTAAGAGGAAGTGTCTGTTCTCTTGGGAGATGTTTAGAATAAGAGGAAGTGTCCGTTCTCTTGGGAGATGTTTAGAATAAGAGGAAGTGTCCGTTCTCTTGGGAGATGTTTAGAATAAGAGGCGGTTTCCATTCTCAGGCTAGTGGTGTGTTTTCATATTGGTCATCTGAATGCTGAGGGAAATGCGGGTCGCTGTTTGTTTTTTTTTAGGAAAAGATGGAAGCTGCTGTGAAGGTCCAGGGTGCCATCATGTTGTTTATTATCTTCTCGGTAAAAGGATTTTGGGGCAGGGGGGGGGGGGTCGCTCGGTGTGTGTGTGGAGTCGTTAAAGACGATGATGAAATGTTCACATGCTGAATGCAGACTCACCAAGGTGGTGGGTTACTTCTAAAGGTTAAACAAAGGCAGAAGTAGTTACGACTAGCACTCATCTTGAGGGGGAAGTACATTTTACTTTCACTAATTTTTCCCAAATCACGTCTGACATTCTCCCACATCTCCGGCAACTTTTAACTTTTAAGGTGGGAATTGTGCAAATCCGCAGCCCTCTAACCTTCTCGATTTGAATAGAGTGGTCCTACCCCCCCCCCCCCCCCCCAACCGTATCCTCCACAGGATCCCAGCGTAACGGAATGAAACTTGGACACGGCGGCAAAGTTTTAATACAACACTGACTCTGATACATTTTTAACGAGTTTCAGACTTGAAGGTGTGCAGGTTAACATTCATTGTGTAAATATTGTGTTATTTCCTATTTTGCATATTTACTACTTGTAAATAAACACGCATCAAGGAGAGATTAAACATTTTTTGCTAAAATTGTGTGGAGTGGACTTCTCATTTTGTGTGGGTTAGTGTGCGGTCTTGGACCTTCTCCCAAAAAGCTATAAAATAATGTACATACAGTATATACATAGATATATATATATATATATATATATATATATGTACGTTTACCTGAGCACTGGTTCTGCTCTTGGTAAGAAGAAAATGTAATGTATTATATATGTATGTTGTGTTGTTGTGGCTTGTTGAGGTAAGAAAATGCACTTATGACTTATGGTGACTTGTTGTTCTCTTGTCTACCTGTTGAATGACCTTAATGTAAGTGGCTTTGGACTAAAGCGGACCTGCTAAATGACTAATGTAATGTAAACTACGCCACTACTCAATCCAAGTCCCCAAGTCCTCAATAGTTTTCTTTGCAGAGAAGAAGTTCTCTGGCATCTCATCCCCCGTGCTTATATTAGTCTCCTATGTACTTTAAACACACCATCGCCCTCTTAAGATGCAGAGAATTCACGCCACCACTGTCTGGCTGTAGGTGGGCCGTCAGTCACATCGGCCCCCCCCCCCCAAGACACGCGGTTATATTGCCATTTGAACACACCGTCCCCCGTTTACACCGAAATACCGCATTTTCTTTCTTTCTTTCGGAGATTAAAAACCTAGGACACATATAGGTCCTACACACACACACACGCCACGGTGGACTCATTGAGGCCAGATAGACGGGAAAATGTTATCGGCCGCACCATGTGTAACCAAGCCGGGCTAATTCAATTAAAATTCCATCCGAGGAGGAGCGCTATAGAATGGCGTCATGGCGGTGAATCTTGTAATGATCCTGTCAAGACGCAAATGGCCTCGCAGCGGCAAAAAAAGAAATGAAATGCTCTCTCTCTCTCTCTCTCTCTCTCTCTCTCTCTCTCTCTCTCTCTCTCTCTCTCTCTCTCTCTCTCTCTCTCTCTCTCTCTCTCTCTCTCTCTCTCTCTCTCTCTCTCTCTCTCTCTCTCTCTCTCTCTCTCTCTCTCTCTCTCTCTCTCTCTCTCTCTCTCTCTCTCTCTCTCTCTCTCTCTCTCTCTCTCTCCTCTCTCTCTCCTCCCTCCACCTCTATATCACGGAGCGTACCGCAGTTAATAAAGCGGTGATCTGCGTTTTCCTTCCCTCCCTTCATTTTTTAATGTCTTTTAGTTACAATTTGAGAGAGCGCTCTCCATATGTTTTATTATGTGTTTTAACACGACCGAAATTGGAATTTTATTTTAGCCTGGAAGCCTTCATATATATATGTGTGTATATACATATATATATGTATATATATATATACTTTGGAACACTTACTCCACACTGCCTCCTGCAGTATGAAATTCTAAAATACTATGCCTATACATACACGTGTGTATATGTATATACACACGTGTATTTTCGAATACACCCCCGCGTATTCGAAAATTTGGTTATAGTCAGAGGACGTCACTTTGTGTTTATCTCATTTAGGCAGATAAGATTGTCGCAGCCAAGTTCACCATAGTTGGCAAAGCAGTGTCCATGTAGTGAAGTAACAGCCCAACACATCGTCACACACCATCAGGGCCTACTCCACTCAGCTAGGACTATTAGGTTTCATAGACAAATGGCTGCCACACAACTTTTAAATGCACAACAATGCTTAACAAACTCAAGACAGCCATTAACTAATCATTCAACAAGTGTGTGGAAACAAAATGCAACCAGCTCAACAATGCAACATTGCGATGCAACACTGCGGCAAAACCAGCAAAGACAAATTAGTCTCACTCACCAATGATGTTCACTTAAAGAGACCAATAAAACAATAAACCATTCGGGTTTATTGTTGCGGGACAGAGAGGCACCGGGACGTTTCTGAGTCGATTCAAACACGGGGCCCCCTCGTCGGACTCGTTGGCACCGTCACCCGCCGATTTGCGGAACCTCCAGGGCTCCAAAGAGGGACTGGGACTTGTCTGAGTGGAGTCCGACACAGGGCCCCCTCGTCGGACTTGTTGGCACCGTCACCCGCCGATTCTCCTGCCCTGAATGTGTCCGACTAGGGTCACCCCCGTCGGACTAGCTACAGCGATGTACCGCTGATTTGCCCGACTTCCATACGCTGACTCTCTACTATACTTAGATCGATGCACAGTATAATTGTAATAAACCAATAAAACTGCAAATGAATTGCTACGTAGCACTAAGTTAGATCCTCTGTCTTGAGCCAGTGAACCCATACCCTGGAACCGTGGGGAAATCTTAAAGAATCGACCCATTGGCTACAAATCAATATATGATTGGTTGATCAAATTGTCAATCCAAACGTACGCTCTCATTCAGTCTAAGGGCCAAAGCACTCGGGAGTACTTTGGTTGAAGGATATTCTTCCCAGCAACCCAGAAAAATATCTGATTGGTTGCATTTTTTTTCTAACGCAAAACCACTCAAATGCGTAGTGCATGGACCGAGAAAGACAAACAAATCAAAGTAACTGTAATATAACAGATCAACAACACAGATACGATTCTCATTTATTCATTTTTTTAAATTGTATTACTTTTTATTAATTTAATCAATTTGATTATTTGTTTGTTTCATCTGAGGGTTCCAGGGTCTTCTCTGAATACCTTGAAGGCCCTGATGGTTCACCACTGGTATATGTGTGTATATATATGCATATATATATATATACATAATATACACATATATACATAATATACACATATATATACATATACATCAGTGGAGGCTTGTCTATTGAGGAAAGGGAGGACCATCCTCCCTAAAATTTCAGAGAAAAATACTGATATTACTATTTTAACACTTCGAAAGTACAACAATCATGTCCCTGTGTCAAAGTACCAACAGCGCCCCCTATCGCTTATTACTAATTACTGTACGGAGGATCATCCTCCCCAAGCTACCCATTGAAGTCCATTATAAAACTCCCGGACCCGAGCGGCCGGTGAGTCCTGGTGTTTAACGCGAGTGTGTACGCAGTAAGGGAGGACCATCCTCCCATAGGTTTAAGACAGAGGCTCTGTGAACCAATCAGCAGAGCTCACTGCGCTGGTGAATAGCCAATCAGAGTTTTGGGGGGCGGGTTATCATCATGCAAGGATCTATCTTGTGTCATTCATATTAATTCCGCTTTCCAGAAAACGTGTGAGTCATTTACTTTGAGTTACGAGTTACGAACTGAAAGTGTTCCGGGTGCATGACGCCAAACGTAAACAGAAAGCATGGCTCATTGTGACAAGGTGGTGTTTCTTTGGGTTGGATTTGGATTTACGTGCATAACTGGTTTTAATATATGATAGTATGTCTTATTTTAATTAAATACAGGTAAAAATACTTACACAGAAACGCTTCTCCCTCAAATCTCACTCAATTTTGTTTTGTAGAACTATTCACTGTGCATAGAACTTGTATTCTGAATTTTTTATATTTCCATTATTAATGGGTTAATCGCTAAAAAAAACACGCTTCTTCCCGCTCCGATCACAATCGATTTAAATTCTGTTTGGCTTGTCAAACGGGACCCCCCCCCTCCCCTTCCTTCCTCCCCTCTGCCACTGGACTGTATATATATATATATATATATATATATATATATATATATATGTGTGTGTTGCGTCAGAAGAGCAGCGAGGCGGTATCATCGCTTCTTGTGAGGCGAAGGTGACAGCCGTGACCAGGGGCGGACTGGCCATCGGGAATACCGGGAGTTTTCCCGGTGGGCCGCTGGGTCAGTGGGCCGGTAATCGGTATAAAAAAACTAAAACAAAAACAATAAAAAATAAAATAAAAAAACTGCAGCAGTTACCTAACCGGCCCACAGCGTTGTGACCAATGGCCCGCAAGGTGGGGTGGGCCTTAAACATGATAGCCTGTATTTAGATAGTTTCACTAGTAGTGGCTGACCAATTACCTTTGGTCCACGTGGGTTTGTCCCGCCCCTTTCCCTTCAGCTGTTAACTGTCACCTATCAATCAGACATATTTTCTGAGAAAAACGACAAATTCCAGTGTCTGACTAACCGGCGCTTTTAGCACGCTATTAGTTTCAAATTTGAATGCGAACGTGAAACAATGCGAAGAAGCATCGTAATCGAAATAACTGGGAATTTATTTTCAAAGCCACCTGGTTTAGCATGGTTAGTATAGTATAGTATAGTATAGTATAGTATAGTATAGTATAGTATAGTATAGTATAGTATAGTATAGTATAGTATTCACCTCCTAGCACAGTCCAAATTAAAAACAAAAATATATTCAGGTATTTATACCCTTTGTCATGTCAAGCCCACATTAACATGCCATGACTTCCTTCAAAATATTCAACATATCCTATGTTCTCTAAGTACTCTTAAAAGCCATACTATAACCTTTCGGTTTTTGAATGGGAATTGGGTGGGGGGGGGACTAGATTAAACTAAATTAAGCTGGTACAGTATGCAACACATGGTTGGCAGAATAGTTATCAAGGTACATGCAGTATCAATGATCTGTACACATCAGTTAAAATCACAGATGCATAAAGCCACTGGTCTTGTATGTGACATAGACGCTCATCATTTTGTTGAAGGCTAATTGGTGTTACATGAACTCAAAAACTACTACTACTGTTTTTATGGGAAATATGGTCCAATATGATGTTAAAATGCATACTTTTTGGTCAAATCTCCAAACGTGGAGAGTGTGCCGGTCAGGTACACATTCCCGGGCCGCTTTTTTGCCCCAGTCCGCCCCTGCTTTCATCCCAGCTCTTTACAGGGTTATCCATGTACCAAGCAGTTTAGTAGTTGAGCCTGTATTCATATTCATATAGAGCCTTACCTTACCTGTGTTTTGTCTCTAGTGGTTGACCACCTGTGGCCTGTACCATGGCGGCTGCCAAGCTGTTGCTGGACTCCAGTCTCAGGGCGTGGGTGGTGCAGCGCATCGCCTTCATCACCTTCTTCATGTGTGTGCCTCCACAGCGAACCAGAAGATGGACCTGGAGCAGGTCTCTGACAAGTGACTGTTACTCTATCATCTCAACCTTGATATGAATGTGTTTTTGGGGCCAGGGACCCCTTACAGGGAAGAACAAATTCCAAGCACCCCCTCAAAACCATTGAGCATTGGCATTGGAACTAGTGTTATGTACGAAAAATGTCATGTTATAAGCACTTTTGCTTCAACTTTCAAATGATGAACGTATTGCTCCTTATTCAAATCATTGGCAGAAATCTCTGACCAAATCATAAGGAACACATTGTAATTAAGCCCATGTCCGTGGTTTTTGGCAGATGTATTCCTTGCTCTTATGATGGAAACATCTTTAGTTTTGTTCTTATATATGTCCTATATTCCGGGTGCTTTGAAGTCAGATGTCGCTTTAGCGCTTTGGCTTCATGGCTTCGTTCACACCTGAAGAGACATGATGTACTCTGGTCTCCCGTCACTGTTCTCAATAAAACCAAACGGGACATAATTGTCATCATGTTTTCTCAATTTAGCTTGTTTGGGCTTAGCATGTTCTGTACCTAGATGTGGACTGACCCGACTGACTGAAATATTGATTTGTATTTAGGTCGCCAGCTAGCCGGATGGCTAATAAGCCGAGCTACGTGGCAGCAGAAGCGGTTTGTTGCGAGTGATTTATTGACGTGATGTGTCACAATCATATCAGAGTATCTATTGGCCCAAAGCTAACATGGGTGGGAGTAATGCACACAATATGCTTGTTTGATTGTCGCAAATGGTGCCTGTCTGCAGATATACACTTTTTAAAGGATACAACGATATTTTATTTAAAAAAATGTAATTTTACAAATTGTTTCGCGGACCCCAATTTGAGAACCACCTCTCTAGTGTTTAGAGTTACACTCTCAGCCAAAATACTGTGGGTTTGATCCTATTCTGTGTTAATCAAATCATCAAATGAACCAGATTAAACCGATACCCCATGGCTACTGATGTTTACTATAGTTAAATTGTTCTGGAATTGTGTTAATAAATGTGTTTAAAAGTAATGCTATATATATGTATATGTATAGCTAGCAAAATATGCACTTCAGAAATATATTACTTTTTGTTTGTTACTTTATTTGATGAATATTGAATTAATATTTCATATTTGTTAATATTTAGTATTTATTTTTGTTTGGTATACTAGTATTAATATTTGTATAAATATATATAGGTTTGTATTAGCAATGTAATGAGTATTGACATATTGAGCAGTATGACACTTTGACAATATTAGTTCAGTTAAGTTATCATTTATAATATAAGTTATAATTCTATAAATTTGCAAGGTCATGCAGGACCAGATGACCGGCGATGCCCTCTGAACCCAACAAGGATTTTAAGGTAAGGTGAAACTTCATTGATCCACTTTATTAATCCAATAATCCACGAAGGTCAGAGGTTGACTTATTTTAAATATAACGTGATTTAGCATGTGTTAATCAGTCAATAGAGGACCTAGTATTGAAGTACCTAGTAGTGTAGACCATAGTACCTATTATCATATGTTAGTTGTGTAGACTTTTGTACCTTTGTACAAAAGTCTACACAACTAACCTGTGTTGTACCTGTGTTGTGTCTAACCTTGTGTTGTGTCTAACCTTGTGTTGTGTAGTGTTCACTGTAGTACCCTGTGTTATAGAGTTGGCTGCTACAGTCAGCCCTACAGCACTGGGTACTTCAACACTACACAATTCCAGCTACTACTATGTGTTGTTACGATGTGGTGATGGTACCTCTCCGGGAACCATCACCTTATCGTGGTGGAGAGGTTTGGGTGTCCCTGTGAACCTGAGAGCTGTGTTGTCTGGAGCCTAGTGCTCCTGGTAGGGTCTCCCATGGCAGATTGGTCTCAGGGGAGGGGCCAGACTAAGAATGGTTCAAAGACTTCAATGGACAAACAAACAAGAAGAAGTGAGGATACCCTGCCCGGAGGAAGCCCGGGGCCCCTTTCCGGAGCCAGGCCTGGAAAGAGCCTGTAAGCCTGTAAGCGAGGCCTGTAAGCGAGCGCCTGGTGGCCGGGTTAGCCACAGAGCCCGGTCGGGCATAGCCCGAAAAAGCATCGTGGCCACTTCTCCTTCCCGCGGACCCACCACCTACGGGAAGAACTGCTGGGGTCGGGTGCACTGCCAGTTAGGAGGCAGTGAAGGCAGGGGGCATCGACGGACCAAACCCAGCCAACAGAGACTGGCTTTGGGGACGTGGAATGTAACCTCTCTGGGGGGGAAGGAGCCTGAGCTTGTGCGGGAGGTGGAGCGCTACCAATTAGATCTGGTGGGGCTTACTTCTACGTACAGAACTGGCTCTGGAACTAAACTCCTGGATAGGGGTTGGACTCTTTCCTTCTCTGGAGTTGCTCAGGGTGTGAGGCGCCGGGCGGGTGTGGGGATACTCACAAGTCCCCGGCTGAGTGCCGCTTTGTTGGAGTTTACCCCGGTGGACGAGAGGGTCGCCTCCCTACGCCTTAGGGTCATGGGAGGGAAAACTCTGACTGTTGTTTGTGCCTATGCACCAAACAACAGTTCGGAATATCCCGCCTTCTTGCACACCCTGGATGGAGTCCTGCATGGGGCTCCTGAAGGGGACTCTATAGTCCTCCTGGGAGACTTCAACGCACACGTGGGTAACGATGGGGAAACTTGGAGGGGCGTGTTGGGGATGAACGGCCTACCTGATCTGAACCGGAGTGGGGTTTTGTTATTGGATTTCTGTGCTAGTCATGGATTGGCCATAACAAACACCATGTTCAAACATAAGGATGCTCATAAGTGTACATGGTACCAGAGTACCTTCGGCCGAAGGTCAATGATCGATTTTGTTATCGTATCATCTGGCCTGAGGCCGCATGTTTTGGACACTCGGGTGAAGAGAGGGGAAGAGCTGTCAACCGATCACCATCTGGTGGTGATTTGGGTAAGATGGCGGGGGAAGCCTCTGGACAGACCTGGTAAGCCCAAACGTGTAGTGCGGGTGAACTGGGAACGTCTGGTGGATGCCCCTGTCCGGGAGACCTTCAACTCCAACAGGTTTTTCGGGCATCTCTGTGGAGGCTGGGGGCATTGAGCCAGAGTGGTCATTGTTCAAAGCTTCTATTGCCGAAGCTGCGGTTGAGAGCTGTGGCCTCAAGGTCATTGGTGCCTCAAGGGGCAGCAACCGTCGGACTTCGTGGTGGACACAGGTGGTCAGGGAAGCCGTCCGGCTGAAGAAGGAGGCCTTCCGGGCTATGTTAGCCTGTGAGACTCCGGACTCAGTTGCAACAGGCCAAGAGGACGGCAGCCTCGGCTGTAGCAGAGGCAAAGCAGCGGGTGGAACCTCAACTGAGGAGGTGATCGGGCGGTGGAAAGAACACTTTGAGGAACTTCTTAACCCAACTACACCCTCAATGGTAGAGACAGAGCTGGAGGATGAAGGATGGCAAACATCAATCTCCCTGGAGGAAGTCACTACGGTAGTCAAACATCTCCACAGTGGCAAAGCCCCAGGGGTTGATGAGATCCGTCCAGAAATGCTAAAGGCTCTGGGTGTTGAGGGGCTGTCGTGGATGACACATCTTTTCAACATTGCGTGGAAGTCTGGGACAGTGCCTGAGGAGTGGCAAATGGGGATGGTGGTACCCCTGTTCAAAAAGGGTGACCAGAGGGTGTGTGCCAATTACAGGGGTATCACATTACTCAGCCTCCCTGGGAAAGTCTTCTCCAAGGTGCCGGAAAGGAGGGTTCGGCCGATAGTCGAACCTCAGATTGAAGAGGAACAATGCGGATTCCGCCCTGGTCGTGGAACAACGGACCAGCTTTTCACTCTTGCAAGGATCCTAGAGGGGGCTTGGGAGTATGCCCATCCAGTCTACATGTGTTTTGTGGATTTGCAGAAGGCATATGATCGGGTCCCTCAGGAAATACTGTAGGGGGTGCTGCGGGAGTATGGGGTGCGGGGGTCACTATTGAGGGCCATCCAATCTCTCTACTCCCAAAGCAAGAGCTGTGTCCGGATTCTCGGTAGTAAGTCAGGCCTGTTCTCAGTGGGTGTTGGCCTCCGCCAGGGCTGCGCTTTGTCACCCATCCTGTTTGTGATTTTCATGGACAGGACTTCAAGGCGTAGTCATGGAGGGGAGGGGTTTCAGTATGGTGGGCTCAGGATTGAATCGCTGCTGTTTGCAGATGATGTGGTCCTGTTTGCGTCATCAGTATGTGACCTTCAGCACTCACTGGATCGGTTTGCAGCGGAATGTGAAGCGGCTGGGATGAGGATCAGCACCTCCAAATCTGAGGCCATGGTTCTTAGCAGGAAACCAGTGGATTGTCTACTCCAAGTAGGGAGGGAGTCCTTATCCCAAGTGAAGGAGTTAAAGTACCTCGGGGTCTTGTTCTCGAGTGAGGGGAGGATGGAGCGTGAGATTGACAGGAGAATAGGTGCAGCGGGAGCGGTATTGGATGCACTTTGGCGCACCGTTGTAACCAAAAGAGAGCTGAGCCAGAAGGCAAAGCTCTCGATCTACCTATCAGTCTTCGTTCCTACCCTCACCTATGGCCATGAGCAATGGGTAATGACCGAAAGGACGAGATCGCGAATACAAGTGGCCAAAATGAGTTTCCGCAGGAGGGTGGCTGGTATCTCCCTGAGGGATAGGGTGAGAAGCTCAGTCACTCGTGAGAAAGGAGCCAGTTGAGGTGGTTCGGGCATCTAGTAAGGATGCTTCCTGGTCGCCTCCCGAGGGAGGTTTTCCAGGCACATCCAACTGGGAAGAGACCACGGGGCAGACCGAGGTACAGGTGGGGTGATTACATCTCCACACTGGCCTGGGAACGCCTCGGGATCCCCCAGTCAGAGCTAGTCGATGTTGCCAGGGAGAGGGAAGTTTGGAGTCCCCTGCTGAAGCTGCTACCTCCGCGACCCGATTACGGATAAGCGGGAGAAGATGGATGGATGGATGGACTATGTGTTGTGTTATTTTATTAAACAGTATTGTTCCCTTTGTGTTTCAGAGCAAGAGAGCGCTCTTATCCAGGAACTTCCAGGCCCTCTTCAACCAGGATGTGGTGCTTGTGAAGAGGAGCCAAGGAATTTCTTGTGTTATAATAAATAAGTGCAATAAAGACAATTTTCATCAACAGGCCCCTTTCTATCTCCCAGCCCGGGGGGGGGGGGGGTCTCTTCGCCAGTATTGTTATCATGGAGGGGAGAGGATGGTGGTTAAGCAGGGGTATATTTAACACAATTAAGTTACAGGTTATATTTAACATCACAAATAACATGATTTAGTTACATTAATTACATGATGTTGGATAGGACTCACCAGGACTTGAACCGCAGTTTCCAGAGCTGATAACCAACAGCTCTATCCACTGCACCACCAAGGTCCAGGTTAGGAAAAGGTTAGGAAAAGGTCAGGGGGTATATTTCTCATTTTATTTAGATTTTTTCAAAATAATAATGCATTGCTAATGAGAGCAACCTCAGAGGGACTTGAACCCATATCTCCAGGGTTGATGGTCACCAGCTTACTCCACAAGGCCACCGAGGTACTGGCTGTCACATGGTCGGCAGTACATGATATTGCTGGGTTTCCAAAACCCAAAGTGAAAGGTTTCCATTAAACAGCCATTGCAGTACTTTAACCCAGATCTTCCAGAGAGCCAGCTCTCTCCACTGCATCACCAAGACGGTGCTCATAATGTGGTCAGATGTTATATTTGATATTATAAACACCATGCATGACATTATTCATAATATGAAGGAGCGTGTCTGTTTTTCCCACATTCAGTTATCTTGCATATCAGCACTTTAATATTCATTATCAGAATCTACTGTTTGAAAGAACATCATTGAAATGACAATGTGGCATTTGAAATGTCAAATAACAAATCCTACCAGAATTTAAACACTATATGCAGTTGAATGAGCAGTTGGTCGTCTGGTTCAGCTTCTGTGTAACACAGTTAAAGAAAAACCTTGAAAAAGATAAAGCAAAGCTACATAGGAATTGCACACCCAATTGTGTAGTGTTGAATTACCCAGTGATGTAGGGTTGACTGTAGCAGCTAACTCTATAACACTGGGTACTATAGTAAACACAACACAAGGTACTACATGACACAAGGTACTACAGTCTACACTACTAGGTACTACAATACTAAATAATAATTGTGACACATCACGTCAATTAATCAATTGCTTGACTCGCAACAAACTGCTTGTGCTGCCACGTAGCTCAGCTAATTAGCCATCCAGCTAGCTGGAGAGCTAAATCAATATTTCAGTCAGTCCAGTCAGTCCAGATCCAGGTACAGAACAAGCTAAGCCCAAACAAGTTAAATTGAGAAAATAAAAGTACCTCATGTCTCTTCAGGTGTGAACGAAGCCATGAAGCCAAAGCGCTAAAGAACCATCTGACTACAAAGCACCCGGAATATAGGACATATATAAGGACAAAACTAAAGAATGTTTCTGTCGTAAGAGCAAGGAATACATCTGCCAAAAAACACGGACATGGGCTTAATTACAATGTGTTCCGTAACGCTGTTATTTATATATATATAGATTTTTTAAACTTCTGATTAAAGTCTGTTGAAAGTTTAAGCTTAAGACATTCTAAATTTCTGGGTGTATTTGGACTATGCCAGTCTTTTTATTGTTCATAGTAATAGCACTACGTCTTGTTCGTGTTACTGTTCCATCTTGTTACGGTTCATAATCATACGACTATGTCTTGTTTCTGTTGTTACTGTTCATTGTCATAGGACTGAGGTTAGACGACAAATTATTTTCGCTGTACTGTACTTGTGCTGTGCAATGACGATACATTTGAATGTAATCTAATCTAATCCAACTATGTATTTTTACTTGTCTTGTTACTGTTGTTACTGTTCATCGAGTTACTGTAAACATTTTTAGGATCAATTACTTGAAAAGTGGAGTCAAAAGGCAAACGTAATAAAATTGACCCTTATTTAAAAGTATATAGATAAACAAATCCCAAAGAACTGCAATCCGGATCCTTGGTACCATCTCTCCCCCCTACTGTACAGTTGCTGGTTGCAGCATTCTTACTTCTTAAGGACTACCAGGTTCAAGGACAGTTTCTATCCACAGGCATTGAACTGAACTGCAAGGAGTGCTGCCACCATCATCCTCTATATGACATTACACTATCATACACTATCATACACTCGGCGTGCACATCTCCGAGGACCTCACATGGTCCACGCACACCACACACGTGGTGAAAAGGGCCCAACAACGCCTGTATTTTCTCAGGCATCTGAAGAAATTCAGCATGGGCCCCCGCATCCTGAGAACATTCTACAACGGCACCATCGAGAGTGTTCTTACAGGGTGTATCACCGCCTGGTACGGGAACTGCACTGCACTCGAGCGCAGAGCGCTTCAAAGGGTGGTGCGGACGGCCCAGTATATCGTTGGAGGTGAGCTCCCCTCCCTCCTGGACATTTACAACCAGCGGTGCGTGGCCAAGGCCAAACGAATTATAAAAGACAATGCCCACCCCAGCCACGAACTGTACTCACTATTACCGTCAGGCAGGCGATACCGCAGTATCAAGTGTTGTACAAATAGGCTTAGAGATAGCTTCCACAGTCAGGCCATCAGGCTGCTGAACAAGGGCGTATAACATATAACAATGTATATTTTATTACATTGATTTATATATACATATTGCTCTTTTCTGTGCTGATTTTTGCATTTTATAAATTGCATTTTTTATTTTTATTTTATATTCTTTATTCTATTTTTATTCTATTTTTACCTATTTTTATCTTATTTTATAACTGCTGTCTGTCGTCGGGTATTGCACACAAGATTTTCACATCACTGCTTTATACTAAACTGTAAACTGTGAAGTGACAATAAACTTGACTTGACTTGACTTGACTATCATACACTATCATACACTATCATACGCTATCATACTTTATCATACACTATCATACACTATCATACACTATCATACACTATCATACTTTATCATACACTATCATACACTATCATACACTATCATACACTATCATACTTTATCATACGCTATCATACGCTATCATACTTTATCATACACTATCATACACTATCATACACTATCATACACTATCATACTTTATCATACACTATCATACACTATCATACACTATCATACTTATCATACACTATCATACACTATCATACACTATCATACACTATCATACTTTATCATACTCTATCATACACTATCATACACTATCATACGCTATCATACTTTATCATACTCTATCATACACTATCATACACTATCATACTTTATCATACACTATCATACACTATCATACACTATCATACGCTATCATACTTTATCATACTCTATCATACACTATCATACACTATCATACTTTTGCTGGACGTTCTGGACTCATTACAGCTACTGCACTTTTCTGCAGTGTATTTGTGATGCTGCTGCAATACTGGCACTTTAAAATGATTTTTTTTTGCCCAATTCAACACATATACATATCATCCATAAGTCACTTTATTGTTATTTGTATTGTTATTTTTATTGTGTACAGTATTTTATAGTATAGTGTTATAGTAGTATAGTGAAAATTCATACTGCGGGAGGGAATGGGGATTTAGCATTATATTGTACTTAAAAATAAAAATCTTGAATCTTGAATATAGGTGGATTTAAAATGAAAAATGTGTTTCTGTTTATTACTATGAAACAGGTCTTTTTTAATTTAGGTTGAACATTTTTAGAACACAAATAGTTTCAATGCCATCGTAGTCAGCATGTGTTTAATCGGTGTTCCGGTTTTGAGGGGTTCCTTGGAGAAATGTTTCCCCTGTAACGGGTGTTTGAGAACCCCCCTGCACTAGACCACAGATTCATATCAACGTGGAGATGAACGAGGAACAGTCACCTGTCAGAGACCTGCTCCAGGTCCATCTTCTGGTGGCTGTGGAGGAGCAGCTGGCTGACCGAGTCACGCAGCACACACATGAAAAAGGTGATGAAGGCCATGCGCTGCACCGCCCACGCCCTGAGACTGGAGTCCAGCAGCAGCAGCTTGGCAGACACCATGGTAAGGATCACAGGTCAACCACTAGAGACAAAACACACAAGTTAAGGCTCTGGGAGGAGCAAAGCATGATGGGAGATGAGGTGCGTCTAAACTACAAAAAAACAACAAAAAAGTTAACCTTGACTTATTAGTCAAGAAAATATGTACTTTATATTCCCAGACGAGAAATGTGCCACAACAGAAACTAATATAGCTATAAAGAATAGCACAATTAACAGAAAATAGACGCATAATTAAATCTTAATAGACAGTGACATTAATATTTCTCTTCAACGTTATCCCCGACACAAACACAACCACACATTCATTATCACACAGCGATGACCTGTACAGTTTAGGCTGATAATATAAGGAACTTATTAAATATGAACTCTGATGATGAAAAGGGTTATTAGGCTCTCTCTCTCTCTCTCTCTCTCTCTCTCTCTCTCTCCTCTCTCTCTCTCTCTCTCTCTCTCCTCTCTCTCTCGGTAAAGAAGAGGTACAATGTGCTTCATGTTTAATATAACAATAAATATGAATACAGGCTCCACTAGAAAACCCCTTGGTACATGGAGAACTCTGTAAAGAGCTGGGATGAAAGGAACATACTGGACTATAACATGGCCATTGGGACTAAAAGTGTGAAGTTCGAGAGAGTTAATAACTTTAAAGTGAGAGAGTTAACAACTTGTTAACTCTTTCAAGTTAATATGTCATAAATGTAAAGTGAGCAATTATTAACTTTAAAGTTATTGACAGTTAATACCTTTAAAGTTGAAAGGAGCTCCTAGTTAGCTGGTGGCTAAATAGCACGCTAACACTGCTGTCTTAATGTTTAAACTACTGCTAAATACAACGTCCTGTAACACAAACATCTCTATGGATTCATAGCGGAGACGGTGAGCGTTGCAGACAATATAATGATTTGATTATAGCTCGTTATATTGTTGTTGTTGTTGTTAAGACGTACAAGGTTTACTAAGTTTAGTTTGGCCAAAGATGAGAGCAGACTTTCTTCTTCTGTCAACAATTATGCAGTAGAGATGGATCACTGCCCTCCGCTGGATGACTGAGGAATTACAACACGTTACAATTACAAAACACACGCCAGTGGTGGTGGTTGTGACCACCATCAGAATCATAAGCTGTATTTGTTTCATCTATAAATCGACTATCATGCATGCATTTTTTTTTAAAGTCAATCCCTGTCCATAACGGTTCGCTATCTTTCTGGAACATTCATTTTAAAAGCTACAATTCCTGAATGAAAAAAGCACACACTCAAGTTACAGATAAATGGAGGGTTAAATGTTCACTGCAAAGACATGTGTACTTTGATGGCTTCCCTTCTTTGCCCTCTTCGCGCCGGGACAGAGGCGCGTTTAACAGCACAGATCCACAATCTTCTCCTCTCTGGGAGGTCTTTCTCAGACAGGTTTCTAATGAAACACAACCCAGGCTGGTCTCTTCGTCGATGTGTGGTTGATCTTGGGTACAGGAAGTATAATTGTATTCCAAGTGTCTAGCCTGGCAAATTGGTGGGTCTAAATTGTTTTACATCAAGGATCTGTTAACATCTGTTAAAATCACAGATGCATATAGCCACTTGGCCTGTATCTTACATACAGTATAAACTATAATCATTTTGTTGTACACTAATTGGTATTATATAAACTCAAAAACGAATAATATCTGTTGTTTTTATTGGAAATCTGGTCCAATATGACATTAAAATGCATACTTTTTTTGCGGCAGCTGCCTCCCCATCCCCGCCCCCTGGAGAGGTCGGGTTCATATTCCCGGGCCGTATTTTTAGCCACACAGTGTGTGTGTGTGTGTGTGTGTGTGTGTGTGTGTGTGTGTGTGTGTGTGTGTGTGTGTGTGTGTGTGTGTGTGTGTGTGTGTGTGTGTGTGTGTGTGTGTATGTATCTGTGTGTGTGTGTATGTATCTGTGTGTGTGTGTGTGTGTGTGTGTGTGTGTGTGTGTGTGTGTGTGTGTGTGTGTGTGTGTGTGTGTGTGTGTGTGTGTGTGTGTGTGTGTGTGTGTGTGTGTGTGTGTGTGTGTGTGTGAAAGAGAGAGAGCCCTCTGTTTGAGTGGGCATTCACATGCTGCCAACTTCTATAGTCTAGTCCTACAAGTCCTATGTGTACACACACACACACACACACACACACACACACACACACACACACACACACACACACACACACACACACACACACACACACACACACACACACACACACACACACACACACACACACACACACACACACACACACACACACACACACATACACACAGGTCTCTGCACTGAGTAGCAGCTCACCTTCGGTTATACGAGTGGGGTAGTGAGCTTCATTGTAAATCATCCTCCAACATTCTGTCATGCCTCGCTACACCAACAATATTGAAACACTTGAACATGGGGGGATGACCATAACTCACACAACTACATAAGTAACATAACTAACTAACATAAATAACTAACACACATAACTAACATAACTAACTAACATAACTAACTAACATAACTAACTAACATAACTAACTAACATAACTAACTAACATAACTAACTAACATAACTAACTAACCAACATAACTAACGAACTAACTAACTAACTAACTAACTAACTAACTAACTAACATAACTAACATAACTAACATAACTAACATAACTAACTAACTAACTAACTAACTAACATAACTAACATAACTCACATAACTAACTAACATAAATAACTAACACACATAACTAACATAACTAACTAACATAACTAACATAACTAACTATACTAACTATACTAACTATACTAACTATACTAACTATACTAACTATACTAACTAACTAACATAACTAACATAACTAACATAACTAACTAACAGAACATATCTTACAGAACGAACAGAACGAACAGAACTAACATAACTAACTAACAGAACTTACTAACTGACATAGCTAACTAACATAACTAACTAACTAACAAACATAACTAACATAACTTATTAACTAACACAAGTAACTAACATAACTAACTAACATAACATAACTTACTAACTGACATAACTAACTAACATAACTAACTATCAGAACTAACTAACAGAACTAACTAACAGAACTAACTAACAGAACTAACTAACAAACATAACTAACATAACTTATTAACTAACACAAGTAACTAACATAACTAACTAACATAACATAACTTACTAACTAACATAACTTACTAACTGACATAGCTAACTAACATAACTAACTATCAGAACTAACTAACATAACTAACTAACACACATAACTAACATAACTTATTAACTAACACAAGTAACTAACATAACTAACTAACATAACATAACTTACTAACTAACATAACTAACTACCATAACTAACTAACTAACATAACTTAACTCACATAACTAACTAACAAACATAACACACTTACATAACTAACTAACTAATACATAACATAATAACTAACATAACTTACTAACATAACTAACAACATAACTAGACCCTCCACATGTTGACGATCCGTTAGTAGTCACAGTAACAATACAGTAATAATGTGATCCATAATGCTTTGTATTTATAAAAAATGTATGTAGCCGCAGACAATACTAATCAATACATTTGTCCGTTAGAAGCGTGGGGGGTGCATAATAACATAT
>CM051002.1:23395931-23408431 GCA_027704905.1 Muraenolepis orangiensis | reverse complement strand
CGGCCCTCTGAACTTGCACCGGGTTGCCAGGGGTTGTGTGTGAGTGAGTGAGTGTGTGTCTGTCTATTTCTGTGTGTGGTCATGGGCGATTTGGACTGTGGGTGCTGTGTGTCCGTGCTGAAACCAGGTCCTAGGTTGTGAGTGGGTTGGTGTGCGGCTGGAGGATCCATCCATGGTCCCGGGCCACTAGACCGACCGGTGTCCCGGTTGGTCGGGATGAGGATGGAGTTGTCCCTGGGCTGAGAGGACTGAGAGTGTTTATGTCCTTACGCCTGAACCTAATGAAGACATCAAGCATCTTCATAGTGTTGTCATGTACCCAAAGTATGTATGTTGTGTAATTGTGTCTGTTGAATGATTTTTTTCAGTTCATACCAACATAATAGCTTCAACATTATGAAGCTATGAAGTTAGTTTATTTTTGTATGCCATACATCATATTTGGTTTATATATATATATATATATATATTTGGTTAATATATTTGTATATACTATGCTTTGAGTTGAATAAGTTCACTTCTACTGTAGTGGACTTTAATTCAATTGAAAGGCAGTGGAATGTAAGTGCTGTGTGTTCATCTGCATAAAACAGCATTACAGCATTTATGCCTATTAATAACTTTTGTTTTCATGTTTGTCAATTAAATACGAATATGAAACTATAAGACACATTCCTGAAATAGTTCCTGTTTATCGACCATCGCTCATTTCCTGACCTGATTCCCTTTCCCTCTCTCTCTCTTTCTCTCTTTCTATTTCTCTCTGTCTCTCTCTCTCATTCCCCTCTCTCCCTCCCTCTTCTCCTCTATATCTCCCTCCCTCTCTCCCCCCTCTCCGTCCCTCTTTTCCCTCCTTCTCTCTACCCCCTTTATTTCTCTCTCCCCCCGTTCTCTCTTTCTCCCTCTCTCCCGCTCTCTCTCTGCCTCTCCTGCTCTCTCTCTCTCTCTCTCTCTCTCTCTCTCTCTCTCTCTCTCTCTCTCTCTCTCTCTCTCTCTCTCTCTCTCTCTCTCTCTCTCTCTCTCTCTCTCTCTCTCTCTCTCTCCCTCTCACCTATTTTCACTGTCACATCTCTCCCCATCTTCTGTGTATTTCTCCTTCCCTGCTGTTGTCCTAGCCTCTAGCCTCTAGCCTCTAGCCTCTAGCCTCCCCCTGCGTTTGGTCCTTCTCCCTCTTAATTATCCTCCCTGTCCTTATTTCCCTTCACCGCAGTCACAGGAAGCCAAACTTGTATTTAAGCAGCTTGTTTGTCTTGTGATGTCGCTCTGAAAGCCGCTTGAGTTCTGCCGTGTTAATTCAGGAAACTTCGAGGCGGTCCATTTTTTTTTTTACCCTTTCAGTCGCAAATGGATTCCTCATTAAAAAGAAAAAAAACCTTCCGAACGCTCTCGTCTCATCTGAGTTCCCTCTTCCTCCAAAAGAGCCCATATAGATTCAAAAGGCTCCACTTCGTGAATAGAGTTTATTTTGGAGGCTTTGTGGTTTTCCCGGAAGGTGGGGGTGGTGGTGGTGAGGGTGGGGGTGGTAGTGGTGAGGGTGGGGTGTGGTGGTGGTGGTGGTGGTGGTGGTGGTGAAGGTGGGGGTGGTGAGGGTGGGGGTGGTAGTGGTGAAGGTGGGGGTGGTGGTGGTGGTGGTGGTGGTGGTGAAGGTGGGGGTGGTGGTGGTGAGGTGGTGGTGAAGGTGGGGGTGGGGGTGGTGGGGGTGGTGGTGGTGGGGGTGGGGGTGGTGGTGGTGAAGGTGGGGGTGGTGGGGGTGGTGGTGGTGAGGGTGGGGGTGGTGGTGGTGAAGGTGCCATGCCAGGGAAACGGTTTGATCCAGAGCTGGAATTTTCATTCCGGTTAGCTGTGGGAAAATGGCTGTGTTGGTTTGTCTTTTTTCCTACGTCCCCTCAGATCTGCGGCTTCAATAGAAGGAAGGGAACAGGGACGGGACGGGGTGTTTGGTGCTTTGGCGGAAGTGCTTCCTCTGTGTGCTGATCCCTAGACACAAGGTGGTGTTTCTTTACAACCAGAACCGTGTGCCACCTTCTCCTCTCTCTCCGCTCTTGGCTCTGTGGTGCACCACACCGTTTGGGTACCACCACCACCACCACCTCACCACCACCCCCACCACCTTCTCCACCACCACCACCACCACCTCCTCCACCACCACCACCACCCCACCACCACCACCTCCTCCACCACCACCACCACCACCACCTCCACCACCACCACCCACCGCTCCGCTCTCTGGCGTCGGTGTGGCCTCCACCCGGATCCAAGAGGACGACAGGATGGGAGGAGAGGAAGGACCCACCCCACAAAGCAGTAGAAGACCGTGGTGCGGTGTAGATAGAGGGCCATGAAAGGAGGATAGAGGAGGATGAAAGAGAGAGAGAGAGAGAGAGAGAGAGAGAGAGAGAGAGAGAGAGAGAGGAGAGAGAGAGAGAGAGAGAGAGAGAGAGAGAGAGAGAGAGAGAGAGAGAGAGAGAGAGTCTGGACAGGAAGTGAAAGAGACAGACGGCGAGGCAGACAGGAAACCAAAGCCAGCGGGTTTTTGTTGAAATAAAAAGGGGTGGAAATAAAAGGAAAAAGGAGAAAGGGAGAAAAATAGCGATCTAGTGAGCCCAGATGTGATGTGAAAGGCAAAGACTGATGAAGGGTTTCACGGGAGATGGCTGAGAGTACCATCTACCACCACCACCACCACCACCACCCCCACCCCTCCCAACAGACCCCATACACACCCACCCACACACCCACCCACTCGACACAGAGCCAACCCTCCTGGCGGATGTATGATCATCCACTCCCTCTCTCCTCCCTCCTCTGTGGCTACAGCTGCACAACCACCACCTTGATCACCACCTCCTCCACCACAACCACCACCTCCACCACCACCTCCTCCACCACAACCACCACCTCCACCACCACCACCTCCACCACAACCACCACCTCCACCACCACCTCCTCCACCACAACCACCACCTCCACCACCACCTCCTCCACCACAACCACCACCTCCACCACCACCACCTCCACCACCACCACCACCTTCACCACCACCACCACCCCCCCCTCCACCACCACCACCAGCACTCCTCCACCACACCACCTCCACCACCACCACCACCTCCTCCACCACCACCACCACCAGCACCTCCTCCACCACAACCACACCACCCCTCCACCACATCCACCTCCACCACCACCACCACCTTCACCACCACCACCACCAGCACCTCCACCACCACCACCACTAACCCTATCCAATTAATATACAGTATCAATTTATCAAAAATAAAATACAATTAATAGCAATTATTCAATTATTCAACTATAAAATACATCAATTAATCTAATATAATATACAGTATCAATGATATAAAATACAGTATCAATCCAATATAATATACAGTATCTATCGATCCAATATAATATACAGTATCTATTAATCCAATATGATATACAGTACCCTCATCCTCTGCTAAACAGAGGATTGATGCTTCGCTGTCTTCCTTTAGAGAAGGAATTCAATTTTATTTATTTATAATTTAGAGGGAAATATTTTGTATCTCAGGTTTTATGATGTTGCTTCTGCCACTGCTGGAAATTATTTAAAAAAAGGTCAATTGTGGAAGCATATCGTCCAGTTCTGGTACACGGCTCACGGAGGAGGTAGTTTTCAGGCAGTTTTCAGAAATGCAGATAATACTGGAGATTGGAGAAATATACGACACAGACACTTTGAAAGGTCAAAGACTTTTGTCTAGCTATGGGCTGCAGAGAGGGAGGGAGAGAGAGAGAGGGGGGTGAGAGAGAGAGATGGAAGGAGAGAAAGAGAGAGACCTAGACAGAGAGAGAGAGAGAGAGAGAGAGAGAGAGAGAGAGAGAGAGAGAGAGAGAGAGAGAGAGAGAGAGAGAGAGAGAGAGAGAGAGAGAGAGAGACTAATAACTCTCTCCTCTTCCCAACAACTTTTTGGAAACTATGCCATGTGAATTGTAATGTCATAAACTCAGAGCATGTCTTAGCCAACGGCGCAGTTGTGAGAGCTGCTGGTTAGCACTTCTGGAGACCTGTGTTCGATTTCCGCTGAGGTTGCTCTTGTGAATTTGTGGAGCCTGTTCTCCATCGAAATGTGATTTTAGAAACATAACCATATACTAATAGTTAATTGTAATGTAAATTATTCCCTCCGGTCAAATCAGAGCACTTGATATATATTGGTCAACAGCTTTGGAGACGTCGGTCCCACTATTAACACAACTTCTTGGAAACTATGTGAATTGTTATGCCATGAACTCAGAGTGCGTCTTAGCCAGCCTCTCGTTGGCGTAGTTGTGAGACCTACAGGTTAGCAGTTCCGGAGACCTGTGTTCAAATCCAGCTGAAGTTGGTATGGTGAATGATGATGTGGTACGGTAAGTATGACAATGCGTTAATTAAGACAAAGTATCGCTATGGGGGTCAGGTTGACTGGGTTTTGGTTAGGATTTTCTTAAAAATATAAATTCATTGTCATTAAACGCCAGAGACCCACTAATTCATCAGTCCACATCCCCACACAACGGGGAAGCCACACCCCCACACAACGGGGAAGCCACACCCCCACACAACGGGGAAGCCACACCCCCACACTCACGCCGGCATTCATACCCACACGCCCATTCATACTCACGCCACCGCCATGCCTACTAACGCCAAAGCATAAGTACACCCACAACTACACAAGGACTGGAACAAGGATTTGCTCCAGAGCAAAGAGCATGGCCGCCCTCCACTGCGCCACCGTGGCACCAACTTCTGAACCACTCTGGGTTTATAATTGACATTACAATTCACATGAAATTGATCATTTCCAAAACTCCAAGATTACTCTAAGTGCCCAAGGAGAGAACATTCAGCAGAACTTGAACCTAGGTCTCCAGCACTGAGCAGTCCACTGCTCAGCGCTGGAGACCTAGGTTCAAGTTCTGCTGATCACTCCATTGTACCACAGAGATACCTGCTATCATCTGGTCTTAGTTTATAATTCGCCTTACAATTCACACGACATCCATCATTTTAGTTTTTATTTGCCATGTGCAACCAGTTCATGGCAATCAGTGCATGGAATGCTCTAATAATGTTTTCATTGGAAAAAAATATCATGAATTCGACCATTACTTGCCAATGTTGGCGCAGTTGTGAGAGTCTGCTGAGTTTGTGGAGTGCATTCTCCATGAAAGGGTGATTTTAAAAACCCTCTTCCGACGCTAGAGGACGTTACACCCAAGCTGACAGGTGCACAGTATTTACAGTGTAATGGACGCACGTTCAGGATACTGGGCAATCAAACTCACGGATGTGTCTTCGATTCACACTACATTCGACACATTTGGGCATTGGCGGTTTCTGCGCAAGGGAGCCAGGGCCAGTCCTCGCCTACTTTGATCCTGCCAAAGAGCTCAGCCTGCAGGTGGACGCGTCTTAGTATGGGCTAGGGGCTGTGCTATTACAAGATAGAAGGTCCATCAGCTACCCTTCCAGGTCACTCATATAAAATGAGAGAAAGAGATGCATACTATATGCAATTCTGTTTGGATTCAAGCACATTTTCACCAATACGCATACGGCCGACACGTACATGTGGAACCGGACCACAAGCTTCAGGAGTTGATCAAGCCGCTGGCCGGAGCACCACCAATGCTACAGAGAATGATCCTCCAGTTACAAAAGTACAACTTCACAATCACCCACCGTACACAGTGTACAGTAGCGTACCTGTGAGCAACGAAAGAGTGAAGGAGATCCAAGCTGAAACAGAGAAAGACAAACAGCTCACAATCCTGGAAAAAGTAATTTAAGAGGGATGGCCAGAGGAGAGGAGAAAATGCCCTTAGAGTGTGAGCGAGTTCTGGAATCACAGAGATGAACTGTCTCAAATAAATGGAATTTCTTCAAAGGGGAGAAAATCATCATCCCCAGCAGTCTTACAAAAAAAATATCCATGCAGGCCACATGGCCATGTAAAAAAGTAAGCAAAGAGCACGTGACATTATGTTTTGGCCCGGAATGTCCAAGCGAATCGATGACATTGTTGAACATGGTTCCACGTGTCAAGAACACCGCACATCAACTAACAAAGAGCCCATGATATCCTACTGCATCCCAGACAGGCCATGGCAGGTGGTGGGAACAGGCTTGTTCATTTGGAATGGTGAGAACTACATTGTTGATTATTACAGCAGATTTTTTGAATTAGATAGGCTTAACAGCACCACATCAGCAGCTGTGATACGTAAGCTCAAAGCAGCTTTTGCGAGACATGGCATTGCAGATACAGTAGTGTCAGACAACTGTCCCCAATATGCATCAAGGGAGTTGGAATTATTCGCCAAGTCATGGGAATTCAAACACATCACGTCAAGCCCATATTACCCTCAGCGCAATGGCCTTGCCGAAAGAACTGTTCAGACAGCAAAAGCGCTGAAGGCGGACAGAAGAGACCCATATTTCAGTCTCCTTGAATACTGAAACACACCAGTGGACAATTTCAAGTCACCAGCGCAGCTGTTGATGAGCCAAGACAACAGCACCAAAAGAGATACTTTGACAGATCAGATACGGTAACCACCACTGCACAAGGGCGAGTCTGTCAGACTCCAAGAGTAGGGCTACTGGAAGCCAGCAGTCATCATCCAGCCAGGTGTACAGTCGCAGTCGCAGGTATCTACAGAGCACCCAGAAGAAGCACGCTAGTCTGACAACAGGGTGAAGCTCAGCAGACAGAGCATGAGGAACAGGACCATATACAGAAGGCACTACACTCACCGGAAAAACACACACATGAAAAAACACCATACTTACCTAAAACACACACCGGAACTGTTGACCAACTTAGCTTCCTACCACACAAAGCCAGGACGAGAGGTCCAGCCAAGAGTTGTTCTTGACCTGTGATATTTAAAGGGTGTAGCCAGTAAATGTTCTTTGAAGTTGATGCACTGAAATCTTGTGTTTGGTTAGAACAAAAAATGTGTTTAAGTTTACTTACTTTATTCATTGAAGCCAAAGAGTATGCAACACCTTCATTCTTTATTGTTTTAGAAAGAGGAGGATGTAATATTTAGACGTTTTATGTCAGGCATCTGTGTGGACAGCCACAGCCTACGGGTACTGGTCCTAGGGGTCCGAAGGTGTAGAAGCTCGAATGCATTACGTTTAGCCTAATGACTTGAGCCGTGAATAAACTTGAGTTCGATACTACACAGTCCTGCCATGTATTTAATTGGACAAAGTGTGCAAACAAGACCATGCAGTATTAGTTTATTGCGGACACTAACACCTGACTTTGAAGTTAATGTCAGTGTGTTTTCTGACCGTAAGATAGAAAGCACAACAACATTATCCCTCTTTTTTGGAGGGAAAAAGCGAGATCTCCCAAAAAGTCCCAGATTGGTCTTTTGCTTCCTCCAGTCGTATTCGTCCCATTATTAGGGGTCCGATCACACAGGACGCGTTTTGCAGGCTAAAAAAAAATGCCCGGCTCACTGCACTGCTCTTTATCGATCACACAGGACGCCATCCTATTTAAAAAAAACATCTGCTCTAAGCTGGTTTTTTGGTTGCTATGCAACCACCTAATTAGCGGTTAGGCTAAGCTTTGTAATCACAGAAGTTAATTTGCTGCTTGTAAATTCACCCCACACCTATAACAAGTGCTCTTGGTTGCAAGACATTAAGAGGTACTTCGATCGATATCCTTTATCCAATTGTATAACCTGAAGAATATAGAAAATGGCATGAATATCATATTTATTTTATATCTTTATTAATATGCCAGGCGTTAGTGTCTGCAATAAACGAATACAGTGCCAGACTTTATTATTAAACTATCAATCAACTAATAGGAGCAAGGGAGCTTGCTCGGATATAAACAACTAGCAATCATCTTGAGTGATTGACAGCACGTCCAATCAGTCGACATGCTAGAGACCTATCTTTTCTGGTTTGAAGTTAATGTCGTTGTGGTTTCTAACTTGGGAAGTGTTGTTGACTTGTGGGTGTGTTTTGACTTGTGGGTGTGTTTTGACTTGTGGGTGTGTTTTCGACTTGTGGGTGTGTTTTGACTTGTGGGTGTGTTTTTGACTTGTGGGTGTGTTTTGACTTGTGGTGTGTTTTTGACTTGTGGGTGTGTTTTGACTTGTGGGTGTGTTCGACTTGTGGGTGTGTTTTTGACTTGTGGGTGTGTTTCGACTTGTGGTGTGTTTTGACTTGTGGGTGTTTTTGATTGTGGGTGTGTTTGACTTGTGGGTGTGTTGTTGACTTGTGAGTGTGTTGTTGACTTGTGGGTGTGTTTTTGACTTGTGGGTGTGTTTCCGACTTGTGGGTGTGTTTCCGACTTGTGGGTGTGTTTTTGACTTGTGGGTGTGTTTTCGACTTGTGGGTGTGTTTTTGACTTGTGGGTGTGTTTTTGACTTGTGGGTGTGTTGTTGACTTGTGAGTGTGTTTTTGACTTGTGGGTGTGTTTTTGACTTGTGGGTGTGTTTTTGACTTGTGGGTGTGTTTTCGACTTGTGGGTGTGTTTTGACTTGTGGGTGTGTTTTTGACTTGTGGGTGTGTTGTTGACTTGTGGGTGTGTTTTTGACTTGTGGGTGTGTTTTCGACTTGTGGGTGTGTTGTTGACTTGTGGGTGTGTTTTTGACTTGTGGGTGTGTTGTTGACTTGTGGGTGTGTTGTTGACTTGTGGGTGTGTTGTTGACTTGTGGGTGTGTTGTTGACTTGTGGGTGTGTTGTTGACTTGTGGGTGTGTTGTTGACTTGTGGGTGTGTTGTTGACTTGTGGGTGTGTTGTTGACTTGTGGGTGTGTTGTTGACTTGTGGGTGTGTTGTGACTTGTGGGTGTGTTGTTGACTTGTGGGTGTGTTGTTGACTTGTGGGTGTGTTGTTGACTTGTGGGTGTGTTGTTGACTTGTGGGTGTGTTGTGACTTGTGGGTGTGTTGTGACTTGTGGGTGTGTTGTTGACTTGTGGGTGTGTTGTTGACTTGTGGGTGTGTTGTGACTTGTGGGTGTGTTGTGACTTGTGGGTGTGTTGTTGACTTGTGGGTGTGTTTGACTTGTGGGTGTGTTGTTGACTTGTGGGTGTGTTGTTGACTTGTGGGTGTGTTGTTGACTTGTGGGTGTGTTGTTGACTTGTGGGTGTGTTGTGACTTGTGGGTGTGTTTTGACTTGTGGGTGTGTTGTTGACTTGTGGGTGTGTTGTTGACTTGTGGGTGTGTTGTGACTTGTGGGTGTGTTGTGACTTGTGGGTGTGTTGTTGACTTGTGGGTGTGTTGTTGACTTGTGGGTGTGTTGTTGACTTGTGGGTGTGTTGTGACTTGTGGGTGTGTTTTGACTTGTGGGTGTGTTGTTGACTTGTGGGTGTGTTGTGACTTGTGGGTGTGTTGTGACTTGTGGGTGTGTTTTGACTTGTGGGTGTGTTGTTGACTTGTGGGTGTGTTGTTGACTTGTGGGTGTGTTGTGACTTGTGGGTGTGTTGTTGACTTGTGGGTGTGTTGTTGACTTGTGGGTGTGTTGTGACTTGTGGGTGTGTTGTTGACTTGTGGGTGTGTTGTTGACTTGTGGGTGTGTTGTTGACTTGTGGGTGTGTTGTGACTTGTGGGTGTGTTGTGACTTGTGGGTGTGTTGTTGACTTGTGGGTGTGTTGTGACTTGTGGGTGTGTTGTGACTTGTGGGTGTGTTGTGACTTGTGGGTGTGTTGTTGACTTGTGGGTGTGTTGTGACTTGTGGGTGTGTTGTTGACTTGTGGGTGTGTTGTTGACTTGTGGGTGTGTTGTTGACTTGTGGGTGTGTTGTTGACTTGTGGGTGTGTTGTTGACTTGTGGGTGTGTTGTGACTTGTGGGTGTGTTGTGACTTGTGGGTGTGTTTTGACTTGTGGGTGTGTTGTTGACTTGTGGGTGTGTTGTTGACTTGTGGGTGTGTTGTGACTTGTGGGTGTGTTGTGACTTGTGGGTGTGTTGTGACTTGTGGGTGTGTTGTGACTTGTGGGTGTGTTGTTGACTTGTGGGTGTGTTGTTGACTTGTGGGTGTGTTGTGACTTGTGGGTGTGTTGTGACTTGTGGGTGTGTTGTTGACTTGTGGGTGTGTTGTGACTTGTGGGTGTGTTGTGACTTGTGGGTGTGTTGTGACTTGTGGGTGTGTTGTGACTTGTGGGTGTGTTGTTGACTTGTGAGTGTGTTGTTGACTTGTGGGTGTGTTGTTGACTTGTGGGTGTGTTTTTGACTTGTGGGTGTGTTTTTGACTTACAAGGAGAGGGACGAGGAGAACACTGGACATGTCTCCTCCGTGGTCCTTTTTTTCAACGTGTTCTGGGGATGAGGAGACGGGACCGCAAACACAGAGCGCAGGTTCAAACCCCGCTGTGTGATTCCTACGGATGGGTCGAGTCCGCGCTGTGTTGCCTTCTGTTAAGGCTGCCCCCCTTTGTCCTTGTCTCTCTCTCTCTCTCTCTCTCTCTCTCTCTCTCTCTCTCTCTCTCTCTCTCTCTCTCTCTCTCTACTCTCTCTCTCTCTCTCTCTCTCCTCTCTCTCTCCTCCTCATCTCTCTCTCTCCTCTCTCTCTCTCTCTCTCTCTCTCTCTCCTCCTCCTCCTCAGGTGTAATAAAGAGGATGTGTCACACCTGAGGGAGGCAGCGGTTACACTCCATGTGTAACAAGTGTAGTATCAAGGAATGTTTACTCCCCATTCACTCCTGCATTATGACTTTCTACAATACTATACTATACTACCCTATACTATACTATAATATACTATAATATACTATACTATACCTATACTATGATATACTATACTATACTACACTATACTATAATATACTATACTATACTATACTATAATATACTATACTATACTACCCTATACTATACTATACTATACTATAATATACTATACTATACCTATACTATGATATACTATACTATACTACCCTATACTATACTATAATATACTATAATATATTATACTATACCTATACTACGCTATACTCAAATATACTATACTATTCTATACTATGCAATACTATACTAAACTATACAATACTATACTATAAACAACACTATATACTATCTACCATATACTGTACACTCTAAAACAACACTATACTATAGCAACAGAACACAGTAACGATAGACTGTCTCTTGTCTCTTGTCTGTTATGGCTTGACTCAGAAGTGACGCCTCAGAGCTCTAAGAACTTGACTTCACAGTCAGACACGGCAAACACTGGCGACTAGCTAACGAGGTGTTAATGAGGGGGCGTGGCACATGGGCCAATGTCACTTTGATTTGTTTGTTTTCGGGGGGGGGGGGGGGGGGAGTTCGATCTGACCTCAGAACTGCTAAACTGTATGAAGGTTTAATTTATTAATTATTTCCCCCACCCCCCAAAATGCAGAAGCTAGCTGACTAGCGGAGGTTACTTTCAACGGAAAAAAAAAAAAAGGCTTTGTTCCAAACAACATCTGCCAAGCGAATTAGCATAGCAGCACATTTAAATTCAAACGGCTGCTTTTTCTTCATTAGCCCGGATAGATTAATTAATAGTGTGTATTGATCAAAAAATAATCCGGAATTCTATTATCCTGCAGGTCCGTCACTCTTGGGTTGACCTTGGGAAAGTTTGGGTTTGACCATCGGCGATGTGTTCAGTTGAGTGTGAAATAAACAAACTTTAAGGGTATTAAGAAAGTCTTTAAGGGGGTTTTATTTTAAAGTAAAAACAGTTGGTGTGGAGCATAGCAATGAGAAAATAAACCCCTTGTATAAATTGATTTTTTTTATTCAACAAAAATATGCAGTCTAACTCCGAGTCTTTCATAAGGGTTGATAAGTGCTGTTTTCATGTTGCTGTCTCTCACCAAACACCCAAAGTAACAAATGTTTTTCTAAAACATCCCCCAAAAAAATGCTTTTATATGAAATGAAAAATCGAATCAATCTATCAATTGACTACTACATTTGGTTAGAGTGGACAAAAGTGAAGAGATGGCTTCTTCTATAAACACACACACACACACACACACACACACACACACACACACACACACACACACACACACACACACACACACACACACACACACACACACACACACACACGTACACACACACACACACATACACACACACATACACACGTGCACACACTCAAACGCACACACATGCACACACACACACACACACACACACACACACACACACACACACACACATACACACACACGTACACATATACACAAACGCACACAAACACACACAAACGTACACATGCACACACACAAACGCACACACACAAACACACACACACACACACATACACATGCACACCCAAACGCACACACACACATACACATGCACACCCAAACGCACACACACACACACACGTACAAATGCACACACACAAACACACACACAAACAAACACACACACACACGCACAAGCACATACACAGACAACTCCTGACCGCCTAATTACTTATTTATTT
>CM051002.1:23380931-23383431 GCA_027704905.1 Muraenolepis orangiensis | reverse complement strand
CGACGCCTTCCAGCCGCTGTGTGGAGAAAGTGTATTTGCTGATATCTGGTCGTGGTCGTATATCAGGGAAACACGGACGCTGCTGACGGTACCCAGCTAATGAAAAGGAAGAGTGGAGAGAGAGGTGAAGACGTTAACAGGAGAGACCGGCTGAGAACAGGAGAGACCGGCTGAGAACAGGAGGGACCAGCTGAGAACAGGAAAGACCAGCTGAGAACAGGAGAGACCGGCTAAGAACAGGAGAGACCGGCTGAGAACAGGAGAGACCGGCTGAGAACAGGAGAGACCAGCTGAGAACAGGAGAGACAAGCTGAGAACAGGAGAGACCAGCCGAGAAGGGGAGAGACCAGCTGAGAACATGAGAGACCAGCTGAGAACAGGAGAGACAAGCTGAGAAGGGGAGAGACCGTCTGAGAACAGGAGAGACCAGCTGAGAAGGGGAGAGACCGTCTGAGAACAGGAGAGACCAGCTGAGAACAGGAGAGACCAGCTGAGAACAGGAAAGACCAGCTGAGAATAGGAGAGACAAGTTGAGAACAGGAGAGATCAGCTGAGAACATGAGAGACAAGCTGAGAATAGTAGAGACCAGCAGAAAAGCAGAGACCAGCTGCGAACAGGAGAGACCAGCTGAGAACATGAGAGACCAGCTGAGAACAGGAGAGACCAGCTGAGAACAGGAGAGACCAGCTGGGAACATGAGACCAGCTGAGAACAGGAAAGACCAGCTGAGAACAGGAGAGACAAGCTGAGAAAGGGAGAGACCGTCTGAGAACAGGAGAGACCAGCTGAGAAGAGGAGAGACCAGCTGAGAACAGGAGAAACCAGCTGCGATGGCTCTCAGAGGCAGAAGGTGCCCGGTTCACGCCTGACAGTGGCTAGCCTAAGTCCTGTGTAGCGACTAGTGTGTTCTATATGTAAAGAATGTACTGTACTTAATCATAAAATAAGGTCAAAAAAACATCTTCCCCGACAACATACATGTACATGTCAGGGTTTCCGCTGGGATTTTTTCTTGCCGGTCAAGTGTCAAATTCTAAACTTACCAGTCATGTTTCAAAAACAGTCTATGTTACAAACGCAACTATAATACAGTACACCTAGGTTGACGAAATTGTTGACCTTTTGTTGACCTCAAATCAGTTTGACTATTTAGTGAACAACAGAAACGATTACGCGAAACGAACAGGAACAATTGAGCCAACGCTCCGCCAAAATGTAGGCTATTACCAAACACCTGTAACATCTGTATCCCGTTTGAACAAAAGGCGACATGGCAGGTAACTTTTTACTTTCTCCTTCTTTCCATTGCGGCAAAGTCCTCGAGCTGAAATTAAACGTTTTCCAAGGTGTCTTTGCGGCTTGCAATACGCATAAGCCGCGTCACTCCCTCCTCCTCCAGACGACTCCGCGGCGATGTCTTCACACCCTTCTGCAGGGAGAAGCCCCTCTCTGCTGGCACACTTGACACGGGCAGAACACAGGCACCACTTTGAGCCAGTGGAGCCCAGTCGGGGTACAGCTCGCTGAACTCACAAATGAACACTTTGCAAGCTGTCGCAAAAGTTAAACGCCCCATAGCTGCGGAGCGCTGTCAACACTGCCGCTGCATCTCGTCGGGCGCGCTTGACATCAATGAGAGGTGCTGCAGCCGATTCACTCACTTCATGGCATTATCCAAGTTTTGTATGAGCATTATTACCGGACATTTTGACCGGCAGGTTTTGAATTTACCGTTTTTTTTGACGCTCTAAAAACCGGTAATTACCGGCTAACGGAACCCTGGTACATGTACGTGACCAATAAAGACTATTCAATACTCCAGATTTTGATTTTGATTGATTAAGAATTGCGCTTACAGCCAGGATGTTCTAGCAGGGCCGGAGCGTCTGTGTAGCTGTGTTCGCTAAATGACAGAACTAGGAGCTGAGTCTACACTGAGCCCTGTCCTACATTTGTGTCATAAAAAGTGTCCATAGTGATTGCCCACACATTTCTTGGTGCTTGTAGTAACAAAGGCTGCCTGTAGGTGGCGTATGAAAAATCTTTTGAACCAATAGTCTGCATTTAAGATTAAGCAGCTTCCAATTAAAGATGCATAACACTAAGCTGCTTACATTTAACACCATCACATTTATCTTACATTTTATTAAAATTCGAATGAACTAAGAAAATAATACGCTTTAGTTACATTAACTTACATTTAAGCTGCTTTATTTTAAGTGGCTTGAAGTGAGTTATACCTTTGTGTTAAGGCATCAGAAATGATCAAAAAGTGCAATTTAGCATCTTCCGTTTTAAGCTTAGACTTAAGCTGCTTCATTTTAAACTTGCATCTTAAAATAATAATAATGTCAAGCTGATTCGCTTTAAGATGCTAACATTGAAGCTTCTTGAGCTGGATTGCATTTCATTAAACTTGCCACCACATGGAACTTAATGAATGGAAATTGTGCGTTGTGATTTGTGAATTCACGCAACGTTCAACTTTAATTAAAACTC
>CM051002.1:23365931-23370931 GCA_027704905.1 Muraenolepis orangiensis | reverse complement strand
CACAGACTTAGACACACACACACATGCACATAAACACACACACACACATAATTACACACACACACACACACACACACACACACACACACACACACACACACACACACACCATATAAACCCCCACACACACACCATATAAACCCCCACACACACACAGACTTAAGCATACACATAAACACACACACACACACACACACACACGCACACACATAAACACACAGATACGGTCCACAAGAGCGGACCCTTTGAGAGTATCTCTATTTAGTCGTGACGGGAGCCGTGGACATTGACTCCGCCTCCACGACACAGCGGACCAGCTTATAGGCTAAATACTACTCCCTCACACCCGCCCCCCCCCGGGCATGCACCCCCCTCCCCCACCCCCACCCCCACCCCTCAACACACACAAAACATCCACCCTATATCTCCCCCCCCCACCCCTCAACACACACAAAACATCCACCCTATATCTCCCCCCCCCACCCCTCAACACACACAAAACATCCACCCTATATCTCCCCCCTATCTCCCACAGCCCAAACCCCTCTCCAGCCCCAAACAATCGGCTTGTATCTTTCTTCCTCTTCCCCTTTCCTTTCCTTTCCTTTCCTTTCCTTTCCTTTCCTTTCCTTTCCCTTCCTTTCCTTTCCTTTCCTTTCCTTTCCCTTCCTTTCCTTTCCTTTCCTTTCCTTTCCCTTCTGTTCCTTTCCCTTCCTTTCCTTTCCTTTCCTTTCCTTTCCTTTCCTTCCCTTCCTTTCCTTTCCTTTCCATTCCTTTCCTTTCCCTTCCTTTCCTTTCCTTTCCTTTCCTTTCCTTTCCTTTCCTTTCCTTTCCTTTCCTTTCCCTTCCTTTCCTTTCCATTCCTTTCCTTTCCCTTCCTTTCCTTTCCTTTCCTTTCCTTTCCTTTCCCTTCCTTTCCTTTCCTTTCCTTTCCTTTCCTTTCCTTTCCTTTCCTTTCCTTTCACAAAACATCCACCCTATATCTCCCCCCCCCACCCCTCAACACACACAAAACATCCACCCTATATCTCCCCCCCTCACCCCTCAACACACACAAAACATCCACCCTATATCTCCCCCCCCACCCCTCAACACACACAAAACATCCACCCTATATCTCCCCCCCCCCACCCCTCAACACACACAAAACATCCACCCTATATCTCCCCCCCCCACCCCTCAACACACACAAAACATCCACCCTATATCTCCCCCCCCCACCCCTCAACACACACAAAACATCCACCCTATATCTCCCCCCCTCACCCCTCAACACACACAAAACATCCACCCTATATCTCCCCCCCTCACCCCTCAACACACACAAAACATCCACCCTATATCTCCCCCCTCACCCCTCAACACACACAAAACATCCACCCTATATCTCCCCCCCCACCCCTCAACACACACAAAACATCCACCCTATATCTCCCCCCCCCCCCACCCCTCAACACACACAAAACATCCACCCTATATCTCCCCCCCCCACCCCTCAACACACACAAACATCCACCCTATATCTCCCCCCCTCACCCCTCAACACACACAAAACATCCCCCTATATCTCCCCCCCCCACCCTCACACACAAAACATCCACCCTATATCTCCCCCCCTCACCCCTCAACACACACAAAACATCCACCCTATATCTCCCCCCCACCCTCACACACAAAACATCCACCCTATATCTCCCCCCTATCTCCCACAGCCCAAACCCCTCTCCAGCCCCAAACAATCGGCTTGTATCTTTCTTCCTCTTCCCCTTTCATTTCCTTTCCTTTCCTTTCCTTTCCCTTCCTTTCCTTTCCTTTCCCTTCCTTTCCTTTCCTTTCCTTTCCTTTCCCTTCCTTTCCTTTCATTTTCATTTTCCTTTCCTTTCCTTTCCTTTCCCTTCCTTTCCTTTCCTTTCCCTTCCTTTCCTTTCCTTTCCTTTCCTTTCCTTTCATTTTCCTTTCCTTTCCTTTCCTTTCCCTTCCTTTCCTTTCCTTTCCATTCCTTTCCTTTCCATTCCTTTCCTTTCCTTTCCTTTCCTTTCCTTTCCTTTCCTTTCCTTCCCTTCCTTCCTTTCATTTTCATTTTCCTTTCCTTTCCTTTCCTTTCCTTTCCTTTCCTTTCCTTTCCTTTCCTTTCCATTCCTTTCCTTTCCCTTCCTTTCCTTTCCTTTCCTTTCCTTTCCTTTCCCTTCCTTTCCTTTCATTTTCCTTTCCTTTCCTTTCCTTTCCTTTCCTTTCCTTTCATTTCCTTTCCTTTCCATTCCTTTCCTTTCCCTTCCTTTCCTTTCCTTTCCTTTCCATTCCTTTCCTTTCCTTTCCTTTCCTTTCCTTCCCTTCCTTTCCTTTCATTTTCATTTCCCTTTCCTTTCCTTTCCTTTCCTTTCCTTTCCTTTCCATTCCTTTCCTTTCCTTTCCCTTCCTTTCCTTTCCTTTCCTTTCCATTCCTTTCCTTTCCTTCCCTTTCCTTTCCTTTCCACCGCGGCGGCGCTGGGTTGGTTCATTGCTGACCGGGGGTCTGATGACAGACAGATGATGTATGGGCCGGCGACGGCGCGAGGCGCCACAGAACAGAAGTATGATCGGCTCGCCCCCCCCCCCCCCCCCCCCCAACCCCCCCCCCCAACCCCCCCCACCCCATTCCCCCACCTCCACCCCGGGGGGCCCCTTCTAACACCGTTTCCCTCCATTCAATCTGGAGGTCAATTACCAGCAGGTTAAAGGCATCATTAATGGGCTGTTTTCCCCCCCTAGTGGCGCTCGCTCTCTGTCAGAAGTAACTTATGACGCGACGCGTGAGGCGATTGATTTGAGACTAGGGGGGGGGGGGGGGGGTGGCAGGCCTGGAAGCACACACAACACACTGCACGCCACAACACAAGCATCCATTTTCATTATGCATCGCGTTCCTGTCGCCGGGGCGAAGACTTTATATGATTTCTTTTTTCCGCTCCCTGGCCACAACAACATGGCCGTTTGTCACGGAGCCCCCGTCTCTCTTTCTGTTATTTGTTTTTTTTTCTCTATTATTTTTTCGCTCACCCAAATCTGCATTTCAACTTCAACAGAGGGTCTCAGTAGCCAAGGCTTTTGTTTGTTTTTTTATTTCTGTAGAGTTAAGGGAGGGAAGGACAGGTGTGTGTTGTGTGTGTGTGTGTGTGTTGTGTGTGTGTGTGTGTGGTGTGTGTGTGTGTGTGTGTGTGTGTGTGTGTGTGTGTGTGTGTGTGTGTGTGGTGTACAAACCCCTACCTGTGTGTGTGTGTGTGTGTGTGTGTGTGTGTGTGTGTGTGTGTGTGTGTGTGTGGTGTGTGTGTTGTGTGTGTGTGTGTGTGTGTGTGTGTACAAACCCCTGCCTGTGTGTGTGTGTGTGTGTGTGTGTGTGTGTATGTGTGTGTGTGTGTGTGTGTGTGTGTGTGTACAAACCCCTACCTGTGTGTGTGTGTGTGTGTGTGTGTGTGTGTGTGTGTGTGTGTGTGTGTGTGTGTGTGTGTGTGTGTGTGTGTGTGTGTACAAACCCATACCAGTGTGTGTGTGTGTGTGTGTGTGTGTGTACAAACCCATACCAGTGTGTGTGTGTGTGTGTGTGTGTGTGTGTGTGTGTGTGTACAAACCCTTACCTATGTGTGTGTGTGTGTGTGTGTGTGTACAAACCCTTACCTATGTGTGTTTGTGTGTGTATGTGTGTACAAACCCCTACCTGTGTGTGTGTGTGTGTGTGTGTGTGTGTGTGTGTGTACAACCCTCCTGTGTGTGTGTGTGTGTGTGTGTGTGTGTCACCCTGTGTGTGTGTGTGTGTGTGTGTGTGTGTGTGTGTGTGTGTGTGTGTGTGTGTGTGTGTGTGTGTGTGTGTGTGTGTGTGTGTGTGTGTGTGTGTGTGTGTGTGTGTGTGTGTGTGTACAAACCCCTACCTGTGTGTGTGTGTGTATGTGTGTGTATGTTTAGCGATGAGACGCATATTTACCATGACGGTATGGTGAATATCTATCTATTCACTTCTCTCCCCCACTGCTGTGAGGCGTTTGTGTGCAGTTTAAACAGTCCCTCGTGTCAAGGAGAAGGTTGTGAGCAAACAGAATTATGAATACTTATTTTCAACAAATGCAAATTAATAACAAAACTGGCACTTTTCTAAAATATTAAACAGATTTTTTAGTTTGTTTGCTTATTCTAGTCTTCGTGAGGAAGCATGAGGAATACAACCTGGGATACTTCTGGAGAACAGTAAACAAAATATAAGATGGGATGTATCAGAGTGACTGTGGCGGACTTCCTCTTCCTCCTCTTCACACCCACCCACCCACCCACACACCCACACACACACACACACACACACACACATAAACACTTCTTTAGCTGCCCTGAACAGGTTTGATGGCATGAGATCTCCAACTCTATGAACTCTCTCTCTCTTTGGACTCTATGGTTCGGTCAGCTTGCTTCATTTAGTTAGTGTGAACCGGGGGCCTCATTAAATGAGGTTCCACACGGGGCAATGCATGCTGGGAGTTACTGTACTGGCTTACTCACTGGATACTCACTCTGGTGACAGGAGAGGAGAGACAAATTAATTCCCAGAACAAAGTTACTGAGAATAGATGAGGGTGAGAGAGGGAGAGGGAGAGGGAGAGAGAGAGAGAGAGAGAGAGAGAGAGAGAGAGAGAGAGAGAGAGAGAGAGAGAGAGAGAGAGAGAGAGAGAGAGAGAGAGAGAGAGAGAGAGTAGTGCAGAGGGGGCAGAGTTATTAAAGACAGGAGGAAGTCTCCCCCCCCTCCCTCCCGTCCTCTTGGGAGGGTCGTCTCTTTGTGAAGCTACGCCAGATCACTGAGCCAAACCCTCTGCTGTGTGTGTGTGCGTGTGTACGTGTGTGTGTGTGTGTGTACGTATGTGTGTACGTGTGTGTGTGTACGTGCGTGTAGTAAAGAATGAGAACACATGAGAGAAAAGATTGCAATAAAAGAGTGTGTGTGAGTGTGTGTGTGCGTGCGTGTGTGTACTTGTGTGTGCATG
>CM051002.1:23350931-23363431 GCA_027704905.1 Muraenolepis orangiensis | reverse complement strand
TGTAACATAACATAATATAATATAACATAACATAATATAACATAATGTAACATAACATAATATAATATAACATAACATAATATAACATAATGTAACATAACATAATATAACATAACGCAACATTACATTCCAGTCATTTAGCAGACGCTTTTATCCAAAGCGACTTACAATAGTGTGTTTTAACAAAGGAAGGTGAGAGAACAACTCGTCACCAGGAGTCAAAAGTTAATTATGTCTGTCAAGAACAATATAAGAACAAATCCAAGTGACTGAACCAGTGCTCAGGTAGAAGTACAATACGTTCAGGTAAAAGTGTAAGGGAGAAAGTACAATAAGTTGACAAACAATATACAACAATATCTAAAACAATATCTACCTATCTATAATATATAATCTACTTAGATAATTGACTTAGCAACATAACATAACATAACATAACATAACATAATATAACAGAACATAACATAATAGAACATAACATAACACTACATTATATAACATAATACAACATAACATAACGTCACAAAATATAACATAACATAACATAACATAAGATAGAAACCTACCATATCATAAGCAGTGTTGCTCAACAAGGTGTTTGAGTGCGGGTGGAGCGTGAAGGTGAAGCCTCATACATACATAATGGGAGAAGCCAACACAATCATTTAGAAAGAAAACAGAAAGAAAATACAGCTCTGTAAATAGCAGAGCTGGGCATTTCAGCTGATTGCATGTTCTGGCTGGTGTGTGTGTGTGTGTGTGTGTGTGTGTGTGTGTGTGTGTGTGTGTGTGTGTGTGTGTGTGTGTGTGTGTGTGTGTGTGTGTGTGTGTGTGTGTGTGTGTGTGTGTGTGTATGTGTGTGTGTGATGGCCAAGGCAGAGTACCGAATTGGAGGGGGGATGGTGAGGTGGTGCCCTTAAGGATAATCTTTAGCATGCAGACGTGATAGACAGAAGTGCATGCAACACATACACACACACCCACACACACTGTGCAACACACACACACACACACACACACTGTGCAACACACACACAGCGCAACACACACATACCCGCACACACACACGCACGCACACCCACACACACATCTGTATTCACTGCAGGTCTGCCTCCTCACACTGGCTGAGTGACAGCAGGAGTACTGCATGCAGTCTCTCCATTATTCAATATATTAGGGAGAGGAGGGGGAGGGGAAGGAGGGAGGAAGGGGAGAGGGAGGGGGAGGAGGGAGGGGGAGGGGGGAGGGAGAGAGGGAGGGAGAGGAAGGTGGAGGGGGAGGGGGGAAAGGGGAGGAGGGGGAAGAGAGGGGGGAGGGAGAAGGAGGTGGAGGGGGGGGGGGTGAGAGAGAGGTGGAGAGGGGAGGAGGGAAGGAGGGAGGGAGGGGAGAGAGAGGAAGGGGGAGTGGGAGGTGGAGAGGGGAGGAGGGAGGGAGGGGGGAAGAGGGAGGGAGGGAGGAAAAGGGGGAGGGAGATGGAGAGAGGGAGTGGAGAGGGGGAAGAAAGGGAGGTGGAGAGGGGAGGAGGGAGGGAGGGGAGAAGGGAGGGGGGAGGAGAGGGGAGGAGGGAGGGGGAGGAGGGAGAAGGAGAAGGGAGGGGGGGAGGGAGGGAGGAAGAGGGGGAGGGAGATGGAGAGAGGGAGTGGAGAGGGGGAAGAGAGGGAGGTGGAGAGGGGAGGAGGGAGGGAGGGGAGAAGGGAGGGGGGAGGAGGGAGGAGGAGAAGGGAGGGGGGGAGGGAGGGAGGAAGAGGGGGAGGGAGATGGAGAGAGGGAGTGGAGAGGGGGAAGAGAGGGAGGTGGAGAGGGGAGAAGGGAGGGGGGAGGAGGGAGGGGGGGAGGGGGAGGAGGGAGGGGGAGAAGGGAGGGGGAGGGAGAAAGAGGGGGAGGGAGATGGAGAGAGGGAGTGGAGAGGGGAGGAGGGAGGGAGGGGGAGAAGGAGGGGGGAAGAGAGGGATGGAGGTTGAGGGGGGGGGGAGGAAGGGTGAGGGGGGGGAGAGAGAGGAAGGGGGAGTGGGAGGTGGAGGAGGAAGGAGGGGGGGAGAGAGGGGTGGAGGAAGGGAGGGGGGGGGGGAGAGGGAGAGAGGGAGGGAGGGACACACACGTGTGCAGAGTGGAGGGAGGAGAGGAAGAGGAGACACAGGGATGGGAACAGCAGGTTGAAGACGCTATTTACCCCACAAAATCAAAGATTACAAATGGAAGACGAGATAAGAAGAAAACGTAACAATACATAGGATAGAAATATGGTGTAAATATGGTATTTATCCTGACCTGTGATTGGACGATATGGGCATGGTCAGGTCATATTTCATCACGGCTATGAAGAACAGCATTCGCCATCACTGACTCCTGAGTGTCTCAGGAGGTGAGGACTATAAGTCGTGATGTATGGCTGACCTCTGACCCCAGGATATAGTCTGCCACCGGAAGAGGAAGAGGAAGAGGAGAGGCCTTGGTGGAGGCGAGCCCTAATGAAAAAGCTGGGGCTGGTGGAGGCCTCATATGGGATATCCTGGCCTCTAATGAATGATACAGCGGGGTGATATCCTCCGCCTCTGATCCACGCTGATTAAAAGCTTGTTTTTAGATGAGTCGCTGCCAGATAAGGACCGGCTACAGCCTGCACCTCCAGGGCAACAAGGTGTGTGTGTGTGTGTATGTGTGTGTGTGTGTGTGTGTGTGTGTGTGTGTATGTGTGTGTGTGTGTCTGCGTATGTGTGTGTATGTGTGTGTTCATGTGTGTGTGTGTGTGTGTATGTATGTATGTATGTGTGTGTGTGCGTGTGTGTGTGTTCATGTGTGTGTGTGTGCGTGTGTGTATGTGTGTGTATGTATGTGTGTGTGTGTGTGTGTGTCTGCGTATGTGTGTGTGTGTGTTCAGTGTGTGTGTGTATGTGTTATGTGTGTGTGTGCGTGTGTGTGTGTTCATGTGTGTGTGTGTATGTGTGTGTGTGTATGTGTCTGCGTATGTTTGTGTGTGTGTGTGTGTGTGTGTGTGTGTGTGTGTGTGCGTGTGTGTGTGTGACACTACAATCGTCTCGTTGGTTTTCAGTGGTTGTCTTGAGGCACACAGGAGGAGAGATAAAGAGATACAAGGGAAAATGTGTCACAACCATGTGTTTACTTTTAAAGATAAAAATAATCAATATATAATAAATAATTATAATGATAAAGCGTCAATAGCATATGTGGAAAGAGAGACAGAGAGTGAGAGAGAGAGAGAGAAAGAGAGAGAGAAGGAGAGAGAGAGAGAGAGAGAGAGAGAGAGAGAGAGAGAGAGAGAGAGAGAGAGAGAGAGAGAGAGAGAGAGAAGGAGAGAGAGAGAGAGAGAGGAGAGAGAGAGAGAGAGATCAAAGGAAAGTCAGCAGCTTCTATGGATCCATAAATCTTAAAATAATCCTACCTACCTAACCTTATCTTCACCACTAAGGGTCTTAACCAGGACTGTCCCATTATCACCACTTGTGGCCAACATCATCTACCACACCTCATCCATCCATTCCTAACTCATTGGCTGGTTAGCACCGCTGCTTCACAGCAAGGAGGTCCCGGGTTCAAACCCTGTATTCACCACAACACATTCAAGTGAACACTCCCGCTCTGCCCATAAGCAAGGCAAGGGCCCTACAGCACCGGAAAGTTTGTTCCCAGGAGGCAGCCCACTGCTCCCATAGCTCCCATAGCTCCCATAGCTCCTAGCTAGGATGGGTTAAAGGCAGAGGATGACCCCGTGGGGAAGATCAAAAGTAAAACACCAAAATCCATCCAGTCCAACCAAACAATATTCAACCATTTCATCACCCATTCATCCATCAATTTAATGAATCCGCCCGTCCGTCCGTCCGCCCGTCCGTCCCTCTGCATTCCAAAGCACCCTCCGAGGAAATTAGATTCCTGCCGACTCTTTCCACCAAGAGCTCCCCAGACGGGTAACGCTGGTGGCATGTTGGCTGGACTCGCTGGCAGCGCCCGCCTTCACCTGGGGCTCACCTGGACTAGGGCTCACACCGCCAGACACACACACGCACACGCACACACACACACACGCGAGAAGGTGCAGGCGCCAGATAGGGACATCAAACCCCCCCCGCCGTATCTCTAGAACGGCACGTCCGTGCTGTTGAATCCAATTCTGCATAAAGGATTAGCAGCTGGATGAAGATAGCGCTCATAAAAGAAGAGACGTTTGTGTTTTCGGAGAAATAATGCTGTCAAAACACACAGCGCCTCCCTCCCTCCTCCCTTCCTCCTCCCTCCGCCCTTCCTCCCTCCGCTTCTTCCCTTCCTCCCTTCCTCCCTACCTCCCTTCCTCCCTCCTCCCTTCCTCCCTCCCTCCTCCCTTCCCCCTTCCTCCCTCCCTCCCTTCCTCCCTTCCTCCCTTCCTCCCTCCTCCCTTCCCCCTTCCTCCCTCCCTCCCTCTGCCCTTCCTCCCTCCTCCCTTCCTCCCTCCTCCCTCCTCCCTTCCTCCCTCCCTCCCTCCTCCCTCCGCCCTTCCTCCCTCCTCCCTTCCTCCCTCCTCCCTTCCTCCCTCCTCCCTTCCTCCCTCCTCCCTTCCTCCCTTCCTCCCTCCTCCCTTCCTCCCTTCCTCCCTCCTCCCTTCCTCCCTTCCTCCCTCCTCCCTCCGCCCTCCTCCCTCCCTCGGAGTGACGCTACCTGGGTGAGACAGTGAGAGGCCGTGAGTTAGTCAGTCAGTCAGTCAGTTGTAGCTTGCGTTCGTCTGCATATGCCGCGCGAGCGTGTGTGTGTGTGTGTTTGTAAAAAAAAAAAGTTAGAAAAATCAATATTCTCTCAGTGATTAAGTTGAAATGACTAACTAGTGAAAATGTCCCCCCCCCCCCAACCCCCTCTCTCCGTCTGAGAGCTCTTGTTATTTCACTGTTTTGTCTTTAACCGTTTTTCATTCCCCCCCCCCCCCCACAAATCACACAGTTTCCTCGCATTATTTCCCTATTTATCTCTATAAAACAAGCCGCCCGACCGAACAATGTTATCCTGGGAGCCGGCTCACTCTGGGCTGAAAGGCCCAGTGTGTAATTGTCTACAAATGAGAGTATTGTGTTGGATACATTTGTTAGCCTCCCTATTAGTCCCCTTGAATACGTAGGGCTAAGAGTCTGAGTGGTTTAGCAACAATAAGCACCACTCAGCGACGGCGCCGGTGTAATTATGGAAATGCATGCGCCTTTCAATGGAACCCCCCCCCCGAAACACATAAAACACAACTCTCGCGATGATTCAAATGAAGCATTAATCATTAAAGAACCTGACCCGCCCAGTGTTGGAGTGTTTTGGCGAGGAGCCGTCTGAGGGATGGTCGTGTGTGTGTGCGTGCGTGCGTGCGTGCGTGTGTGCGTGTGTGTGTGTGTGTGTGTGTGTGTGTGTGTGTGTGTGTGTGTGTGTGTGTGTGTGTGTGTGTGGGGGGGGGGGAAGTAGATTGGCGAGTGTGCAATCAGAAGAAAGGAAAACAATTTAACGAAATGAGATAACAAGCCGTGCATCTGTCTGCCGTCTGCAGACGGCGGCGGCGGCGGCGTCGGGGGTTTCTGACGGCGTATCTTATCATCGAGTAACTCATTATCCGGGATAAACTCACGCACGTCGCACAACAACACTCGCTTTACGAGGTTAGTGTGGCGAAAAAATAAATAAATAAATAAAAAACACAAAACGAGAAATAAAACGGCGACGTGTCTCACGAAGCGTTCAGCGGGAAAACGACTCAAGCTGCGGTACTTAACGGCGGTTTACATCTTTACCCACAATGCAGCTGATGGACTGCTTGTCTCCCGCTTCCAGTCAACGGAGGAGAAAAATGTGGCATGTAGGTGCACACACTCACACACACACACACACACACGAACGCACACTCACACACGCACACAAACAGGCACACACATGCACATGTACATCACGTGCACGCACGCAAACACACACTCACTTATACACGCACAGACACAAATTCATTTCATTCAATTCGTACACACACACACGCATGCACATGTACGCGCACACACGCACACAAACACACCTACAAACTCACGCACATACACATACACAGATGCACGCACACACAGACGCACGCATGCACACACACACACACACTTTGAACACAAAAAAATATTGAACATAGACAGATGCAAGATGCCTTCAAGACTAACAAGCTGTTGTCATGGCGAACACATCCAGCCTCCCGGAGGAGAGCAGCCTCCTCACCGGTGTCTCGTCAAGCCGGACTGATGAGCCGAGGGCCCCCGAGCAGCTCCGCCTAATGGGCCTCTCCGCCGGGACGCACGGGGGCTACGGCGCTAATGCTAATTGACGTTGAATTAATATTAATTTATGTTCATATCATCATCATCATCATCATCATCATCCTCCTCGTCGTGGTCCGGGGCCGGGGTCCACGCGGCGGAGGACGCCAGATGCTCGGTGGTACCCGGTGATGTGTTGTCACGGCGATGATGAGAGAACATGGGCGGCGGATGTTAAAACACAGCAGCGTGCTGTGTGACCGCCAGGCAGGTGTGTCTATTTGCACGCATACGGCAGGAATATGTATGTGTGTGCGTACATGTGTGTGTGTGTGTGTGTGTGTGTGTGTGTGTGTGTGTGTGTACATGCGTGCGCGTGTGTGTATGTGTGAAATGCATGGTTGTTGTTTTTTACGTTTCTTTCGACCACATATTTGCAAAAAAAAAAAAAGAATAGACAAAAATACAAATGATGAAATATGAAATGCATAAATACCTTTATAGATACAATAGGAAATTGACACACTAGGACTGGTGGCGGAAGATGAAGCGCCTTATAATCCATAATAATATGACGGTAAGCAGCATGCAAGAGGTTGATGGCGGGTAGTCACGCAGAAAATGAGGACATATTGCTCAAGGTCTGAAATCCGACATTTTGATTTCTGTTCCGCGAAAGCATACCTCATCATCCTCACACATTCTAACAAAGAATATTCCCACCGTATATATACACACACACACGGACGGACGTGACAGGCCTCTGTAGCGGTTACAATTCATAGCCTGATGCAATTTATTGAACATTTGCATGAGGCAATTTTCCCCGTTCCATGTTCTGTGGAGCTTTCCACTATATCGCCTACATGGAGAGAGCTGCACTGAATCCAAAGGAGAATGAAATTAAATAAATGTTGATGTGCTCCACTGACGTTGAGACAGAAGAAGAAGAAGAAGAGGCAGAGGAAAATAAATATAAGACGGAGCAAGAGAAAGACACAGTTAGCTTTCTTGGCGTTGCAAACAACCCGTTTTATGTGAACCTCAATTGCATTGCATTGCATTACATGACATTACAGTCATTTAGCAGAAACGCTTTTGGCTTAATGTGCCAATAAGGTCAAAATTCAACAGGTAGACAAGAGAACTACTAGTTACCAGAAGTCATCAGTGCATTTCCTTCCTAACAAGCCATAATAATATAATATATACATACATATACACATATATTATAACATAATATATAATACATTACATTAAAATAAGGTCATTCAACCGGTCGGCTAGAGAACTACTAGTTACCAGAAGTCATCAGTGTATTTCCTTCATAACAAGCCTCCAAGAGTCAAACCAGTAGCAGCTAAACCAGTACCAGTACCAGCTAAACCAGTACCAGTAGCAGCTAAACCAGTACCAGTAGCAGCTAAACCAGTGCCAGTACCAGCTAAACCAGTACCAGTACCAGCTAAACCAGTACCAGCTAAACCAGTACCAGTACCAGCTAAAAAAAAAAGCGCTGGCATGGAGGGCCCTAAATGGAATGTGTGTGGAAATCCAACCTCCCTCGACATATCAGGCTGAGCTTCTTCCAGGCAACCGTGGAGTCTGTTCTCCTGTATGGCTGTGAATCCTGGACCCTGAAGCCCACTCTACAGAAGTCTCTGGATGGATGCTACACCAGAATGCTGCGTGTTGTACTGACCATTAACCAGAACGAGCATGTTACCAACAAGCATCTGTACGGGGGGCTACCAAGGCTAAGTGACAAAGTAGCATCGAGAAGGATGAAGCTTGCAGGTCACTGCCACAGACACCAAGAACTCCCAGCTAGCAAACTAGTACTCTGGGAGCCAACACACGGGCACCGACTTAGAGGACGTCCCACGCAGACGTATGTGGACATACTGAGGAAGGATGCGGGTGTGGAGAGCTCCGGGGAGCTAGCTGGATGTATGGAGGACCGAAAAGATTGGAAGCTCCAGCAGCAGGCTCGTCTGAGGACGACCTAGATGAGATGATGATGATGACCAGCTAAAGCAGTTCCAGTACCAGCTAAACCAGTGCCAGTTCTAGCTAAACCAGTACCAGCTAAACCAGTACCAGCTAAACCAGTACCAGTACCAGCTAAACAAGTACCAGTACCAGCTAAACCAGTACCAGCTAAACCAGTACCAGTACCAGCTAAACAAGTACCAGTACCAGTTAAACCAGTACCAGTACCAGTTAAACCAGTACCAGTACCAGCTAAACCAGTACCAGCTAAACCAGTGCCAGTACCAACTAAACCAGTGCCAGTACCAGCTAAACCAGTACCAGCTAAACCAGTACCAGTACCAGCTAAACCAGTGCCAGTACCAGCTTAACCAGTACCAGTACCAGCTAAACCAGTTCCAGTACCAGCTAAACCAGTACCAGCTAAACCAGTACCAGTAGCAGCTAAACCAGTACCAGTACCAGCTAAACCAGTAGCAGCTAAACCAGTAGCAGCTAAATCAGTACCAGTACCAGCTAAACCAGTTCCAGTACCAGTAAGAGTAAGAGTACAATAAGTTCACTCTCTAGATGCTACTTCAGAGGTGACCCCTGGGAGTGAACCTTGGTACGTTTATTCGAGATTTATTATCGTATCACATCGTATCCTTTGCTTTATTATATTTTATAGAACCGGGGGTAAGGCTGAGCATCAAATACATCCCACTCCCCCCCCCCCCACCACACACACCAACAACCCCCCCCCCCCCCCCCTGCTGATAACCTGATCCACTCATTGTCTTTATGGGAACAAACAACAAACTCCACACAGAGCACAGAGAGAGTCTGTGTGGCATGGCGGGGTGGGTGACAGATGTAGGCCATCTTGGATCTTAACTGTACTCATCTGTTAGTGAGTCACAGAAGGAGCAGCCCACCAAGCCCTCTGATCGCTCACTGGCTTTCATGGATGAAAGGCGTGTTGGGAGAGGCACACGAGGAAGTATGTTTTATTAACGACGCGTTTGAGTTATGCCCCCCCCCCCGTGTGTCTTTTATCTGGAAGAGATACAAAATAAAGGGGGAAACATATCTTTAAGTTATAACTTTAGAAACTTAAAACTATAGCAATACACACACACACACACACACCGAAAGCCAACATTTCTATCCAACACTAATTGCATCTCACGAGGTATAAACATTTTATTTGATTCCAATCGATTTTTTGGGGGGATTTTGCATTTTGTTTGGTGTAGAATATTACATTTAATATCACATTTGCACTCTGGTTTAGATGCTCAATTATTTTCACTGTACTGTACTTGTGCTGTGCAATGACAATACATTTGAATCGAATCTAATCTAATCTAATCTAATATTGCTTGTATGCTCCTCAGCCTCACTTGAAAAATATTAAATAAATGTAAATGTTAAGTCCAAAAGATAAAAGAACATTTTATAAGGGGATCGCTCAAGGAGAGCCAAGGTTGCCACTTAACTGCAATTTAAGAAAACCCATCCAACTACCTCAGGAGGTAGTTGCTGTTTCCTTCCTTCGCCAAAGTGGCGAGGTGTCCCTGTAAGAAAGACATCTCCATCTATTAGACAACAACTGACAACAAAACAGATTCAGACAACGCAACACATGAGAGAACCGCCACGCAATCACACACAAAGGACACTTAAAAGTGACAAACACTGTCTGGACACGCTTGGCATGACGGTAGTAAAGTTGGCTATCCATCAGCGGTGTTGGAAATGAGCTAAAAGTGTTTTGGGTATATCTAAATGCTGTGATGGCATGATTCTAGTTTGATTGCAGGTATCTGTTAGCCTAGAGTTAGCCTTTTGCTTGTGATTCGATTCAAGATATAAGATTATAGAGTTAAGATTAAGATTTAACAAGTACAATGGAATGCTTATTCCCCATTCCCTCCCGCAGTATGAATTTCCTACAATTTAACACTATATGCTACACTATGTATTATACTTATACTATACAATACAAGCCTGCCAATTAAAGTCACCGGATCAAATATGAGTAATATAAGAGTTACTTTCCAAAACCCGTAATAGGGGACAAAGAAAGTGAAACTACAGACAGCTTTCAAATGAAAGCTTTAACTTTGATAAAACATGTTTTAATCTGTTGGAAAGTCGGCCGATCTCTTCCAACACAATTCCGTCACTAATGAAAGTGTTGAACCTGTAGCACCTGAAAGAGTCGTACCTGCGGGATATTATTGACTGGGAGTTCCACTCAAAGCCCGCCTCAGATCTTAAGGCCCCGGCGGACACAACCTGCTGAGCCCTCGCTAAGAACCGCTTCATTAGAAACACACAGAGGTTGGTCCTCTGACTCGCTCCTCTGTTCTGGAGTCAATGTGTGTTTTATTAAATAGAGTCCAACCAATAGAGTCCTCCACCAGGCTGTAATGAGTCCAGAAAGTCCAGCAAAAGTATGATAGTGTAATGTAATATGGATGACAACGTTATGATAGTGGCAGCACTCCTAGCAGTTCAGTAGGCCATCCACTGCCTGTGGATAAAAACTGTCCTTGAACCTGGTAGTCCTTGCGGTGCGGATGCTGCGGAACCGGCGACCGGACCGTAGGGGTGGAGAAGAGATGGTGCCCAGGGTGGTTGCGGTCCTTTGTGATGGAGATGGCCTTATTGATTTGTCTTATGTTTAGATCTGGACCCCTTCTTCTATTGGTTTCTCTTCAGTACTGGATTTGGACCTCTGGTATTGGCCTCGGTGGTCAACCATAGTGTGATAGCGTCACTCTATGAGGCTGATAACCGCTGATCATCCATCCATCCTTATAGTTGTCTATAAGGCAGTATGGTTAGAGTCACATGAAGCCTATAAGTACATTCAAGAAACCAGTATGTTTAAATATAACATTTATATCAGGAATAAAACAACAACAACCACAACAACAACACAAAGTAATCGGAAAGATATATTCATTTAGTGCCTGAAAGGAAAAAAAAAGTCACATTCTTTTCATAAGCGAGTCAATTGCTAACGATGGAAAACTGCAGCCCAATTAGACGACAATTTCATCTTTCAATTCGAACTCTTAAAAAAGATTATTCAATCAATATTATTTCATTGTATCTCTGAAGCTATGATTTGTGTTAATTAGGATGTTTCAATACTCCTGCACAATTTATAATTGATCAGTCACTACTCATGTTAGTCTATTTTCAATATTGGCTTCAAGCCATCTCTCTCCTCCACTGCATTACAATTGTATTGTAATGTTATAATAGTCCATTTCATCATATCTTTATGTATATCGGCAGGGATGAAACCTTACTATCCAAAAACACATTTCATTATTTATGATTTATGTGAGTATTTATGATTTGGATCTCAGTGGATGACAGGTCTGATCTGGTCCAACATTCATTGTTAATTGATCATATTATAATCATAAGGGAAATATGAATGTATCAGAACATCACTAAGAACACGAACTATAACTCCATCCATGGAGAGTAAAGTAGGCCCAAAGGTACCCAACGCACAAACTAGCAACCCCAAGACCCGAGGAACTCAGGTTGCAGTAGGAATACATCTCCCAGAGTTCACCAATGCCCTTAAAGTCACTGTTAAAGTAAACTCTTAATGTCCTAGACAAAATCAGACCTGCCCTACAGCTGCCCTTATGTCTCTCTCACACACTCACACACTCACACCACACCCACCCACACACACACCACACACACACACACACACACACACACACACACACACACAACCACACACACATACACGCACACACGCACACTCACACACACCTTTCCTTTCGCTTCTCTCTCTGTATACAATTCATCTCTTTGGGTAATTCATGTGTTTGTTCACTGAAGAATGACTTTTTTGCGTTTTTGGATGAATTTAGAATGATAAATCTATTTTTCAAACTTTAATATTTAAGAGAGGAGGAGAGATTGCATGAGGCTGTTGAATAATGTATCACTTATTTAAACTCAGAGAGGGAGAGAGAGACAGACAGAGACAGAGACAGAGAGAGTCAAAGAGATACAGTATATAGGGAGAAAGAGAGGGAGATGGAGTGAGAGAGATAGGGAGTAACAACATAGAGAGTGACAGAGATTGAGAGAAAGAGATATACAGAGAGAGGGATACAGTTTATAGTGAGAAGGAGAGAGTGAGTGAGGGAGGGAGAGAGAAAGAGAGCCAGAGTGAGAGAGAAAGAGAGAGAAAGGGAGGGAGAGAGGAGAGAGAGAGAGGGGGGAGAGAGAGAG
>CM051002.1:23320931-23340931 GCA_027704905.1 Muraenolepis orangiensis | reverse complement strand
AGAGGAGTGAAGAGGGAGGAGAGATGCCATGAAGAGAGAGGAGAGAGGAAAGGAGACAGGAGAGAGGAAAGGAGAGAGGAGAGAGGAGAGAGGAGAGAAGAGAGAAGAGAGAGGAGAGAGAGAAGAGAGGAGTGAAGAGGGAGGAGAGATGCCATGAAGAGAGAGGAGAGAGGAAAGGAGACAGGAGAGAGGAAAGGAGAGAGGAGAGAGGAGAGAGGAGAGAGGAGAGAAGAGAGAAGAGAGAGGAGAGAGAGAAGAGAGGAGTGAAGAGGGAGGAGAGATGCCATGAAGAGAGAGGAGAGAGGAAAGGAGAGATGAGAGAGGAGAGAGGAAAGGAGAGAGGAAAAAAAGAGAGAAAAAGAAAGAGACCGAGACAAAGAGGAAATATGAAATGATATCAATATAATATATAAATATATGTATAAACCCTCAGCCTCCAACACGAGGTGTGTTGAAACAACCAGCAGGGACTTAACTTTATTACAAAAGAATTTGAGAACCCTTTAAAAAAGTAATATTGCCATATTTAAAAGTGCTTGTACGTGTGATATCAGCTGTTTGATCATTGATCATTACACTGTCATATTTTTTACCAATATTTACGATCCCAAACAATGATTCATTTTTCTAAATATCTGTCTTATGATGCAACTATGAAACAATCGCTGACACAATTCATCTACAATTCATCCTCCCACCCATCCTACAATCACACTCTGCGAGGTCACACTCTGGTAGTACGTTTTAATTGTAACGTACATTTACTTTATACCAAAACATTGAATCACTACAGCTTGCTGCTCTGTGATGGTAAAACAGCAGCCGCTTCAGAGAAAGCCTCTTATCAGGGAGCGATGACAGAGGAACATTAACCCTTGTTGTCAATCACAACATGTCAATCACGAAAATGTGTGTGTGTGTGTGTGTGTGTGTGTGTGTGTGTGTGTGTGTGCGTTCGCGCTTGCCACCAGGGACCTCAAAATGATTCCATCCCATAATGACATGTCATGTCCCATCTCATGGTCGTACATGGTATGATGTACTCAGGGTTTCGGACAAATTGACCCATCCGTCAGCGACAGGCGGTCCAGGTAAGGATGTGCTGAGAGAGCAGGTGTTGGGAGGCGGTTGCTATAGTTACCCCGACTCCCCCCCCCCTCCCCATGCAAAGCACTTGGCCCCCCGGAATTAATAAGGATCACCTTTGACCCGGGAATGTAAATGCGGTCCCAATTTGTGTCTGACATACTGATGCATGCCGCAAAATACGCAAAGGCACCTCCCCCGACAACCAACCCCCACCTCCCCCGACAACCAACCCCCACCCCCCCCCAACTTTCTCCTGATCTTCATCATTTCACATTAGTGTCCCCGGCCCGGAGACGGGGACACACAGCTGTGAATCACATCGCTGTGTTTATGACACAGACCAATAGAGATGCCGCTCTGTTGAACGAGATTGTGGGGTGGCCCAGACAAGGATGGAACAAAGAACACACCACCCCCACCACCCCCACCCCCACCACCACCACCACCACCCCTACCACCCCCACCACCACCACCACCCCCACCACCACCACCACCCCTACCACCACCACCACCTCCACCACCACCACCACCACCTCCACCACCACCACCACCACCACCACCATCACCACCACCACCACCCCCACCACCCCCACCACCACCACCACCCCTACCCCACCCTTTACCTCAACCCCCAATGTACTGAGTTTGTGTGTTTGCCTCGGCTGTCACAGACGCATGTCGACAAACCGCGATTTATCCCTCTCTGATCCGACTCTGATGCATCTGTCTGAAGATCAGAGGAGGAGGAGGAGGAGGAGGAGGAGGAGGAGGGAGAGGAGGAGGGAGAGGATGGGTCCTGGACAGCCATGATTATGTGTGTAATGTGTTGGATGAAACGACGCAAAAGGAAGAAACGGGAAAAAAACGTGTTAATTAAAAATGAGTGAAATGAGAAAACACATTCGAAAGATTCTAGTTTCATCCATTTACATTTTGTCATTACGTGGGCAGACGCTTTTCCTCCAAAAAACCGAATGTAAGACATAAACAAATCATGTTTCTACAAGAACAAAAAGAGTAAAAGTTGCGTTGACTACCAAGACCCGCCACTGGGGGCGCCATTACAATGAGACTGATACCTGGAAGGTTCCAAAGGGCCATTCAAAGTGTCCCCGTCGGTGCCTACTGAGAACAAAGGCTCCCTAATGACCCGGCCTCGGGATGTGGCACCTTTGTGACCCGAGTCCGTCGGAGGCAAAGTACGGTCCAAAACAATCGCCACTATTCATCACCGCGGCGGCCACCAACCGCTGCTGCCGATTGGACCCATCCAGGTAGCACCGTTAGCTCTCCAAAAGGTTTCCATTACAAGACGCTAAAAGCCGCCTTCCGCCTCACTGTGTCCAGAACAAGGACGGCTGTCAGCGGTGGGGGGGGGGGGGGGGGGGGGGGCGACATCAGAGAGAGAGGAGCTAACTAACCGGAGAATCCGCTGGAATTTTACTGCACTTCCTCACCCACCACCCCCTCCTCAACCTCCTCCACCACCATCACCACCACCACCACCACCACCACCCCCTCAACCTCCACCTCCACCACCTCCTTCTCTCTCTGTACCTCAGCAGTTCTTTGGAGCTCAGCGGAGCGGACAATCAGGTCTCAGGTTAGACTCCGGGAAGAGGGAGAAGAGAAAGAGAAGTCAATATCCCTCCCTCCCCAACCAACCTCCCTCCCTCCTTCCCTCCCTCCCCGCGGAGGCCTTGGGGAGAGAGGGGTGCGAAGCAACAGCGAGAAAAACAACGGAAGGAGGAGAGAGTAAAAAATAAACACACACACACACGCAGACACGTGTGTGTGTGTGTGTGTGTGTGTGTGTGCGCGCACGGACGGAGCCAGGGGCTGCTGCCGATCCATACATCCTGGAAGAATGTTCATATGTACAAATGTTTTCAAATAAATGTCCTTCACTCTCTCGCTTTCTCTCTTTCGCTCTCTCTCTCTTGCTCTCTCTCTCTCGCTCTATATATATATATGTCTCTGACATATAATCATTAGTCAGGTCTTGTGTGTGTGTGTGTGTGTGTGTGTGTGTGTGTGTGTGTGTGTGTGTGTGTGTGGTGTGTGTGTGTGTGTGTGTGTGTGTGTGTTTTTATCGGTCTGCATGTCGTGTCTGCTATTTTCCTCCACTCTAGTGCAGGTAACCGTGGGCTGAACAAGCGGTGACTCCCTCGGCCCTGTTTTACAAATCACCACGGCGGTACCATTCACATTCATCCTCCATTGTCCTCGCCGCGGAAGAAAGTGTTTTCACGGTCCGCCGTACACAACGCCAGAGAGAGAGAGAGAGAGAGAGAGAGGAGAGAGAGGAGAGAGAGAGAGAGAGAGAGAGAGAGAGAGAGAGAGAGAGAGAGAGAGATGCACACAAAGGCAAGAGAAACGACACAAGAGTCGATGGAAGGAAGTTAAAAGCGGGTCGAATGTGAAAAAAAAAAAAAGAAATCAACGGCATTGTGGCGCACGCCGACGTGGAACCTGCACTCCACACGCCACAAACCTGCACTCTGAACGCAATCCTCTCCTCTGCGCTCTCTCTCTCTCTCTCTCTCTCTCTCTCTCTCTCTCTCTCTCTCTCTCTCTCTCTCTCTCTCTCTCTCTCTCGCTCTCTCTCTCTCTCTTTCTCTCTCTCTCTCTCTCTCTCTCTCTCTCTCTCGCGCTCTCTCGTGCACGCCACACGCATCAACACACACACGCGCGCGCGCGTGCATGCGCGTGCATGCGCGCACTCAGCAACACGTGTGTGCGTGGACGGAGAGAGAGAGGGAGACGCGGAGAGCGAGCGTGTGTGGCGTTGAGTTCATTGTCATGAAGGTCAATACTTTATGAGGAGGGCACGGAAAGAGAGCCGGCCAATCAGAGGAGGGGAGGAGATGAAAGTGTGATTGACTGGTAGGGTGGTGGTGGTGGTGGTGGAGGAGGAGGAGGAGGAGGAAGGTGGAGTGGAGGTGGGGGGGTGTTGGCAGTGGCGAGACGCACGGAATCTGCATACCCAATGAGGAACCGGCGCCGGCTGCAGATGAAAGGGCCTTGTTGCTACGGTAACGCACCTGCTGTGTCAAAATGGCATCACTGATAGAGCGGGCGGCTTCGGGCGATCCACGAGGGCACGTCTTTGGTGTGTGTGTGTGTGTGTGTGTGTGTGCATGTGTGTATGTGTTTGCGTGTGTTTACGTGTGTGTGTGTATGTGTGTATGTGTGTATGTGTTTGTGTGCATGTGTGTGTGTGTGTGTGTGTGTGTGTGTGTGTGTGTGTGTGTGTGTGTGTGTGTGTGTGTGTGTGTGTGTGTGTGTGTGTGTGTGTGTGTGTTTGTGTGTGTGTGTGTTTGTGTGTGTGTGTGTGTTTGTGTGTGTGTGTGTGCATGTGTGTATGTGTTTGCGTGTGTTTGTGTGTGTGTGTGTGTGTGTGTTAATGTGTGTGTGTATGTGTGTATGCGCGTGTACAATTGTGTGCTTCTGCTGTGAGAGCCGTGATTGGCATTCACATGCCGAGACACACATACTTGCAGGTGCAAAAACGCATTCCTGTGTGTGAGACCTAGCTGCTTCTTGGCGATACGGGGCAGAATGTAGCGCTCCGTGAAGCAATGCTTTTAGCTTCTTCTTCTTTTGTACTGCTCAAACACACAGCTGCCCCTTCCTCCACCTGCTGCCTCGGTCCGCCCTAGCGGACATGTCGCCCTTTTCCGTCGGCGGTACTGTAGCCTCAGGAGACAGCGATGGTGCAGTACACAAACCAGGTCTATTAGGAGCAGGAGTCTGCAAGCGTCGGAACGCCGGAGACGACCTGCAGGTTCAACAGAATCCCGATTCCACACCACTTCGAATTAAACACTCACACATCATGATCTGCATCTGACTGAAGAACGTATCGATTTGACCGACCGGTCTATCGGTTCTGTGTCTTCCGTATTTCTATTTTTAATCGGACTGAACAATCTCGCCTGGCTAACCGCTTCTGTACGCGCAATGTCAACAACCGTGCCAAATATTTGCCATTTGTTTGGCAACGGTTTGGAAATCTACGAAAAACTTTCCAACTGTCAAGGTTTCCAGCGTACTACTCGTATAATACGGAACAAAGTGTACGCCACGACGTAGTTGACGCATGACGTCAACCTCGCTGCCAGAAGCTTCGATGGGGGGGGAAAAACAACAACAACCCACGAGTAAACAGCGAGGTCAGTTTAGTCGGAAGACGACCACGCCACAGAAAAAAAAGAGAGAGAGAGGAATAAAGAGAGAGGGGTGAGGGAGAGATCAGAGAGCACTACAAAGAGCACGCCTCTCTTTAAGGCCCTGTGGACACAAGGCCTCCCGCCTCTGCTCTCTCCTCCTCTCCTCTCCTCTCCCCCTCTCCTCCTCTCCCCCCCCCCCCCCCCCTCTCTATCCCTCTCTCTCATTTATTTCAATTTGTCACACTTTACTTTTCCCTTAAGAGCAAGGCAGCGGCCGCACCCCCCCCCCCCCACCCCCCCCCCCCCCCCCACGCCACGAAATTGTGTTGGCGCCGAGCCTGTAATGAAACATTTAGATGCGGAGGCCGAGAGATGCTCTCGCATTAATAGGAATTTCGCTGTGTGTGCTGCCGATGCTGATGTTGGTGCATAAGTTCCAAATGGCTTTTTGTTTCCAGGCGTCCAACTCCCCGGACGATGAGCAGACGGAGATGCAGGGTGTCCCTCTGGGAGTGGGGAGGGGGGACGACGACCAGGAAAAGGTAAAGGGCCAGAGAGAGAGAGAGAGAGAGAGAGAGAGAGAGAGAGAGAGAGAGAGAGAGAGAGAGAGAGAGAGAGAGAGAGAGAGAGAGAGAGAGAGAGAGAGGGGGAGAGCGCACGGGAACCCCCACTGTACCCCCTCTGATCAATGCGTCGCCAAATGGGCGCTGCCTTCTGAGAACATTTCATCCAGAAGCAGAAACAGACCTCCAAAAGAGGTCAAGTTTTCCCTTTTCTTTTATATTCTGAAAATGTATTCCGGCTCATGAATACAATTTCTGCGCGGTGCTATCTCTTATTAATGTTAATTTAAGATTCACCAGATGCGTAGTGGTGGTGGTGGTGGTGGTGTGTGCATAGGTTGATAAAACAGTTAAATAACTCAATACTATTGAGTTACTATTGAGTTAGTTATATATTTTTTTCCCCTCAAGCTAAGACGGAGGATGTCCGGGGGTCACTGAGACTCGTCCTTGTGTGAATTAACAACTAAATCATTATTATTCCAATCGTACGCGACAGTAAACTCTGTGTGTGTGTGTGTGTGTGTGTGTGTGTGTGTGTGTGTAGAGCGTTCCTGTCTCGTTTCCTCTAATCAACACGGTCCGCCCGAGGAAGGGAGGGTCAAGTGTGGGGGGGCTCGCCAGCTCCAGGGCGGCTGCTGACATCTGATTGGATGATATTTGTGATGTAATGCCGTTTGCTCCAAAGCCTGTTGTTGATATATTCGCTGGGGGGGGGGGAGAGGAGTTGTCGAGCGCCAGCCCTGATTGTGGTTGACGGGAAATAGGTTCTCCATTGGAGAGCAGAACCTCTCTTCCACACTTTCCAAAAAAATTGCACATGGTTTATATTGCTTATGGGTGTGTTTGTGTGTATGTACGTGTGTGTGCGAGTGTGTGTGTGTGTGTGTGTGTGTGTGTGCGCGTGCGCGTGTGTGTGTGTGTGTATGTTTGTGCGTGTGTGTGCGTGTGTGCAACGGTATGTATGTGTATGTGTTTGTGTTTGTGTGTATGTGTGTGTTTGTGTGTGTTTATGTGGATGTTTGTGTATGTGTGTGTGTATGTGTTTGTATATGTGTGCGTGCATGACTGTGTAGGTGTATGTATGTATGTCTGTGTGCGTGCGTTCGCGTGTTTGTGTATGTGTATGTATGTACATACACATATATACACACATGTGTGTGTATATATTACAGTTTTGCTGATTCTCAGGTACAGCCCAAATGCAGGCTCCAATGCTTCATGTAAGATTAGCTCTTTTATACGATAGGTGTGTGGCAAGCTCAGATCTACAGAACCTACAGACAGCAGATCACATTTGACATGGCCGCCTGGTGCTTCTAATGTTCTCAGTATGACGTGTTAATTGGTTAATTGGTTGCTCCTCCTTAATGAGGACAACCGGAGCTCAGGTGGGCATACGTACGCTTTCTCCTCATCTTCTGAAGAGTTCTCCTCTCAAAGTTAGGAAGCTCAGCTCAGCCAACCCAGTGAGGAAGCCATTGAAAAGCGGTGTATTTATATGCAGATGCACATCGGGTGTTTGCCTTTCATACGCTTCTCCCCGGTGACGCCCTGCGTGAATATATTTCCGAAGAAACTAAAGTGAGATTGCGGTAACCAATAAAAGACAGCTTACTTTTAAACTTTTCTTTCTTCCGGCGGGCTGTGCTGTAGCTCCGGGCGACGGCCCCCTTCAATACAGGAGAGGAGAGAGAGCTCAGAGCTACTGAGACCGGAGCAGGAGAGGAGAGAGAGCTCAGAGCTACTGAGACCGGAGCAGGGGAGGAGAGAGAGCTCAGAGCTACTGAGGAGCAGGGGGGAGGACGGGGAGGACGGGGAGGACGGGGAGGACGGGGAGGACGGGGAGGACGGGGAGGACGGGGAGGATGGGGAGGGTGAGTTCAGCTCCCGAGGGGTGAGTAGACCAATAATCACACACTACTACAGTAATACATGCTACAATACTACACGACTAACACTACAGTAATACATGCTACAATACTACACGACTAACACTACAGTAATACATGCTACAATACTACACGACTAACACTACAGTAATACATGCTACAATACTACACGACTAACACTACAGTAATACATGCTACAATACTACACGACTAACACTACAGTAATACATGCTACAATACTACACGACTAACACTACAGTAATACATGCTACAATACTACACGACTAACACTACAGTAATACATGCTACAATACTACACGACTAACACTACAGTAATACAGCTACTGCAGCTAGTATTACAGTAAACTATGTAGTAGTATTACAGTACTACAGTTAGTGTTAGTAGTATTTGTAGTAGTAGTATTAGTATTAGTAGTATAGTAGTACAGTAATACAGATACTACAGCTAGTATTATAGTAATACAGCTATTACATAGTAGTATTACAGTACTACAGCTATTACAGCTAGTATTAGTAGTATAATTGGAGTAGGCTACAGTAATACAGCTACTGCAGCTAGTATTACTGTAAACGACATAGTAGTATTACAGTACTACAGCTACTGCAGTTAGTATTAGTAGTATTTGTAGTAGTAGTATTAGTATTAGTAGTATTAGTAGTATAGTAGTTCAGTAATACAGATACTACAGCTAGTTGTACAGTAATACAGCTATTACATAGTAGTATTACAGTACTACATCTATTATTAGTAGTATAGTAGGCTACAGTAATACAGCTACTACAGCTGGTATTACAGTAGTATAACTACTACGTAGTAGTATTACAGCTACTACAGTACAACATAGCTACTACATAGTAGTATTACAGTACTACAGCTACTACAGTTAGTATTAGTAGTATTTGTAGTAGTAGTATTACTACTTTTAAGTAGATCCTTTTCCTGCTTTTGAGTTCCTATCTCCGACTTGCAATCTCACTCTTCGCACTAGGCCATCCCCGTCTACAGTTCTTTCCACTATTCGCCCCAACTGCCACTGGTTTCTTGGGAGGAGGTCCTCCTTTATGATGACTACATCATTAACTTCGAGATTACGCCGGGCCACATGCCACTTCTGACGCGTTGAGATGTTCAGGAGGTACTCCCTCTTCCAACGACTCCAGAACTGCTCAATAAGATACTGAACCCGGCGCCAGCGCTTTGTACTGTACAAATCCTCTCTCACGAACTCTCCTGGAGGCGGAAGGGCACCCTTTGACTTCATTTGAACTAGGTGGTTGGGGGTTAGAGGCTCTAGAGAAGTGGGGTCATTTATTCCATCTACTGTTAAGGGACGGCTATTAACAATAGCCATGGCCTCATAAAACAGTGTCCTGAGGGAAGCATCATCAAGTCTGCCTTGGCTTTGAGTCAGGGTGGCATTCAGAACATTTCGGATGGTGCGTATCTGACGCTCCCAAACACCACCGGCGTGGCTTGCTGATGGAGCATTAAGGACAAACTCGCACTGTTTGTCGGCCAAGAACATCTGCAAGGCTTGGTTGTTGCATTGTTTCAGTGCCTTTCCTAGCTCATTCCTGGCACCTACGAAATTCCTGCCTTGGTCACAGTTAAGATGGCGCACAGCTCCTCTTAGGCTGATGAAGCACCGCAGGGCATTGATAAAGGAATCAGTGGATAGATCTTCTAACATCTCCAAATGGACGGCTCGGGAATAGAGACAAGTAAATATCAGGCCATACCTTTTATGCTCTTTCCGATTCCTTTTAATGATAAACGGCCCAAAGCAATCCATTCCACAGTAAGTGAATGGGGCAGAAGCTTCAACACGCTCTTTAGGAAGTTCAGCCATACGTTGTTCTTCAACAGGGCGCCTCAACTTTCTGCATTTAACACACTTGTGTATCACCTTAGCAACTAACTTGCTGCAGCTGATGATCCAAAATCCATTTGCTCTAAGCTCCATCTGAGTTTGACTCCTACCCTGGTGGCAAACTTGAGAGTGATAGTGAGACAAGATGAGCTGAGTGATGTGACCAGCTTTTGGCAGAATGCATGGGTGCCTGAATTCTTCACTAAGAGATGAATGTTTCAGTCTCCCGCCTACACAAAGCATGCCCTCTCTCAGAACTGGGTCGAGGGAGAAAAGAGGACTGGTGCAAGGAAGATTTCCCCCAGCTTCAAGCATCTTTATCTCTTGACTGAATGCCTGCTGTTGTACAAGCTTGATCACTGCACTAGCAGCACCCTCACGCTCTACGACAGTCAAAACATCAGTGGGATACTTTTGCTTGGATGCCAGTCTCCTTATTCTTGCCACTACTTTGAGGAGTGTTGTCCATGATGAAACCTTAGCCAGACGGTCAATGATATCAGTGCGATTACTGCTTATTGTGGCAAATGCCTTCACCGCTCTGACCTCTGGGTCACCAATCAGCAAGTCAGTTGATGGCCTTGATTCCTCTTGGACTTCATCCTTCCAGAGGAATTCAGGGCCTGATAGCCAATTTGATGACAGGATGTCAGAGGCACGGAGCCCCCTAGAGGCGTGGTCAGCCAGGTTTTGTTTTGTGCCAACATAGTGCCACTGGCTCGGACTGGTGTTCTCTCTGATCAGCTGGACACGATTTGCTACAAAGACATGAAATCTTCGCACTTCGTTGTTAATATACGCAAGAGCGACTTGAGAGTCTGTCCAGAAAAATTCCTCATCGACTTTCATGTTAAGCTCTAATTTCAAGAGAACACTTAACCTGGCTGCCGTCACAGCAGCAGAAAGTTCAAGACGGGGAATGCTCATGAGCTTTGTTGGAGCAACTCTTGCTTTGGCCATGACTAGACTGCAGTGGACTGTATCTTCGTCATTCTTATACCTCAGGTAAGAGCATGCACCATATCCCACATTACTAGCATCTGAAAAATGGTGCAATTCTACCCTCACAATTCTGCCAAATTCTTTTGGATGGTAACATCTGGGAATTGTGACCCCTCTCAGACTGCGGAGACCATTCTCCCATTCCTCCCACCGTGGATACAAGTTTTCACTGTTACAGCCCTTGGATCCAAACGACAGAGTCTCGACTGATGCATAAGACGATCTTTATTTAATGTCCATCCGTGACGTCATCTTAGCACCGTGAAAACTGCGTTGGAAACGTACATAAACAGACAAACAAACATTTCACATAACGGTTTCCACAGTACAGTACAAACACTAAACTAAATAACATTGGTATCGAACTACAGAGTTACAACTATGATCAAATAAACAACAAAGCATACCTTGCTGCGCTCTCCAAGGAATGCAAACATAATCCGAAAAGGGTCAGTTTAAAACACGATCAATACATGGGGATACAAAAAGGATAAAAAGTCGCACAGGAATACAAAAGCGATACAAAGACGCACCAAACTTTCCTGCTGCCGACTACATCACGTAACCGGCGCTTCCAGCTGTACTGATCTACGGTGCGCCAATAGGGACACATTTATGTAGGCCTACGGGTATCGAACTCCGGCAAATCCCACACGTCGTTTCAAGGCATACATACATACTGGATATTATTCAGTAAACAGCAAAGGATAATGCCTAGACAGGTTTAATAGACAGGTTCAAGTGGTCCGTTACAGTATTAGTAGTATAGTAGTACAGTAATACAGATACTACAGCTAGTATTACAGTAATACAGCTATTACATAGTAGTATTACAGTACTACATCTAGTATTAGTAGTATAGTTGGCTATAGTACTACAGCTAGTACAGCTAGTATTAGTAGTATTGTAGGCTACAGTAATACACATACAACAGCTAGTATTACAGTTATACAGCTACTACAGCTAGTATAGGACTCGGAGTACTAGGAGTACTAGGAGTGCTGCCACGTTCACTTCCATAACATCACTTGTCATTAGCATTACACTTCCACACTTTGCTGGACTTTCTGGCCTCATCACAGTTACTGCACTGTATCCATGATGCTGCTGCACTACTGGCACTTTAAATGATTTTAAAAGATTGTTTGTAAAAAACAAAACAAGTCACTTTGCTGCTCTTTTTTGGTTATTTTTATTGTATATATATATATTTTTTATAGTGTTGTTTTTGAGATGTATACTGCGGGAGGGAATGGGGAGTAAGCATTCCTATGTACTTGTTACAAATGGCCAATACAAATCTTGTATCTTGTATCTTGTATAACAGTAATACATTTACCACACGTAGTATGAGTGGTATAGTAGGCTAAAGCAATACAGATAATACAGCTAGTATTACAGTAATACAGCTACTACAAAGTAGTATAACAGTAATACATTTACTACAGCTAGTATTAGTAGTATAGTAGGCTACAGTAATACAGATACTACAGCTAGCATTACCGTAATACAGATACTACAGATAGTATTAGTAGTATAGCAGGCTACAGTAATACAGATACTACAGCTAGCATTACCGTAATACAGATACTACAGATAGTATTAGTAGTATAGTAGGCTACAGTAATACAGATACTATAGCTAGTATTACCGTAATACAGATACTACAAATAGTATTAGTAGTATAGCAGGCTACAGTAATACAGATACTACAGCTAGTATTACCGTAATACAGATACTACAGATAGCATAAGTAGTATAGGGGGCTACAGTAATACATCAATTCATTTTTGAGATATCGTTCCAAAACTGCCCAAATACAACATAATGGAAAGAACTAACCGTTAGCCACTGACTGAACGCTGTAACGTTGACCAAAAAGGGATTAAGTTAGGAGACTTGGAAACTATATCTTGAAATGATAAACGGCATCAAACGGAGAGGTTTTCATCTTTAAAAAGCCTCAGAGATCTTCAGGCGGTCCCAGGAGCTAACGGGAACCACACCTGCTCTCCAGCATCAGCCTGGCCGGCTGGCTAGCTAGCTGGCCAAAACGCTCCTTAATGCTAATCACGCTGCCTCTCATCCACAGATGGGTCCATAGGAAGGAGAAGGTGAACACGTTCACTGTTAGTGTAAGTGTGTCAAAAGAGATAAAACAGAATGCAGGGGATTTTGATCTCCTATTTTTCTCTCTCCCGTTAATGAGTCCACGCCTCGAACGAAAAAGAAACTGTTGGCCTTTTGAAGCTCTTAAAATAGAAGCCATAAAGTATAATGTGTATATCCTCCCGTATGACTGATAATAAATAATAAATACAAAACGATGTACATGCAGGCCAGGTCTTGTAATTGTTGTCTCTGAGTATTCAGATGGGATAAGTATGATGTTATGAGGTTGAGGTTTAGAGCCGAACAACAGTTATGCTAATATCTATTCAATTGATGGTGATGAGCAAATAGCAACAAACAAAAATATTGACTTCATTATTGAAAGATTACCATGAACAACATGAGGGATGATGCAACCCGAGAACACAGGTGATGCATCACATTTATCTCTTTCATTTCAGTCGGGACACATTAACATAATAATGAATGCCACTCTGAAACACACCCCTTTTGGGATATTTTTCAAAAAAGTGTGTAGAGAAAAAGGTAATTCCACTCAGTTAATATTAGATTAATGATCACTTAATAATTACTTAAGATTAGATTAATTAACACTTATATGTGTAAAATGTTAAATGGATTATCGGGCAGTGATTAACATATTTATCATGTTTTTTTTTCATTACACAATATTGGCAATCTTAGTCCAGCGTCTCGGTCCCTCGTCTCAAATAGGAGACAAAAAAGAATATTTTATAAGCAATTAAAATGCGGCGTCTCATAGGAATCACAGGAATCTGGACCGGGTCTTTTTTTAAACATGGCCGTCCGCTAAAGATGGAGCACGTGAAATATAGAAAGTCTTTTGTCTCTCACACATGCATGCTGGGTAATTGCCTGCCATTACAGCCCGGCTGTCCTTGTTCACGGGGCATATATAACGTTATCAATTATTAAATGAATATGCAATTATACACACACACACACACACACACACATGTGGCGGTGGGTCTATTGTGTCACTCAGGTGCGGGTCAAATTCCACACGCAATTAATATGGGCGCACACTCTTATATATAAACCCAGAGAAGAATAACATTCAGATGAAATCATCGCCATATAGTATTCGGAACGGCAAATTGAATGCGCTAATTACACCGGAGGGGGGGGGGAGCACACTGCGTCACACTCTCCAGCGGCGCATCGGAACACGCATTCGTCAGAATTCACACGTGTGTGTAGACACACATCTCAACATCTGCTCCGCTCACCATCAAACCACACGCTAATTGCTGTTGCTCAGGCCCCCCGATTATATTTTCAAGGGAAATATGCGATTAGGCATCGGCAGGGTTTCCAAACTCCTCGACTCTGGATTTTGAACAGGGCTTTATATTAAAAGCCAGCCGAACAGGGCCGACGCACACACACACACACACACACGCACACACACACACGCACACACACACACACACACACACACACACACACACACACACACACACACACACATACACACACACACACACACACACACACACACACACACACAGCGCCGTGCCGGTCGCAGCTGTGCGAACCCGCCTCGGAAATGGAACAGAAATGACCAACAAATGACAACACTTGTTTGTGTGCCGTCTGAAGGATTAGGGACACAAGCAGGTGTGCCGAAAGACCGCGGGGCTGTTAGCACTAACGCTACGCTCTCCCCTCCAGGACAGAGGGAGAGAGAGAGAGAGAGAGAGAGAGAGAGAGAGAGAGAGAGAGAGAGAGAGAGAGAGAGAGAGAGAGAGAGAGAGAGAGAGAAGCTCCACCAGACAGATTGTGTTACATACATTATATTGGCCACGGATGGAGAAATATGAAGTAGGGGGGGGGGGGGGGGTGGAGGGCGGGGGTGGGGGCGCAGGGAAAGACAAGCGGTGTGCGCTTGACATCGACTTCATCAAGCGAAGCGTTATGCGGTTGAATTGCATTACGGACGGGAAACGCAACACCTTATGCAGTGTTCCCGGGGCGTGTGGTTAAATAATATCCCGGTGGTGTTTAGGGCTCCGATAATAAAAGAAGAGAGATGTGGACCCAAATTAAACAGCACAATTATGTTATGCAGGCCCCCGCACAGACAGACACAGTGGTGTACTGTGCGGCTCCTTGATTAGCCCTTCAGAACGGAGAATACCTCCCCATTCAAGATATCCAGGGCCACACTCGGACTAAAGCGGCTAATTGCGGGAGTTTTTTTCCTCCCTGGAATCTTCGGGGATGTGATTATTCCGCCGTTGGTCTTTCTCTTTTCGCTGCACGCCATGTGCACACGTTTACACAGAGCCCAGCTGATCTGTGGTCAGGTTAGTTATTTTTGTTAGCGTGACATGTTGTTCCAAACACGTTGGAAGGTCATAATCGCTACACGTTAGTTTTGTGGAGAGCATCCTGATCTCTCAGTGTTTCTGTCTCTCCATCCCGCTGAAACTCTTTTCCCAAAAAATGTCAAAGTGCTCGGACAAGTCAGAAATCTGCACGAAGGCTTTTCTCAGATTGCGATTTGCGAGCAGTATAGCTCAGGAGGTAGAGCGGTCGCCTCACAACCGGAAGGTTGCTGGTGTGATCCCCGGCTCGTCCTAGCAAAAGCTGTCGAGGTGTCCATGAGCAAGACACCCTAACCCTAACTGTTCCCCGGGCGCTGTATAAATAGCTGACCGCTGCTCCTCATACTAGGATGGGTTAAATGCAGAGAAATTCCTTTCGCTGTACTGTACTTGTGCTGCACACTGACAAATATGATTTGTCATTATTATTATTATCACAGTTAGCAGACGCTAACTTTGTCCAAAGCGACATACATTAAGTTACAATGTTCATGGTGAAATGTGAACGGGAACATCAAGATGGTGGATAATGTTGGAGGACACATCCAGTGTCTGATGGGGCTGTACCGATCCTAGCCTGTAGGTCCATTAGTGCTCATACCACAGCTCTCAAAGGACACAATTCCATCCGTTGGCTTCCCGGAGCCAATTTGAGAACGTCTCAGACCTTCCCAGGAAAAGTCCATTCATTTCCACAAAGCAAGCAGCATGACGGCCTTATGAAATAACCATGGCGGCGAATGTAATTAGTCCGTAGCTATAAAAGGAAAGTCGTAATGAATTGCAGAATTCCGGGAGAGCAAGTAATCCGTTTTCCTGCTTAAAAAGACCCATTATCTCGTTGTACCACGCCTCCATTGTCACGTCTCCAGATGTTTCCCGTTGTACCACGCCACCTCCTCACATCTCCTTTGGTCTGCATTTTTATAGCGCTTTAATCCAAAGTTATGCCACACATTCATACACACTTTCATCTGCCGACGGCGGTGTCAGCCGTGTGAGGAGACAGCCAGCTGGTCAGGAGCAGTTAGGGTTAGGGTGTCTTGCTGAGGGACACCTCCACACTTAGCTAGGAGGAGCCGGGGGATCGAACCAGCAACCTTCCGGTTGTCAGACAACTCGCTCTACCTCCTGAGCTACACTGCCGCCCACGTCTCCAGATGTTTTGACAGAAACTACATCTGTCTGGCGGAGGAAGAGCCACTGGCTACGCCCCGCGATAGCCTAACCTTATCCCTGTTACGCCGTGCATGCATACGAAAGCACTGGCACCCCTGTGTGTAAACAGACACACACACACACACACACACATACACACACACACACACGCAGGCCTCGTCGGCATGGCTTCAGACCCCGGGGACAGGGAGAGATAGGAGAGGAGAGCCGGGGAACCGGGAAGCACCTCGGGTGTTTTCCACTCCGGGGCCGATGTGGACTCTTGTGTCCGCTGGAGGGTGAAATAAGCCCAGGTAGAGCATACCAAGCACAGGCTGGTGTAGCGTGACCGCAGAGAAGCTACTCTCCCCCCCCCTCACCCACCTTAAGCCTTCCTCCTATGGCATGTTTTTCCAACTGATAAAGTACATATCTGGTCGGGGAGTGCAAGGGGATGCGATGGTCAGGGGGGAGAGAGGGAGGAGAGGGTGTGCAGCTGCGGGGCTTGAGGTGACGCTAGCTCCCACTGTTGCCACTCGCCAGGGGCAGCGTTCAGACTGAGTCGCTAGGAGCTCTCTGATGTTTGCTCAGGTGGTTCCTCGGCTTCAACCAAAGACAAAGATCTAGTGTACAAACATAATTACAACGAAATGATAGCAAACAAACATCATTCATATTTAAATGAATCCTAATGTTAAGGAGATGTCTGAATCGTGTAGGTATTCAAACCTCGACTTGATGTGTCAATAATAATGATCAATCAATAGTGTTATGTAGCATGTAAACATAAGCTCTCCCATGTTTGGTATTTTGGTTTGGTTTAAATATGACTTGCTGCTACGCTAGACAGCACAGAGCAGCGGTACAGGCTTACTCACACGACACATGTCACACTGGACCACTGTACTACCATGGTACCAGGCATGTTGATGGAACCAGACATGTTGATGGTACCAAGCATGTTGATGGAGAGGACGGAGAGGATAGAGTCCTCTCCAGTGTCTCTGGTCCCTGCAGAGCCATCGGCGGGGGGGGAAGAAACCACGTCCACTACATCGATTCCTCGGACGCGCGCCTCAGAGTCACACATGGGAGGAAATTGACACTTGTTCCCTATTTCCTTACTTCCTCTCTCCCCCCCTCTTTCTTCCCTTCTGTTCGCTGCTTTGCAAATTAAGTGGAGTGTTTGTGACAGCTTGACGCTGGCAGAAGCGACGGCAAGCAGAGCTTTGGATTGCAAATGTTCCCTGAGGGAGACGGCCTTGGTTTGATATACTTAATAAACTTCAACTCCGACAGGCTGGCAACAGCAGCATTTCTGCCTATTACTCTGCCGGCTCGCCCTGAGACACGGGGAAAGTTTGCACACTTAGTCAGTGGGAGTGTGTATTGTGTATTGTGTGTTGTGTGTTGTGTGTTGTGTGTTGTGTATTGTGTGTTGTGTGTGTGTGTGTGTGAGCTATATTCATCTTGGTGAACACAGGTACTGCGTGAACTCACGTGTCATGCACCCGGGTTTTGGAACTACTTATATATATATATGTAATATATTATATATATATATATATATATATATATATATAATATATTATATATATATATCTCGTGGTTGTGGGAGATAAGGAAGGACACAATTATCCGTACAGTTCATAATACACTAATCATTTCTATGGGGATGAGAGGGGTTGTTAAGGAGTGATTAAATGTGTTTTTAAGTGCGACCCTCCCTGACCTTTGAATCCGTGGGTCTGAAAGGATCTGAGAGGATCGGCCTTTCGCATGTAGGAGGCCCGCCTTCGATTGACAGAATAGACCGGGGGATCTGCCCGGCGACAGCGGCCTGTGTGTTGACTAGCAACACACAGGCGAAGGATATCTGGTAGCAGCAGAAGCTGCGGGAGGAGCTACTACTACTAGTAGTACAAGCCGACCATAATCCGGCCGGATCTCTCGCAGGAGTTCCTATTAATCTTCGGTGCGAAACTGAAAGTGAGAAATTGAATTAGAAGTCTTAAACCCCCCCCCCACCCTCCCCCCCCCAAAACGTCCAATAATAATAATACAGATTTAGAACAAAGTATGCGATAGAGCAAATACGCTCTCCTCTACGCTGACACTTTCCCCTCAGAAGTCTAATCTCTGTGGCGCACACGCCGACTTTGATGTCCAATTAAGTAGGATGCGGGGCGGTTAATATCCCGCTTTAGCGCCCATTATCTAGATGAGGAATGGGTTCACCGCTACTTCCTGTCAAACCCCTCGCAATCTGCGTGCGGGATGGCAGCACCTACACGCCGGAGTTGACGGAGATATGGGTCGGGGAGTACATTCACTTACACTGTCAGGTGCAGCGCGGCGGCTCTTCCAGAGAAAAGAAGAAAAAAATAAAACTTAAAAAAATATTAATTATACCACGCTGACAGAAGGGTTTATTTCAAGACTGCGGAGAACCCTGTTTCTTTTAAACGGGGAGAGAATGCTGTGATGTGTGTGGATTTAATGAATATCTTGTGAAGATCTTGAGAGACAATTCTCGTAAACCAAAAAAATTATAAATAAGGTTCTTAATTCATTAATTACCTCACGCAGATCCGATGATCGTTTTATTGCGCCTGCCGTCTGAAAGAATGTGTTGAGAGCAAACTAATCAGGGATCCATCAGTCCTACTGTGTTAGAGTAGAACCTCTGATCAGTCCTACTGTGTTATAGTAGAACCTCTGATCAGTCCTACTGTGTTCTAGTAGAACATCTTATCAGTCCTACTGTGTTCTAGTAGAACATCTGATCAGTCCTACTGTGTTCTAGTAGAACATCTTATCAGTCCTACTGTGTTCTAGTAGAACATCTGATCAGTCCTACTGTGTTAAAGTAGAACATCTGATCAGTCCTACTGTGTTCTAGTAGAACATCTGATCAGTCCTACTGTGTTATAGTAGAACATCTGATCAGTCCTACTGTGTTCTAGTAGAACATCTGATCAGTCCTACTGTGTTATAGTAGAACATCTGATCAGTCCTACTGTGTTCTAGTAGAACATCTGATCAGTCCTACTGTGTTCTAGTAGAACCTCTGATCAGTCCTACTGTGTTCTAGTAGAACCTCTTATCAGTTCTACTGTGTTCTAGTAGAACATCTGATCAGTCCTACTGTGTTCTAGTAGAACATCTTATCAGTCCTACTGTGTTCTAGTAGAACATCTGATCAGTCCTACTGTGTTCTAGTAGAACATCTGATCAGTCCTACTGTGTTCTAGTAGAACATCTGATCAGTCCTACTGTGTTCTAGTAGAACATCTGATCAGTCCTACTGTGTTATAGTAGAACATCTGATCAGTCCTACTGTGTTCTAGTAGAACCTCTGATCAGTCCTACTGTGTTCTAGTAGAACATCTTATCAGTCCTACTGTGTTCTAGTAGAACATCTGATCAGTCCTACTGTGTTCTAGTAGAACATCTTATCAGTCCTACTGTGTTCTAGTAGAACATCTGATCAGTCCTACTGTGTTCTAGTAGAACATCTGATCAGTCCTACTGTGTTCTAGTAGAACATCTGATCAGTCCTACTGTGTTCTAGTAGAACATCTGATCAGTCCTACTGTGTTCTAGTAGAACATCTGATCAGTCCTACTGTGTTAGAGTAGAACATCTGATCAGTCCTACTGTGTTATAGTAGAACATCTGATCAGTCCTACTGTGTTCTAGTAGAACATCTGATCAGTCCTACTGTGTTATAGTATAACTTCTGTGT
>CM051002.1:23230931-23315931 GCA_027704905.1 Muraenolepis orangiensis | reverse complement strand
TACTATCTTTATAAAGTACCATAATAGGACTATCTTTATATAGTACCATTATAGGACTATCTTTGTATGGTACCATTATAGGACTATCTTTATAAAGTACCATTATAGGACTATCTTTATATAGTACCATTATAGGACTATCTTTATATGGTACCATTATAGGACTATCTTTATATAGTATCATTATATGACTATCTTTATATAGTACCATTATAGGACTATCTTTATATGGTACCATTATAGGACTATCTTTATATGGTACCGTATAGGACTATCTTTGTATAGTACCGTATAGGACTATCTTTATATAGTGCTGTATCGGACTATCTTTGAATAGTAGCGTATAGGGCTATCTTTATATAGTGCCGTATAGGACTATCTTTGTATAGTAGCGTATAGGGCTAGCTTAATATAGTACCGTATAGGACTATCTTTGTATGGTAACCATTTCATTCAATCCAGAAATATAGTCAAGACATTTAGTCTCACTCGCATTTTACTGATTAAGAGGATTTGTCTTCATTTATTATATTCCCTGTTTTATGTATTTCCCACTGACGCCACTTCCATGGTTGTACTTCTATATATATATATATATATATATATATATATATATATATATATATATATATCTCATTGAAGAGGGTTATTGGTTTGAGTAAACACATGGTTTGAGTCGTATTCACCACACAACGTGTGACAACTCAGATTATCTAACACTACACTCCAACACTTTCCATTGTAATCTGACATCAACCCTCAACCCTCAACCCTGAGGACCATTGCAATGTAGCACATGTAAAGACCTGATCTGATCCTCCCATGGGGTTTAAAACGCATACAGTAGATACTGGGCTGAACCGGCGTACGTTTGATGTTGCTTTGACCCGGTTGACAATCTTGATGTACAGTATTTGGAACGTCTCTTTGTTTGATCAAAACGGTTTCCATCTCGCCATTCCAAGATTCTCCAAAGTAATTCAGTTATCCTCAGCAGATGTTAAGCCTCATAGTCGGTCCTTTGTTCTCGTCAGGCCTTGACTAGAGAAAGACTTCTGGCCTCTCCGGGACCCCCAACCAGAAGCCCTGACTTAGTTCATACGCTGATGTCGACGCTGCCGCTGGAATTTTAATTAAAAAAGTATTAATGATTAATTAGGAATTAAGAAAATGTGATGTCATTATGTCTGATGCCCTGTGGCTTTCAATTTAAATTCCCTGGAGGGTTTAAGTGTGCTTTGAATACCTTAGAAAAGCTAACACAGGTGAGCCCTGTTTCCAACATACCTGTGCCTATCTAGTCCACCCTTCATGAATGCTCTTATCATTTCCTTGACTTGAAATTACGTTTAGCCCCACGAGTGGGAACTTGGCATAAAGAGCCCCACTCTTAAACCAGGCACTCTCTCCTTGTTCTGGATATCTTGATAGCAGTAGATAGATGATCTGTTATATTATCATTATGTCTGTTATATATCCATGTTCTGTATCGTTTGACTCTGCTTTTGTGTGTCACACACACACACACACACACACACACACACACACACACACACACACACACACCACACACACACACACACACATTTCTCCAAACATATGTTACCCTTATGACCGAATATTATTGTCGTTTTCTTTCTGTGTGTACATGTGAGGATAACGTCTACGTCTACTAGAAACATAGCACACACTCACAGTGTGTTAGAGACACATTGTGCTATAAATACACCTGTCATCCCCCCGTGAAGATACAGGGAAGGCTTCATAATCCTTAACCAGAAGATTTGCATTAGGAATATGCAACACGACTCTTCACAGCTCACCTATAATAATACAAATAATAATATTAATAATAATAATAATAATTATAATAACCATAATATAATACATTTATTTGTAAGCATCTGTCACGGTCCAAGGACAATATACAGAGTTAAATACGCTACTAAATACAACAAGGAACAAACAACACAGACAGGAGACAGGAGTGCAGAAACACGGCTATAGGGGGACCTCCACCGCCCGTCTCGCTGTTAACCCACAAGAGATACACATCGTCACTTCATATCTGGCCGGCACTCACACACACACACACACACACACACACACCACACACACCACACACACACACCACATTCAGTTGGAACAGAAGGACGGGTAGTTTCTGAGCGAGAGTGTACAACATGGCGCTCTAATAGCACCATGGCAACAGAAAGAAAATTGCTCACAAGACGAAGTGGACAGGGACTATTTCTGTATCCGTGTTAGTGGACAGACTCTCTCTCCGTAACGCGAGTATGATGAATTCCTCTTCCAGTGACAATATGTATGTGCTATAACCCAGCATTGACATTTCAGTGCATTACATTACAGCCGTTTAGAAGACGCTTTTGTCCAAAGCGATTTTTGCAATCAGGTCATTCAACAGGTAGGAGGAGACAAGAGAACTACTAGTCACCGGAAGTCATGAGTGCATTACCTTTCCTAACAAGCCATAATAATATAAAATATACATCCATATACACATATATAATAACATAATATATAATATATTCCAATATGGTTATTCAACAGGTAGAGACAAGAGAACTATAGTCACCAGAAGTCACGGATGCATTACCTTTCCTAACAAGCCATAATAATATGATATATACATCCATATACAGTCATATATAATAGCATAATATATAAGACATTTCATTTCCTTCCTTAAAAACACCAAGCCTCCAAGGGCAGAACCAGTGCTGAGGTAAAACAAGTGAAGAATAAGTTGGCTCCCTAGATTTGACACCATAAGTTCATCAAACAGGGACAATAACAGTGCAGCCAACAGAGACTACGTCTATGTTCTATTTGTGCCGTTTCCTTTCCCCCCCCCAGCCCCCTCCCCCTCCCCCCATTCCCCAACCCCCCCCAAGTGGCTGAGCGACAACTTCACCAACGTCATCAGAATGGCACCTGGACGCCAGCCATCCGTCGTCAGAGTACCCGTCGCTATAAGGGACACTCGCCGCCACACATGATGTGTTGGACCTTCATCTGGTGAACTGGCACGAGGCCCCGGAGGGGAACAGACTCGCGGATTATCGTCATTAATCACACGCCAAGTGGCGTTAGGCGATGGCGAATCCAGTCTTCAAAGCTCAACTTCTGTATGATTTAAAAAAAAAAATTTAAAGTAGCCACAATATATTTTATTCATTAAGAAGGCCATATGTTTCAATAAAGTCATGGCTTCAATATGGCACGCATTAAGAGGGAAATGTAGTGTGTAATTATATTTTTAGCTACTGATTGTTATTTTCCCCCCCACACGAATGTGTTTGGTTTCTCTGCTCAGCTGGAATGTGAACGCAGGGGTCAGGACGGGGGGTCAGGGGTCAGGACGGTGTACCAGGGGTCAGGACTGGGGTCAGGACGGTGTATCAGGGGTCAGGACAGTGTACCAGGGGTCAGGACAGTGTATCGGAGGTCAGGACGGGGGTCAGGACGGTGTACCAGGGGTCAGGACTGGGGTCAGGACGGTGTACCAGAGGTCAGGACTGGGGTCAGGACGGTGTATCAGGGGTCAGGACGGGGGTCAGTGGTCAGGACGGGGGTCAGGGGTCAGGACGGGGGATCAGGACAGTGTACCAGGGGTCAGGACCGTGTATCAGGGCGGTGTATCAGGGGTCAGGACAGTGTATCAGGGCGGTGTATCAGGGGTCAGGACGGTCTACCAGGGGTCAGGACGGTGTATCAGGGGTCAGGATGGGGGGGTCAGGGGTCAGGACGGTGTATCAGGGGTCAGGACAGGGGGTCAGGGGTCAGGACGGTGTATCAGGGGTCAGGACAGGGGTCAGGACGGTGTATCAGGGGTCAGGACGGGGGTCAGGACGGTGTTTCAGGAGTCAGGGGTCAGGGACGCTGTATCAGGGGTCAGGGGTCAGGTACGGTGTAGCAGCTCCGGTGTCGGACAAAAGGTACAAATTCCAAACTCTGCAAACTGTGTGTAGCCATCTGAAACATATCCAACCTATAGCTAAAATCATGTCTTTCAATTCACCGCCAGCCATTTCGGACAAACGTGTCTGCTGAATGAATAAATAATAGCAGCAATAGTCCAGGTTTCCCAAAGGCTTGATGAAACTCAAACCTGAAACTACTACCCTAACTCTGTCCCCGGTAACCCATGCATCTACCTGAATACAAAACAAAGCCTCCAACTTTATGTCCTAAAGTGGTTCTCATTTCAGAGTCACAGGCCATATGCCAAACTTTAATCTTTAGAAAGTAGCCTGTGAATGAACTATGTTTCATTGTTAATTCATGTTTCAATGGCTACATATTGAATTGAGTTTAGCCCTAATTGTTGTTGCATTGTTGATTACTGCAATATTTATCAACACATTTTTTCTTTTTGGGTAGTGACTTAATGACTAACGACGCATGTGGGTCAAGACAATTCACAATTCACCATATGTTTATATCATCCATCACTTTCTATTGTGTACAGTATTGTTATAGTATATATTGTGTTGTTATATATATGTTGTATAGTACATAGTATAGTATCTAGTATTGTTTATAGTATAAAGTGTAGCATATCATAGGTAGTATATAGTGTTGTTTACAGAATAGTATTGTTTAGTATAGTATAGTATTGTAAGGTTTAGCGCAAGGGAGTGGGGAGTAAGCATTCCATTGTACTGGTTGCAAATGGCAAATAAAAAACATCTTGAATCTTGAGGACCAGTTGAGGACCAGAGGTCACATGTGGTTCCTCTAAGGCCAGACCAGTTCAGAACCGCTGTACAAAAGCACCTCTTCTATGATTCTAGATTCAGTCTAAATTCCTTCTAGATTCAGTCTAAATTCACTCTTGATTCAGTCTAGATTCCCTCTAGATTCACTCTAAATTCACTGTAGATTCAGTCTAAATTCACTCTTGATTCAGTCTAGATTCACTGTAAATTCCCTCTAGATTCAGTCTAAATTCAGTCTAAATTCACTCTTGATTCAGTCTAGGTTCCCTCTAGATTCACTCTAAATTCACTGTAGATTCAGTCTAGATTCAGTCGAGGGCACCAGAGATAAGTCTCCATTCTCCGAGTTCGGCTTGATATTTCGAGACAAATATTTTTGTCTAATATTTCCACTCCTATCAAACAAAGGCAACCTCAATGGTGTGGTGAAAATGGCACTGAGTGAGTGAGCGAGTGAGTGACTGACTGACTGAGTTACTGAGCGAGTGAGCGAGTGAGTGAGTGAGTGAGTGAGTGAGTTACTGAGCGAGTGAGTGAGTTACTGAGCGAGTGAGCGAGTGAGTGAGTGAGTGAGTGAGTGAGCGAGCGAGTGAGTGAGTGAATAACTGACTGACTGACTGACTGAGTTACTGAGCGAGTGAGCGAGTGAGTGAGTGAGTGAGCGAGTGAGTGAGCGAGTGAGCGAGTGAGCGAGTGAGCGAGTGAGCGAGGAGCTCATTTATGCGTCGACGATACAGCAGCACATCATCTTCGATTCTCACTGCACAAGAAGTGTATCCCGGGCAATTAAATCGCTTCCACATCTCAACTTGCTGTGTGTGTTTTAGTGTGTTGCGTTGTTGTTATTGTGGTGGTGGTGGATGTGGATGTGGATGTGGATGTAGATGTGGTTGTTGTTGCTCTGTATTTCTTTTTGGTTTCTTTTGTTCAAACCTGAGCCAAGTTTTAGTCTGTCACAGAAAGCGAAAGAGAAAAAAACAAAAACCACGAGAGAAATTAGATCCACCACACATTCACTTATTTCTCATTAACACTGCTGGCTTTGTTTTAATTAGCCGGCGTGACTGACACCTCTGCTACTGTGACTGTTTCTCTGTGTACTGCTGCCTTATCCACCCTCCCAGCTGTTGCTTGTCAATCACTACACAGAGAGAGGGGGGGGGGGGGGGGGGGGGGGCGCGCTGTAGCATCTCACAAGTTATCTCTCTGAGTGAAAAGAGAAACAAGAAACACACACATACACACACACACACACACACACACACACACACACATATATACATACATACACACACACACACACACACACACACACACAAACACACACACACACACACACACATACACACCACATACACATACACACACACACACACACATACACACACACACACACACACACACACAAACACACACACACACACACACACACACACAAATGCGTAGAAGTAATTAATTACTCGGTCTCCTTAGTAAATAGGAGCCCCTTTGAAAGTATGCAGAAAGAAAATCGAGTCTGAGGTTGAGCAGAGAGAAGTAGGGGGCCGGATCTCCTTCTTGCGTGTCGGCCGTGTTAGCAGCGGAGGGATCTACGCGGTAGATCGTTGTTGTTTTTTGACGTGTACTGCCGCGCCGCGCTGCGCTGTTTCCTCAGTCAAGACGGTGGCTCAAAATGGGGTATTTAATTCATGTCTTCATTTACATTCCACATCCATAATAGGCGTTAATGAGATGAGGAAAAAAAACCTGTCAAGATCACGTATTCTCCGTCGTTAAGTAAGGCGGCGGAGTCACAACAGTTCAGTTTCCCGCCCCTCGTGAATTGACTGGAGAAAGCGTTAATTAGGATCCAGTAAATTCGGTCCTATCTCGTGGAAACCTGATTTAAAAGGCCTAGCTACTCTTCCTCCAGCGGTAACTACTTCTAATTCTTTACTAATAAGAAGAAAGATAAGTTGCCTGAACACACGGACACATCCAAAAGTGCACTATTTTTTTCCACCACTAACTGTTTAACATGATATGTACCCTGTGTATAGGCCCCTTTAATGGTCCAAACAACAGTAGCTGTTAGTAGGAAAAACAGCTACAGTAAGTAACATTATTGATATCCTCCGACATCTTTGGCATTGTACATGCCAGATGTTAAAATGCTAACACGTACATACAATATACTAATATAATACTATATATATATATATTGTAATACTATATTCAATATAGTATTATATTATATATAAGGCCTGTAATGGCCAATCACACTCAACAGCTTGGTTCCACAGCTTGGTGGAATACAATATAGTATATTGTATTCCACACACACTCTCACACACACACACACACACACACACACACACACACACACACACACACACACACACACACACAAAAGCTTTTTCATGGTTCACTATATTTATTACCACAATATAGTATATTGTATACCACCGAGCGTGAGTGTGATTGGCCATTACAGGCTGTTTCCTAATTGTCATGTGCCTAAAATGGTCTGTGACTTGGTGACATCACACAGTGGGGGGGGGGGTCCATCATAAGTCCACCCTGACTTATGATGGATAGATCAGTCGACCAGCCTACCCAGTGGATTGGACCAAGTGGTAGACTGATCTATCCATCATAAGTCAGGGTGGACCCCCCCCAAAACGGCCTGTAATGGACAATCCCACTCACGCCTACATGGCGGTTTAATTTAACGAGGGTCCCTTTTAATGATGATTATATTCGCTGGCTAGCTACATGTCAGTTAGCTAGTGAAGAGGGACTATTTGTTTGGATCTGGTCACATTTTTAAATGGTCGAAAAAAGATAATTTACACTGGTCTCCCATAAAACTACTGGCCAATTAGGACAATGTCTACAGACGGAAAACGTGTGAGACGGGCTGCAGCAGCCTAATGAATGGCCTGAGAAAGATGGACTCCTGAATGTGGAGAAGAAGAAGAAGAAGAAGAAGAAGAAGAAGAAGAAGAAGAAGAAGAAGAAGAAGAAGAAGAAGAAGAAAAAGGAGGAAAAATATGAAGAAAAATAAAAATAATATGAAGAAAATACTAATTATATATTTCTTTCCGTAAAAGCTTTCACCTGAGATACAGTCCGCCATTGTCCAAAGAGGACCGAAAATACAGCTTCTGACAATGACTAATACTCACACAAACTAAAGGAAAAAGGGGGTTTGGGTCTGGAATGTTAACGTGATGGGCTGTCAGGTCACGTGACACGGCGATGACTTACGGGGTGCAACAGTGCGTCCTAGTGGCCGTTAATAAAACAACAACAAATGCCCACTAATAAATAGCCACGGTGATGTGTAGAGTGGCTATGAGATAAACGTTCAAGCCAAACCTAAAGTTTGGGACTTTCCATTGTTGCAACATTGTGTTTTATAGCTATTGTTCCACTGGATCTTAAAAAAATGTGTTTTCAATTGAGCTCCAACATCTGGTCCCGTCTTATCCACACTGATACGTCTGCTGTGGTGAAACCGCATGATAGTAACAAGTGAACTGGGGACCATTTGAAGATGAATGGGGCCAGCGATGACACGTAACTGAGGCATTTAGGTGTAGAATATCCAAGATGGATCCAGTTGTGTGGGTTCTGATGGAGAGCCCAGGAATCCAGTAATTCAGGGCTCCTCCAGTATATGAATCCCAGTATAGGGTTTCGAAGATGGCGGTGTATTTTGTTTGTTATATATTTACTGTATAGCGATGTTCAGCCATGGAGAACAAACCAATCACAGTCACAGACTGAGGCGCGCGTGCGCACACACACACACACACACACACGCCTGTACACATGGTCGCGCACACACACACACACACACACACACACACACACACACACACACACACACACACACACACACACACACACACACACACACACATTGACACACACACACTGAGCCTATCTTGCACTATTCCATATCATGCACCTGTGCACACACACATTCATTGAATTACATGAATTTAGATCCACTCATGCAGAGGTCCCACACAAACCATGAAAAAGCTTGTGTGTGTGTGTGTGTATGTGTGCGGCGTATAGGTGTGTCTATGTGTGTGTCTGTGTATGTGTGTGTGTGTGTGTGTGTGTGTGTGTGTGTGTGTGTGTGTGTGTGTGTGTGTGTGTGTGTGTGTGTGTGTGTGTGTGTGTGTGTGTGTGTGTGCGCTCTACCAAGCAAGACACCAATGTCTCCTCAGGCAGGGAAGCTGTCAGGGAAAATGTCCCTCATCGTTTTTTGAAGCGTCCAGAATGACAAGTCCTGTCCATGTCCATAGGATTTTTGGATTTTTTTTTTTTTTTGTGGCCGCCCATTTCCACAAAGGGGGGGGGGGGGGGGGGGGAATGAATTCCATGTGAAACCCACTCACAGGTCCTCCTGTCAGAATAACACAATACATTCAACGGAACCTTGACTCGGGGGGTTTCTATGCAGTGCTGTCCTGTTTTTCTCACTCGTCCACATGGACCGAGAGCCGGGCCGCATCACACCGCACACTACACAGTACACACTGCACACTACACACACTACACACTACACGGAGTGACCAAAAGTACCCTCTCTCGCCTTGATATGATGAGAGGGGATGTGAGGGCCAGATGTGGACCCCTGCCGCCTCTGTTCACCCCCCCCCCTCACGGAGCCAATGTTCCCCGTCCCTCCTGTGTGTGTGTGTGTGTGTGTGTGTGTGTGTGTGTGTGTGTGTGTGTGTAACAGCTGGAGATCTGGAGCGAGCGGGGAGAATAAACCAAAACACTTCTTTGACCATCACGTCCGCAGCGTTTCATCTGCCGAATCGAAATGGTTTTCAGTGTGGCGCGTTCAACGAGAGTTTGGGAGTCAAAGAGAGAGAGAGAGAGAACAAAATGAAGAAAGAGAGAGAGAGAGATAAAGGAGGATAGAGAACGAGGAGAAGAAGCTGCAGAAGTAGAAGAAGAGGAGGAGGAGGAGCAGGAGGAGAAGGAATGTTTGCCTGTTGGAGGGCAGCTGCACCGCAAATCTGTTTATTCTGCACAATTTGGCATCGAACACAACAGCCTGCCGAGGGTCTGACGCTTCCGCGGTGCCCCATTCAAATTAAACTGATTACCGCCTTAAGAACACGCAGGAAAACATTCTCTCACACACACACACTTCTCCTCCTCTCATACCTCCCCCCTCCCCCCTCCCCCCTCCCCTCCGGCTGCCCGCTGTCAGACGAGGCATCAAGAAGCGACGGGAGCCAATGGGCAGGCAGCGAACGCCACAGAGGCCGCCTCCCCCTGCCAAGCGTACGAGAGGGGAAACGCCCCTTGTGTCAAATTGAAAACCGTCTGCCATGCGTGCTCTGCCCAGTGTTCTCTCTCTCTCTCTCTCTCTCTCTCTCTCTCTCTCTCTCTCTCTCTCTCTCTCTCTCTCTCTCTCTCCCTCCCTGTCTCTTCAGGTCTCTCTCTCCCCATGTCTCTCGTTGCCTTGGCAACATGCGATGCAGCCTCTTCATTCATGTTCTCTACTAGGGGGGTAGGGGGGTAGTGGGGGTAGACAGAGAGACAGATGGACAGACTGCATGCCCCAGTGCTCCCCTCAATGGTTATGTGATGGACACATTCAAGTGTGGGTTGTTGTGTGTTATGTTTATCTATTATGCATTGTGTGGGATTGTGTGTGTGTGTGTGTGTGTGTGTGTGTGTGTGTGTGTGTGTGTGTGTGTGTGTGTGTATATAATCTACTCTGATCTGCATAAAACAGACATAGGCTATAATGATAGCTCAGTGAGCCCCGAGGCCCTCCAATGGGTTTCAAAGTCTTTATTAGCCCACTCGGCAGTGGCTGCACGGGAATCAACCGGAAACCATTCAGCACTATTGAACATCAGATCAGAGCCGTTGTTAACACGCAGCTCGGCGCACAAGACGGACCTGGAAATGATAACCTGAGATTCCAGCGTGTCCAACAGGATGGGATGGAGGGAGAGAGAGCGGGAGGGACAGAGTGAGAGAGAGAGAGACGGAGAGAGGGAGGAAGGGAGGGAGGGAGGGAGGGAGGGAGGGAGGGGAAGAAAACATGAAGTCGTGCCCAGGACTTGCTCCATAAATCTCCTCAGCCGCTGCTAAATTCATATTTAATGGTCGTGGCGAGCGTCCAAGAGGGAGGGGCATTCTTTCATTATTGCCTTTTCCCCCCTGTTGCTCCGGTCCAGATAATTGATTTCTCCGCGGTAACAAGGTATCGACCTAGCGCGCTAGCCCGGTAAGACAGGGGCCTTCGATTCAAAGAAGGGGAGGAGAGAGAGAGAGAGAGAGAGAGAGAGAGAGAGAGAGAGAGAGAGAGAGAGAGAGAGAGAGAGAGAGAGAGAGAGAGAGAGAGAGAGAGAGAGAGAGAGAGAGAGAGAGAGAGAGAGAGAGAGAGAGAGAGAGAGAGAGAGAGAAAGAGAGGGGGGCAGTGGAACAGAGGGGAAAATAGATAGCAAGGAGGGATGGAGAGAGAGGGGGAGAGAGAGAGAAATGGAGAGAAAGAGACAGAGCCATATCATTAGTTGCGGGTAACACGCTGGATTTATTGCGGGTGTTTAGTTGATTCAAAGAGAACTTTCATTTCGTGGTAGTTTATCGTTAGGTTGGAAGATCCACTTTGTCTGATATCCACAGTGCTTAGTGTTTAATTCCACACATGAAAAGAAATATTGATCTCTCTTCATTACATTATTCACCGGCAATGTGTCAGGGCGGGGGATGGTGTGGGGGGGGGGAGAAATAAAACCATTTGCGATGGTTTCACACCTGGACTGTTTTCAAACCGATATGTTGGATGGGTTATGGGCGAGTCCGGGAGGGATTATGCTCCATAATCAATCGCTCTTTGTTCAGTTTTGCAAGTTGTTTTCTGTTGTGTCGTTGTGATGAAACATGGAGACAGCCTTCACCAGGCTCGGGGTCGTATCTCTGAACATCTCCCTCCATAGCTCACATTATTGGTTTGTCTCTTGTTGCGGTTATTTTTTGATTTGGGAAGTCCAGGTTCAGCTTTGCAGCATCTCCTGCTGTTGCATGTTGGACCTTGGATGTGAACAAAAGAGTCCCTTCTCTCTCTCGGCCTAGTTTGGTTTAGTTTAGCCTTCCGCAGACTAATAAGTAGTATCCAGTCATCTTCCAAACACATACTTCATGTCATGTTTCTCATACCCGCTGCTTCAAAAATCCACTGTATTAAAAGGAACTTAGAGTTATCGTGTGTTTACGAGTGTGCACACGTGGCCAGTTATTTAACAGCTGCTTAATTGGAGTTAGTTAGTCAGCTAGCCCCCCCCTGTATTCCCAGCTCACCGGGTGCTCCATCACCACACACCAGGACACATTAGGAGAGGCAGAGCTCTCTCCCCACACACACACAGCTGTTTGATATCTGAAGCTGCTGAACGTATACACTCCGTCAGTACTACAGTATAAATAAACACATAATCCCCCAAGTCGACATGCCAGGGGACATGGGGACTGACTGACTGACTCTCTCTCTCTCTCTCTCTCTCTCTCTCTCTCTCTCTCTCTCTCTCTCTCTCTCTCTCTCTCTCTCTCTCTCTCTCTCTCTCTCTCTCTCTCTCTCTCTCTCTCTCTCTCTCTCTCTCTCTCTCTCTCTCTCTCTCTCTCTCTCTCTCTCTCTCTCTCTCTCTCTCTCTCAAACTAAACTATTCATGTTGATTTGAACGTCAAACTGTCTTTCTATTGGCCGCTTTCCCCCGCTGCCGTACAAGTAGGACTACGCGTGAGGGAGGGAGAAAAGAGGGAATACTGTAAATATATATAAATATATATATAGCATGCTATTTGGGACGGACTCTTGACAGCCCAGCCTCACATCTCTGGAAGTGTTTTGGTATAATTGTGGTGCTGAATTGCGGCTGGGGAATGTGTGTGTGTGCGTGTCGTGGTGGTGGTGGTGGTGGTGGTCGGCCCCTCCGCCTCTTTCCACAGCAGCAGCGAGCGCCTGGCGGAGGAGAAACACGTCTGTAAATGATCCGTGCGCGGATTCATATCACGGCTGAGACCCAATAGATTATGGAGATGGGCCGTAACGAGTGTTCCAACCAGGCGCCACGATGCATTATCATTCAGGACGGGACCGTGTTATCTGGCCAGTGGCCACACACACACTCTCTCTCTCATATCTGGAACAACAACAAGGACCCAAAAAACACTCGATACGATCGGGTGTGTGTGGGGGGGGGGGGGAATGAAGACTAATAGAGTCTGACGTGAATGAGGTCCGGAGGCCGTGTGAGGACTACATTAGTGACCGTTCTTCATGTCGAAATTCAGGTAATGGGGCAACACTCGGGCTCTAGATGTTGGAGGCCCACTGTTCCCCGTTTACCTCCACGCCCAACCAAAGATGGGCCGGAGGGGATTGTTCACCTTGGCTCTCTGTCTGTTAGCAAGGTAACTCCAAAAGTTATGTAAGGAATTTGACAACAATTGGTGGTTCGATTACTTATGGGCCAGGGAACAGTTGATTCGATTTTGGCTCAGATCCGGATTCGGATCCAGGAAGGATTCTTTAGCATTGGGTGGGAGATCACATTTGTGTAATATTTCAGAAAGTTACTTACCGTACATAGTTAAAAAACAACTTAGTGGGTGATTAGGTGGAATGCCAATTACGATTTAAGAACATTTAGGGAAATACCGGGATTGGTATCCAGACCCCCGCAGACCCCGAGCTAGGAGTTTTTATTTAAGGATTGTTTAGCATTGGGAGATGCAGGGCAAAGGGGACTATTTGGTGTGGCAGAGGTATACGCTCTACTAAAGGGGCCCTCTGGTTTGTTTGTTTTAATTGAATTGTTCTATTGTACATTGTTTCCCCCCCCCTTCATATGGTGCCTGGCTCTGTGTGGGACTTGTGTGAGGAACCCAACGGAGACAACAAAAGACCAGGTCCGTTTGACGAACTCCATGTGGGCCCTTTTGTCTGATCTCCCTTTGAGTTCAAAGAAGCAGCAAAGGAACGCATCTTAATTCAGCCCACATGACGGAGGAAACCACCACCACGGGACCAGAGACTTGGAACTACCACGGGGTAGATATTTCCTTTCCAAGACAACTTTGTTGTACTTGCTGTACAAGGACAATAAAGGCATTATGATTCTGACACTAGATACAGGGTGGATAAAGTCCTAATTCCTCAAAGGGTGGTTATAGTCTTAGGTGTGCCGACATGACGGAGGAAACCACCACCACAGGGAAGAGCAGATGTCTCTCCCGGGAACCAGAGACTTTATACTGCCGTCCTTGATAGGAACATTCCCGATAACAATTTGGAAAAAGTCCGATCAAGATCCTGTGAGATCGTTGCGGGAAATTCACAAATTTGTAAACACATTTATTTAATCACAACAACAACAATCAGATATTGTTCCGGAAGTGTCCCTCGATTCTCCCGAACGCCACGCCACAGAGATCAGACAGTGAACCGACCGCTGACGTAAGACATCCGTCTAGACATTCGGCAAGATCTGGATGCAATCTGGACTCAATCGTCCAAAGAAATGTCCAATGTGTGACTGAGGCTTAAGACAATTTTGTTGTACTTGCTGTACAATGACAACAAAGGCATTCGGAGTGTGATACTAGATATAGTCCTCAATCCTAAAGGGTGGTTATAGTCTTAAGAGAAAACCACCAGGTGGGGGGAAAGATGTTTCTCCCGACCAGAGACATAAAAACACCAAGGGGTAGATATGGTATAGGATAGATATAGTCTAGTAGATATATAACTAGTAGATATAGTATATATATAACTAGTATATATAACACTACATATATATATATAACACTACATATATAACACTTTCAGCTGGACCATTGGTATGTGCACTACTAACTGCCTGTGTGAGAATAGAACAAAACGGTGATGACACAGTTCAATTGGGGGGGGGGGCGGCGGTGTGCAGCAGCATCATAAAAAGGTAGTATCATTTACGCTAGTAAATACTCAATTCAGTGAATTTGAAATGAAGCACTGCTCCTCTCCTCAGCCTCTAAAATAGGCCGACAGGCCTCGGGGGGGGCCCAGCCTCTGGTATAGGAGGCTGAAGTGTGGAAGACGGGAGGCGGTGAGCAGGAAGGTTTTTGCTGTGGAATCGCTTACATTTTAGTACGTCTTTTTACAACGGCCATCTAGCCTCTTTACAGCTTGGACAACATCACAGGACATCAAAACTCACTCCTCGCTCTCTCTCTCTGACCAGACTTGGAAATAAAAAGGTCCAGGCCCTTTGGAATAACACTTCATGTTTTTATTGAGTGGTGTCACCCCCTACGGTCTGAATTAACATGAAGTGAGCAGCTCATCAAGGGACATCACGAAGAGACAAATCTCAGGTAGGAAAAAAATAAAAAGACCGAAGGGCGTCGGTACAGACGGGATGAATATATAAAACAAAAAACAAATGGTGCAACAGCGCCATCTAGTGTCCGAAGATATATTTACACAGATCGTTTATTCCAGTGTGACGGTGCAAAAGGCAAGATCGTTCCCATTTAGCGTTACTTATTGCATGACAAAAAAAAACATGTTAAAAAAGAAAAGAAAAAAAAGCAAGTGTTATCATTTGTAAATGTGGATTTAGGTTGCCGGTGAGATAAATATAAAAGCTAAAAAGGTACAGTTTTAAAAGTGAGTTTAGTAGTGAACAATATGGCGGCTAACAATTCTCTTCATTTAATCCGGCTGAGATTATTATTTTTTCCTTTAAAATCTTGGCCTCCGCGGTGATAACCACATGAAGAAAGATTTGTAGAACCCTGAGTTGGTTCCGGTATAAAGTGGACTGAAGCACATGACATCATTACAGAGACACACACACACACACACACACACACACACACACACACACACACACACACACACACACACACACACACACACACACACACACACACACACACACACACACACACACACACACACACACACACACACACACACACACACACACACACACACACACACACACACACACACACACACACACACACACACACACACACCCTGATCAATAACATGTTAGTAATCAGAGCTTTTTTTAGAAAAACACTGCAAGGCACAGAAAGCATTATTTTCATAGAAAATGTCATATATATGTTCATATATATATATGTATATATAGAAAGACCCTCGTTAGAAACAAACAAAAAACCCAACATTCATACACAAAGACGGTGTTAGAAAATTTAAAATAGAAGTTTTCTTCTCTTTTTTCGTTTCTTTCCAAACCATTTGTAAAGCATCTAAATGGTATATTCATGTATATTCATGTGATTAAAAATTGAATACAGTATCTCTATATATATATATCTATATCTATATCTATATCTATATATATATATCTATATATATAGATATATATATATCTATATATATATCTATATATATATATATATCTATATATATATCTATATATATATATAGATATATATATATATATAGATATATATATAGATATATATATATAGATATATATATAGATATATCTATATATAGATATCTATAGATATAGATATAGATATAGATATACACACACACATCTATATATCTATATATAGATATATATACATATAAAGATAGATATAGACTAGTATAGGAAATACATTTCTTCACGTCAACTGTGACCGAATTAAAAACTTTAAATTATATTTTCTTTTCTCCCAAACCATTTGTAAAGCATCCAAATCGTGAATCTTATTATTCTGGAGTATATTCATGTGATTAAAAAAACCCAGAATACAGTACATCTAAACATATACATCTATATATCTATAGATATAGATGTATAAATATAGATATAGACTAGTATATGAAATACGTTTTCTTCACTTCAGCTTTGGAGAATCAAAGAAGTTGACCTGCCGGCCGGCGGAGGGGGTGACCGGTTTACCTTTGGCCCCGAAGCTGAACAAACAGGAAGAGATTCAGAGGGTTAAAACGCCGCCAAGACACGCCATGAACCACATACGGTAGTACAACATTTAGAAACCTCAGAAACCAACAGAAGATGGAAGTGAGTGTGGTACCCATTGAGGACGCTTCCTTGTGAGGTGCCTACTTTGAGAAGTGCCACTGCCACACACACAGCGACACCCACACCCACACCGAGCGAGAGCGAGAGCGAGAGAGAGAGAGGGGGAGAGAGAGAGAGAGAGGATTCAGGGAGCCCCCTGTGAATCCTCTCAGAAGGTCTGTTCACTATGGGGAGTGAGGGCCATGTCACTAGTAACAGTAGCTATTCAATTAAGCATTTCCTTGAAACCTGGTGAACTCAAATAACTAAGTGCACAGAAACACAACAGCGCTGAAATAAACACAGCGGTAGCTCGACAACTTAATATTCACTATTCCTTACATAGTTTAGTTAAGAGATGACACGGACAACTTACATTTTGAGCAAATATTGGTCCTGGTGCCGCACGGCCTCGAAGGATATCCTCGATAACCGATCGAGGAAACATCGGACGCTTCCTTGTAATTTAAGCCTAATCTAGCTACCTGTTGAGGAGGATGTTTCCTATTCTTCCCTCCTGAATAAGAACAGTCCCGCCTCTAACACAGTATCGCCTATATTTTCCCCCTTTATTTTTAGACCCAGCCAAATTCATCTTATAGATGGAGACTTTCCCACCGCCCCACCGCCGCCCCGACCGAGGCCCGACTGAGGGGGACTCACAGGGTGGTGCTGGAGAGGGTCTGCATCATCCGTTTGGAGAGGGAGCCGGTGGAGGGCGTTTTGGTCATCATGTGGTGCTCCGGAGTGTTGATGGGCCCCAGGATGCTCACTGAACGGTCGGGGAAATAATACACACAGCGTCAACCACAATGCATCAATCAATCAACCAATGGTACGACGATTACTTCTCTTAACAAACTAGACGGCCCATAATAATAATAATATAAATACTTTTTATTAATAGCGCTTTTTATTAAAAAAATATCTCAGAGTGCTACAAACACAATAAAGTTACTCAAAAGAGTGAGCACTTATATTAACATAAAATGGCCTTCCTAAATAAATAGGTTTTTAGGCCCGTATTGAAAGAGTGGTGCCCTTAAATGATGAGGAAGGCCATTCAAGGGAAAAGGCCCGGTCCCCCAATGGGGCGGAGCTTAGTACAGGGGGCCCGGAGGAGCTGTTGGCAGATCCGAGGGGGCGGGTGGTGGTTTGTGGAGTAATGAGTTCTCCTAGATAGGGAGGTGCATAACCATTTATGAATTTGTGTGTAAGTAACAGGATTTTGTAGTCGATCCTTAATGCGAACGGAAGCCAGTGCAATGAAAACAGAGTCGGTGGTGTACGCTCATGATTTTGAATTTTCATCAGGATCCTGGCAGCGCTATTTGGAATGTACTGCAACTTCTGGATGTTCTTTCCAGGGATCCTAATAAAAAGTGCATTGCAGTAGTCTAGCCTCGAAGAGATAAAGGCATCTCTGCAGAGCCCTCTCTGCATCTGACAGGGTTGGAGTAGAGCAGAGTTATACTTTTTTTTATATGGTCATTAAAAGTCAGGTGTGGGTCAAACCTGACGAGGAGAGGGGGATGACGAAGGTGAGATGAGATATGGAGGATGACCTGATGTGGGGTACCAACAAGCTTCAGTTTTGTTACCGTTTAAATGATGGAAGTTGTTCCTCATCCATGCCTTTATCTCCTCAAGACGCGTGGTGAGGAATGACATGGCTGCAGAGGGGCTTGGGGCAGTTCTAATGTACAGCCGTGTGTCCTCATGGGGAGGGGGAGTAAGCATTCCGATGTACTAGTTACAAATGGCCAATAAAAATCTTGTATCTTGCATCTCTTGTATCAGCATAACAATGGAAAGACTGGAATCCCATGTCTGCTGATGACACAACCAAGGGAAAGCATGTAAATAATTAAAAGGATGGGTCTGAGAATCGACCCCTGTGGAACTAATTACTGCCATTTAGCAGACACTTTTGTCCAAAGCGATTTACAATCGTGCGTTCTACAAAGGTAGGTAAGAAAACCACACGTCACCAGAAGTCAAAAGTCCAATTCATTCCTAACAAGTCTCCAAGAACTGAGCCGGTGCTCAGGTAAAAGTACAATAACTTCAGGTAAAAGTAAACGGCTGAACGAAAGCCTGGTCCTGAGAGGATCTGAGAAGCGACTACCTTCTCTAACACCTTGGACAGGAAGGCGAGGTTAGAGATTGGCCTATAGTTTTTTTTTAAACTTCCTGGTCCAGGTTGAGCTTTTTGAGAAGGGGGTGGATGACAGCAACCTTGAGAGCAGGTGGGACATAACCCGTTTGAAAGGACAAGTTTACTGCATGGGTGATGAATGAGGATATATGATTTGAGCAGAGCAGTGGGAATGTCCAGGGCACATGTGCAAGATTTCATTTTTCTAAGGATTTCCTCAATGTGACCCCAGTGAAAAATGGGAGGGACGGCAAGCTCCCAGGCAGGGGGTTGATGGCAGAGGATAGCAGAGAGGAAGAGCTGGACATGAGAGAGTGATTGTTGTTGAGTTTAGATCTAAAGCAGTCAATAAAGCCGTTACAAAGCTCATCTGTAGCCTCAGCTAAGGAGGATAATTGTGGCTTCACAAGATGGTTCATGGTGGAAAAAAGGCTGCTTAGAGTTGCCAGGTTTTTTATTGATGAAGTTGAAGTTCCATGGTGGCAGGGGACAGAGCTGAGGGTGGAAGTCTCTGCAAACTCTGCAATACACTGTGATCCGCTCCATGTTTTCCACCACACATCTAAAAACAACTGGGTAGTCTCGCAAAAAAAATCCCTTGGTTTCGGATTCAGATCTGCACCAAAATCGAATCAACTGTTCCTTGACCGATAAGTAATGTACCCAGCAAGTTTTGTCCAATTCCGTACATAACTTCTTGAGTTATCTTGCTAAAAGACCAACAGACGAGAAAACATAACCTCCTCCCATCTTCAATGACGAAGGTAAAAAATCAATTAAAAAAAGAGATAGATAAAGACGATTCATTTACAAGTCTCCCACCACATTTCACTTTCATAAACCGAGGAATTTAAATAAACCCAATTCACCATTGTCGTGTTTTCAAGCAGCTCAGTATGGGGGGGGGCAGACGTTACCGTTGTGCATGGAGAGGTCCAGCTGTGAGCCCTGGTCCATGACCAGGTGGTCTGGAGGAACATACTGGGTCCAGTAGGCTGCTGGGATCTTCAGCAGGCGCTCCACCACCTGCCCACAAAACACAACAGAATAAACTAAAGGAGCCAACAGGACACAGTCGGCAGCACAAGGTTTACATTGCAGTCATTTAGCATTGACGCTTTTTTTTTACAAGGTCATTCAACAGGTAGGCAAGAGAACTACGAGTCACAATAATATTACAATATATACATACATTTACTCATATTATAACATCATATATAATACATTACATTACCAGGTCATTCATCAGGTAGGCAAGATAACTACTAGTCAGTCACCATAATAATATAATATATACATACATATACACATATATAATAACATAATATATAATACATTACAATAAGGTCATTCAACAGGTAGGCATGGGAACTACTAGTCACCTGATAAGTCATAATAATATATACATACATATACACAGATATAATAATAAACATAATATATAACACATGCAGTAACATTTTCTTTCCTAACAAGCCATAATAATATAATATACACATACATACACTACAAAATATATAATACAGTACTTTAAGTACAATAGTACAATAAGTTGTCTCCCTAGATTTGACACAACAAGAAACACATACTGTGAAGCCAATAGACACACACAGATAATAACCAACAGTTACTAAACAATTTTCACCGTTGACTCTTCTAGCAGACGAGTTTTAGTCATTTAATCATTAATGAGCAGGTAGAAGGGGTCTTGCTCAGGTGTGCCTACACTACAGGCACCACCAACATGGGGTGGGGTTAGAACCCTGGGAGTCGAACCCCTGATCTCCAGCCTCTCCCGGTTGAACTGAGATACTGAGATATAAGTCCGGGTGACGGTGACCTACCCTGGGCTGACGGCTGGTGTCCTGCAGGATGGTCATGGGGTCGGGTTCCGCCACGGCGTGGCCCACCAGGGTGGGGCCGAACACCCGGGACAGGTTAGTCAGGTCCATCTTGGTCTCCGGACACCGGGACACTCTGGTGAGCGAAACACAAACGATGAGCGCCAAGGGACACTTTGGGAGTGAGACACAGTGACGAGACCCAGGGACACTCTGGGAGTGAGACACAGTGACGAGACCCAGGGACACTCTGGGAGTGAGACACAGTGACGAGACCCAGGGACACTCTGGGAGTGAGACACAGTGACGAGACCCAGGGACACTCTGGGAGTGAGACACAGTGACGAGACCCAGGGACACTCTGGGAGTGACACAGTGACGAGACCCAGGGACACTCTGGGAGTGAGACACAGTGACGAGACCCAGGGACACTCTGGGAGTGAGACACAGTGACGAGACCCAGGGACACTCTGGGAGTGACACAGTGACGAGACCCAGGGACACTCTGGGAGTGAGACACAGTGACGAGACCCAGGGACACTCTGGGAGTGAGACACAGTGACGAGACCCAGGGACACTCTGGGAGTGAGACACAGTGACGAGACCCAGGGACACTCTGGGAGTGAGACACAGTGACGAGACCCAGGGACACTCTGGGAGTGAGACACAGTGACGAGACCCAGGGACACTCTGGGAGTGAGACACAGTGACGAGACCCAGGGACACTCTGGGAGTGAGACACAGTGACGAGACCCAGGGACACTCTGGGAGTGAGACAGTGACGAGACCCAGGGACACTCTGGGAGTGAGACACAGTGACGAGACCCAGGGACACTCTGGGAGTGAGACACAGTGACGAGACCCAGGGACACTCTGGGAGTGAGACACAGTGACGAGACCCAGGGACACTCTGGGAGTGAGACCCAGTGCTGAGACCCAGGGACACACTGGGAGTGAGACACATTGGTGAGACCCAGTGACGAGACCAAGGGACAATCTAGGAGTGAATGCATCATGGGAATAAAATCACACAGAAAAAAACCCCCAGAGCATCTTAGCGTATGGTCCCACAGCACCGAGCTTACTTCTGCAGGTGTATCATCATGCAGGCCAGGGTGTCCCGGTTTGGTCCGGGAAGCTCACCGACCGCCTGGTACATCATAGCCATGCTGTTGTCCTCATCCCGGATTTCTGGAAGCAAATCAATTTCAAACAAATTTCAATACATTTAAAAAGATCACATACATGTTGTGACATGACTTGACTTTGTTGTGAAGTCATGTGTAGTTTAGTGTGGCTTCACTTCGAGACGTTGCCTCGGCACTAAACTTCTCAACTTCCCCACCTTTGGCTATTCCTTTACTTTACCGAGGTTGTTGACGTCATGATGACCCGCTGGGACGTTTTCACCCCTATCTGTGTGTCCTAACTCAGAGTTATGTATGAAATTGGACAAAACTTGGTGGTTCTATTACTTACGGGCCAAGTACTCATTAGTGATTCAGCCGACACTCTTATACATGTTTAGACACATGTCAGGTGAGAGGTACGGTGAGGCATGGTGCTCAAGGGTCCGTATGGTGAGGGCAGACAAGGGGGGGGGCCTGTGGACCTACCGGCGGCCTCCATGAAGGCCTTGTTGAGGTGGAAGGTGAGCAGCGGCTGGGGGAGGTTCCTGAGGAAGTCCTTGAGAACGCCCGTGATCACGTTGATGTCCTCCACCTTGGAGAGGGCCGGGAGCGTCTTGCCCCTCAGAAGCTTCTCCTTCAGGTCCTTCACCGAGCGGTCGGAGCCAGAGAGGCGGTACAGGCCCACCTGCGGAGTGAAGAAGGGGAAATCAGGGTGGTTCAGTGGTTGAAGGACTAACACACTAAATAAGAACCCTTAAAAGGAGTACAAGGCACTGAAACTAGAGGCCCTCAGTGCAGTGCATTCTTCCTCCACTCAGAGGAAAGTCCCCTTTTCCCATTATTATTATTACCTTTTCCCATTATTATTATTTCTGAGGCAATCAAAGAACAATCCCTCTCAAGCAACAGTTGTGGCTAAAGAATCCTTGAAAATTCCTGGATCCAGATGAAAGATATTTCCCTAAATGTTCTTAAATCGTAATTGGGCTTTCCACCTAAACCCTCCCCAAGTTAAATCTGGATTTATAAAGTAACCTCACCTCTTGGAGTCCCCGCCGCTCGATCTCCTTGATGCAGTAAACCACCAGGTGGGGGACCATGGGAGAACTACTGGGGGCAAAGTCCGCCAGACTCATCTAGACAGAGGAACGAAAACACACACACACACACACACACACACACACACACACACACACACACACACACACACACACACACACACACACACACACACACACACACACACACACACACACACACACACACACACACACACACCTTATTTCATACCATATTATTTCATACCATATTATTTGAAATATGGATTGTTTCCAGGGGTGGTTGCAAAAATCGAGAGCATATTCCTTTTACAGTCTATGAAAACCAACAAATGAAAGAAAAAAGGCACAAGGCGCAGTACCTCTGTGGTCCTCACGGGGGTGCTAATGGCACTTGGGTTACAGGGCAGCGGGCACTGGTCCCGACACTCGGGATGGGTGACCACCCTGCACTCCTGGCACCGCAGGTACAGCTTCCCAAACTTGGTCCTTCTGCCGCATGGCAGGCACAACTCTGACCGGATGACCTGTGAAGAAGACCAGAGCTTGACTGTAGTCTCACAGATCACCCTTCAGGGGAACCCAGGTCAGTTCTTCTGCAGCTCTAAAGAGTCTAAGGAGTCTAAGGAGTCCTTACGGTTTTGGGGACAAAGTTGTGCTTCTTCCCGGCGGCTGTGTTGGCCCTGGGGGTTCTGGGGGTGTGCGGGACCTCGGTGAACGGCATGCTGGGAGCCTCGCTGGTGGTCTCCGATTGGTCAGTAGTAGTGGCGTCCACCCATGCAGGAGCAGCAGCTATTATTAGGCACATCGGAGTCAAATCCCACAACTTGAAGGAACAACACAGAATAGTATAATGACTCCTTAAGACACAGCACGAAGGTTTAGGAAGTAATAGATAGTATTCTGCTGTATTCAAGAATGTCAGTGTATTGAGACTGGCAAAAAAACAAGCACACTAGAGTCATCATGTCGTTGTTCTCACCGCTCTTCCTTCCGTTCCGTGTCCTCACCGTCTGGATGGTGGAGACGGTCTCCACGGGGCCCCCGTTACCGGGGACGGTGATGGTGGTCTTGGTGACCACTGACTCATTCACCTGATGGAACCCCAAACATTAAATGACCTTTAAATGATGTCCATCCGCCACATTAGATAGATAGAAACCTGAGAAAGGGGACCTCTCTCTCTCTCTCATAAACTGGGATGTTCACCTAGATGTGTTAAAGGGGGTTTCAGAGTGTGAGGCAGGGCGCCAGAGGGTTTCACGAGAGGCGCACAGAAACTGTTCCCAGAAAGACAAACTCATTTCCCAGAGCATAAAATAAAAAATGGAGCTATAAAGAGCTTCTCACACCAGAATTCAGCCTTGCCGTCTATGTTACTGTTCATTCGAAGATATAATATTAACCCACGTTTAATTAGTTCCTTGTCTGGGAGGGGAGGGGTGTGAATGGGCAGAACTCTCTGATGGGCCACTGTCTCAGACTTTGAAAAACGGCTGTAGTAGAGCATGTCCACCAGCAGAGGTCAGTATTTACCCTGTCTGCGTCTCTGCGTCCTGAGGAGCGAGGTCTCTTCACCTGAGGATCCAGGAGTTTTCTAGATGATCGCTGGGGATATGAAAATAAAAGGGGCCCATTATAAAAGACCACTTCACCACCACAGACGACATAAGTCGAAAAAATACAGCTGAAAGAAAAAGGCCAACTTGCAACTCGTAAGGAAAAGCTAAAACACAGACCACCACAAGGACGACGTTTGTCACCGAGTCTCACCCTCTTCTGGCGTTTCTTGAGCTTCACGGTCCTTATGGCCGAGGAGTCCCAGTCCTGAGGTGTTGAACAGAGATAATTATTATAATAATAATAATAATAATAATAATAATACAGGCAATCAAAAGTTTGATTCACATATCTGACCTCAGATTACATCCCAAGGCTTAAACTATACAGCAACTTGCCGTTACAAGAGGATGTCTTTTGTACGCCAAACAGAAAATTGTATTATTCTAAAACATTTTCATGGTTTCACAAAATGTACAAAGCAACAAAAAGCAGCTGTTGTATTGATACATGTCCAATTACATTTGACAAAGGATTTGGTATATTGTACAAATACAAGTATATTGTATAATATAAATTGTAATGGCCAGACGTTCCATACCAGAGAGTCATCCGTCTGGTCATAGCTTATGTCTGACAGCAGGGAGGACTCATCAATGGTGGTTAACCTGGACGATGAGAATAACTATGTTACCATGACGTTGTACCACTGACCAACAACAACCTATGAACAGGTGATTCTATCTGTGACTGATCTATCTGTACCTTTGATGTGTTACCTTTTAACGTGGGGTTAGACATTACTTTCAGTTTGGAGTGGTATGTGGTTACAGTGTGTCCTAGAGCACATTGTCATTGATATACAGAGGCAGGTGACCTTCGAATCACTACATTGACAGTTTTTAGTTTTTAGGTATTAGTATATTTGGTGTGCATTTATTCCCTCTGTTTCAACTGTTGCACCTTAATTTCCCTCGGGAAAAATAAAGTTATCTTGAATTTCACTAAAAAAGGTGTAAATAATACAAATCTATAAGACCAAGTTAATCAATGCAATGTACCTTTTGTTGGTCTGTGGCCACTAAACATTCCCCATAGCTTGTGCAACAACAGTGAGTTAAAAAAAAAGTGAAATCCCTAGATTTGACACAATCAGTACATCAAACAGGGGGCTACAATATACAAACACTCAGCCAATAGACACACAGTGCGAATAAGCAAAAGCTAACACTAGCCGGGCTGGGACATGCTTCTCCGGGTGGGGAGGGAGGGAGGCCCTGACCTGTGGCTGGTGTTGATGTTAGCCTTGGCGGACTGGGCGGCGTGCGAATGAGCACTGAGGAAGGCCAGGGCGCTGCGCTGCTCCTCGCTCAGGTGGACACTGTTGCTGTTGGTCTCCGAGATCAACAGGTCCCGGATCAGCTGCAGCTGACGCTCCTGCAGGAGACACATGGTGAGGGGGGGGGTGAGTGTGCAGGGAAAACACGGTTACACTTAGTCTCATGGTCATCGAGGGCTGGCTGTTTTATTATCTGATTTAGATGGAGACGAGGGAATAAAACACATACTATAATCAGGGTGGTCTCGTAGTGGTCAGGGAAGGGCACCAAGACTCCCAGCTGAGAGGTTCTGGCTTCGAAACCCTTTCTCAGTTCCCAGTCTACCTTTCTGTAGGTATCCTTAAGCAAGACTCCATAACCACTTAACTGCTCCTGTATGCATCTGTGTGTGTATGCGTCTGTGTGTGTGTGTGTGTGTGTTCTCCGAAGGGAGGCCCACTGTCTCACACTTTGAAAATCGCTGCACTAACCTATTAACTAACAACACAACGTATCAAGACGTTCTAGGAAGAGCAGCGTTGAAGAAGAAAAGGAGAAGAAGAACCCACCAGCTTCTCGTACTCCGCCTCCGCCTTCTGCCTCCGCCGGATCTCCACGTCCACCTGGTTGCGAGCGTGTTTCAGCTTGACCTCCAGTGACCCCCGCTCTGTCTCCACTTTGGCCAGCCCCTCCTTACAGGAGCCCAGCGCCTCGTCCGCCTGGAGCCACTTCTTACGGCACTCCTCGAAGTTGGTCGCCATCAGGATAAACTCTAGAAAAACAAAAAGTTAATAATAAGTAGCAATGAAAAGGCTCCTTTATTTCCCCCCCCCCCCTTCTGTATGATAACCCTATAAATTAATTTCTTTATTAGCCCTTATAGAACACATTACACATGTCATTAGCATAGTGATAATAAATACCTATCCCCAGCTGAAAGGGAGGAAGGGTATTGTGTGCAGAGGACAGAGAGAAGAGAGACGGTGAACAAAAGACATTCTAATGGAAATGCAGTCCATTATCCCCAGTACTTTGAGATGGAAATGGTGACACCACCCACCGGGGCCACTACACACCACTCCAGATCAACCCCAAACTATGGTCATATACTGTATATATTATACACATACACATGTCTATGACCATATATACACATGCATGTATATGATGATAAATGATCAAATACACATGTATGCCTATGGTAATTTACTGTAAAGATACACATCATGATGATCTGTATATATGAGTATATATGATCATGTATATGATCATGTATATGATCATATATGTCTATGATCATAAATACACATGTATGCCTGGTCATATACTGTAGATACACACACGTCTATGATCATATATACACATGCATGTATATGATCATACACATGTCTATGATCGTATATATACACACATGTCTATGATCATATATACTAATGCATGTATATGATCATACACATGTCTATGATCGTATATATACACATATGTATATGATCATATATACACATGTATGCCTATTGCCTATGGTCATATACTGTATATATTATACACATACACATGTCTATGATCATATATACACATGTATGCCTACGGTCTATACTGTATATATTATACACACATACACATGTCTATGATCATATATACACATGTATGCCTACAGTCTATACTGTATATATTATACACACATACACATGTCTATGATCATATATACACATGTATGCCTACAGTCTATACTGTATATATTATACACACATACACATGTCTATGATCATATATACACATGTATGCCTACAGTCTATACTGTATATATTATACACACATACACATGTCTATGATCATATATACACATGTATGCCTACAGTCTATACTGTATATATTATACACACATACACATGTCTATGATCATATATACACATATATGCCTATAGTCTATACTGTATATATTATACACACATACACATGTCTATGATCATATATACACATATGCCTACAGTCACATACTGTATATACACACATACACATGTCTATGATCATATATACACATACACATGTCTACGATCATATATACACATATATGCCTATGGTCATATACTGTATATATACACACATACACGTGTCTATGATCATATATACACATGCATGTATATGATCATACACATGTCTATGACCATATATATACATGCATGTATATGATGATAAATGATCATATATATATATATATATATTGTAGATGTTAATAAGTGTTAATAAAACCCTGTCCACTCACGTGGCTCCACGCCTTCTCTCAGGTGGTCCACATGACGGAGGAAGTCGTCGTACAGGTTCACCACCGAGACCTCCATGGCGCCGTGCTCCCCTACCGGACTACAGTTCATATATTACACACCATATAACACATTATATATATAATAATACTATACTAGTTTCATTACGTCAACAGTCCTACTGTAAGACTGCTCTATGTTAAACCGAATTACCATTGACTGTGCTGTACTGTAGTTTTGTAATGCGTTAGCGTTCTGGTGCGATGGGGCCATCATCAAAACTCGAAATACTTGTTATAAAAACGTTAATGAATGATAGTGGTTAGTGATATACATTTAGATAACAGTACGTACGTGGATGCCATCATATTATTATTATTATCCTGTTATTTATAGATCCTGTCTTGGATCCCACTTATCTGGAATCACGGCAGGCTAACGTTAGCCTGTTCAAGCTTAAAACTGAATCACACTACGATTAAAATGTTATAAGACAATAACATTATATATATATATATATATATATATATACAGTATATATACATGTTGTTACCTGTGATATATCTTCTTCAGATGGGGTCGCACCTAAACCCGAACCGAACCGACATCCAATGTTTCGTAAAAGTTAAACCATTAAAGTGAGTGAGCGGAGGAGCCACACCTACCGCCTGCCTGTCAGCCACCACTCAGACCTTCTGACGACACTCAACAGTTTGAAACCAGCGCCTGATTTTCTTCTTCGATGGTCTTATTGTTGAGAGTGTTTACTCTGTCGCCACCGCCCGGCGGGGGGTTGTTACTGCATCAATATAGAATACACCTATTATATAATATTAGATTAGATTAGATTAGATTAGATTAGATTCTAATGTATTGTCATTGCACAGCACAAGTAAAATACAGCGAAAATAATTTAGCATCTGTTTAGAATTTATCTAACCACTTACAGTTTAAATTGACAGGTTAAAAAAGTCTACTAGGTATTAAATGGGGTATGAGCATAATAATAGGTATATATATATATATATATATATATATATATATATATATATATATATATATATATATACATATATATATATATACAGGTAAGTGAGTATTTAACAGGTGGTGATCAGGGGTATGCAGTTATTGAAAGCAGGATAAATATATATAAATGTAAATGTATATACTATCTTGCATTACATTACATTACATCATTTAGCAGACGTTTTTTATCCAAAGCGACTGACAATAGTGTGTTTCAACAAAGGAAGGTTAGAGAACAACTCGTCACCAGAAGTCAAAAGTGCATTTCCTTCCTAACAAGTCTCCAAGAACTGAGCCAGTGCTCAGGTAGAAGTACAACAATAATAAGTTCAGGTAAAAGTACAATATGTAAAAGTACAGAATAATACAAATACAATACACATAATGTATGAAAGCAAGTATTACAACAGTTGTACCTGGATGATGTGGGTTTTGTTGTTTGTGACCATGTACAGCAGGGATATTCAACTGGCGGCCCGCGGGCCAAATCCGGCCCGCGGGGAGCTTTCTCGTGGCCCCTGGAACACAATCCATATTGTGTAAATGTAAAAAAAAAAAAAAAATAATAATAATATATATTAATTATTTTTTTTTTAAATCATTTAAATAAATGTCAATATATGTTCGCTATTTTGTTATCCGAATTAAATGTGTCCAAATTATTTCTCCCTCAATAGTTCTTAAAAGGCAATCTTGCATTGGACTGATCAGCGTGTAATTATCGTGACATCGTGTCAATCTCGTTACTCTCATTACTGATCCAAAATGAGCTGATGATGATTTTGTATTTATTTTACCATCACACGCCAATCCTAGACCTTTATGTTTAATATGTCAAATAACTGTTTCAGTCTGCAAGGTTGCTAATGTGAGGCGCCACTATGAGACCAAGCATGCTGCTAACTTCAATGCTGCTTACCCGCCTGGTAGCACAGCTAGACGTGGTAAAATAGAAATACTTAAATCTTCTTACACTGCATCAACCACTATTCTTACAACTGCTTATACAGCCCAGGAAAAGGCCACTGCTGCTTCTCTACGAGTGATCGCTTTAGCCAAAAAGAGAAAGACATTCACTGACGCTGAAGTTGTGTAGGAGGAGTGTACTCTGACACATTGGGAAGTCGAAGAGTAGAGGTACTGTTTGAGGACTGTTTTTCAGCATTAATTGCCGATCTCAAATCTACAGAGTACATCGCTGTCGATGAATCGACTGATGCAACAGATACGGCACAGCTCTCGCTGTTTGTGAGGTACTTCGATGGTGACGTTTTTAAAGAGGAGTTGTTATGCCTTTTACCACTGATAACCAGCACTACAGGTGAAGTGATTTTCGCTGCAGTTTGGAGTTTTTTTGAAGAGAAGGGTTTGGATCTAGGTAAGATCAACCTTCTCGTTACCGATGGCTGCCCGTCCATGATTGGGAAAGAAAGGGGCTTTGCATCTCGCTTATGTGCAGAGCATCCCACAGTGAACACACTGCATTGCATCATACATCAATCAGTTCTGTGTGCGAAATTGTCAGGGGAGTTGAAAGAAGCAATGGAGACTGTCATAAAAATTGTGAATCATATTCGCTCGACGTCAGGTCTGCAGCACCTACTACTACTACTACAATAATAATAATAACAATAATCATTATTATTATTGCATGGTTGGTTGTACAATAACAATGGCATTTGTTCATTTTCGTTGTCACAGTCTTGTGGCCCTCGCCTTCAAGACATTTTACAATTGTGGCCCCCTTCCTAATCTAGTTGAATACCCCTGATGTACAGTGTATATGGTGTCAACAACACTAGTACTATCACAACTATTATGTTATGGTCTCCATACCCGTGTATTGTATTGTGCAAGATATGCATATTTCTAACTATATCTATCTTACATGAGTTGACAAAAGTCCACAAATTGTTAACTAACTGCTGAGCCAGAGTGCAGAGGGCCCCGCACGAATTCCGGACAACGGCAACCACCCATCAGGGCATTCATGGATGACCTCACAGTCATGACAGAATCAGTCCCAGGCTGCCGGTGGATTCTGAAGGGGCTTGAAGAGCTGGTGGAGTGGGCCCGGATGCGTTTCAAACCCGCCAAATCCAGATCAATGGTGCTGAGGAAAGGGAAGGTGGTGGACAAGTTCCGGAGGTGATCCGAAGGTGGCTAAAGCAGGGATCCAAGTGAGGACTGGCAGGAAATGGAGGGCAGAGGAAGCAGTTCAAGAGGCAGAGGCAAGGCTGCGTCACAAGAGCCTGGTGGGAGTGGTCACACGAGGTCGAGCTGGGCTAGGATCCTTTCCAACTCCCCAAATGAACACCAGGGGGAAGGAAGGGCGCCGTCTTGTTCAGGAGGAGGTGAGAGCAGCAGTGGAGGAGACAAGAACCTGCAAGGCAGTGGGAATGAAGCAACAGGGAGCTTGGACAAGATGGGAGAATGCGGTTGAGAGGAAAGTGACCTGGGCTGAGCTTTGGAAAGCCGAGCCTCACCGCATCAAATTCCTAATCCAGGCAGTGTAGGATGTGCTTCCAAGCCCGTCAAATCTGCACACATGGGGCATAGCAGAGACACCAGCATGCCCATTGTGTTCCAAGCGAGGAACCCTGGAACACATCCTCAGTTGCTGTACAAAGGCACTTGGAGATGGACGGTACAGGTGGAGGCATGACCAAGTCCTGAAGACCATTGCCAAGCTTTGTCACCAAGCCATCAGCGCAGGACTGGCGTGGTCAAAGCAGTTCCGACACTCCAAGGACACCATCGCCTTTGTCAGAGCTGGGGACAAGCCAACTTCTGCCAGAAAAACATCTGCAGGCATCCTGACGTCTGCAAGAGACTGGCAGTTGTTGGTGGACCTTGAACATCAGCTGAAGTTCCCCAGCCATATTGCAGTCACCACCCTGCGACCAGACATTGTTCTTGTGTCTGAGTCCACCAAGCAAGCTGTGCTGCTGGAGCTGACAGTCCCGTGGGAAGATCGCTTGGAAGAAGCCTTTGAAAGGAAGCTCTCCAAGTACGCAGGACTGGTCAGCGACTGTCAGCAGGCTGGTTGGAGAGCAAGGTGTTTCCCGGTGGAAGTTGGATGCAGAGGATTCGCAGCCCGTTCCTTGGTCAGAGCCTTCGGCAGTTTAGGCATCGAGGGAGTGAGAAAGAGGAGAGCCATCCGCAGTACCACCGATGCGGCAGAGAGGGCCTCAAGATGGCTGTGGCTCAAAAGAGGGGAGCTATGGAGTCATGGTAGCTAGCTAGCCATCTGGACACAAGTTGGGGTCTGATCAGCCCCGGCTGGGTCACCTGGAGGAGGGCGTATGATGTTGCGAGACCCGAAACGTCCTATGATTCCAGGAACATCACTGAAGATGTGTCCAGACTAGGCATCAGTAGATGTATGTACACAGTGCATATTTCTAACTATATCTATCTCTTACATAAGTTGACAAAAGTCCACAAATTGTTGCTTCGCATTCTCCAATGTGCATTCTGTATTCAATAGGCATATCTTGCACAATACAATACACATTTATAAAGAAAATAACACAATAGTTTTAACTGCTACTATTACTACTATTACTTGTTTATCCCACATTCATTTAGTGTCAAGCTTTTACAGCACATGGGAAAACCATCACAACTCCTGTATTCTGTTCTTCATAAATGTGTATTGCACTGTGCAACAATATCTTTATTTAATACAGTTGTTTCATTTAACTTCATTCATTGAATGAATCCATCAAAACAACATGGGAGAATGTGAAACGATAATATGTTGGATTTTTGTCAATTTGTGGACAAGACAGATAAGCACCCTAAGAGACTGTGAGTTAGTGGTGTCCTCTGTGAGGGGATTTGGCACATGATAAAGCAGCATCGTTATTCAGCCACTAACTAAGACGTGCAGGACATAATGAATATAACACAGACACCACCGTGGAGACGCACACACACACACACACACACACACACACACACACACACACACACACACACACACACACACACACACACACACACACACACACACACACACACATAGTGTTAATAAGCAGTCTGGGCATTAGAATGCAGGGTATGTACAGTATTGTTGGGCGTGATGGTATGTGTTTATACGTGTGCATGTATGTCTTCATTCTTCACCGTGTCGCAGGATCCATTAGCGTTGCTTATCCGTCAATATGAGCTCTCTGGCGTTATCAATAATTCATCGCCATTTGTACAATTCCTCCTGTCGCAAATCATCGCACTTTTCAAATGGCTTCGTTATACACGATTGCTGGCTGCCATCATTTGGTTCTGACCGGACGGCTAATGCTGTCAGGAAGTGTTGTTTGACGTAAACAAAATGAGCTTTGGAAAGGATGTCATTAATTTTGCAAAACAGAGCCGTTACAACGAATATAGCCTTTTAGCCTAATGTATGTGTAATGTATACTGTAGTAAGTGCATGTCCAGTGCAGAAATGCCCAAGATATGATTTGTTATTTGGTATAAGAGCCAACATTATAGGCCCAGTCTTAATTTGTTTAAATACAGCACTTCATTCAGGTCATTTTCTATCTTTCTTCCCTCATATATTATTAAATCATTCATCGGTTTTGTTCTGATAGTTTTTTCCCAATGTCCACCACCTCTTGAGCCAGGCACAGCCCCCACCCCAACCTGCTCCTGCTGCTGTAAGGCCTTTAAATCAGTACTTATTAATTAGTATAAATATTATTATAATTCTAATTATTGTTTTAAGCTTTATAAATGTAATGAATTATTAATATTAGTATTACAATTATTAAAAGCTTTATATATAAAATGCATTATTATTATTATTATTATTATTATTATTATTATTATTATTATTAATAATGTTATTATTATAAAGCGTCTGGTGAATGTTTCAACGACCAGCCGTGTCCCCAAAGATCGAATTGAAATTGAAACACAAACTTTTTTGGAAGCCCCCCGTGGATCCTAGTGGAGGTTCTAGAATATGTCCATGGGAGGATTGTGCTGACCATGGAGTGAAGATGGTCCTCTCAGGATGCATGGTTCTGTAATGGACCCGCAAGCAGCCTCGGGAGAATTACCTCAGGCAGACAGCCTAGACCTACTTAGCAGACGCGAACTTCCCATCTCCTGTACATCCATTCCCCCTTTTGAAAGCGCAGCACACATAGGCTACTTCATGTAATAACAACAACAACAACAGCATCAACATCAGGGTGCTTTGAATAGTGCTTCCTCCGAGGTGATGGAGAATCATACCTCTACCTCTCCTGCACATACATTTGTACAGATTTTGAACTACTTATTTTTTGTTTGTGATCTTATTTTCTTAGCCTGGACAAGCTCTCCGCACAACAATTGAGCTGTAATACATTAGCAGGAACCCCCTCCCTGACATAACAACGTGACAATAGCACTAACGTGGAAAGCAACACTCATCACCGGCATCAATTGAGCTGAGCGGTATGGATCAAGCCGATGCTAAGATGAAAGGTATGCTTGTGTGTTTATGAGTGTGTGTTTGAGTGCTTGAATGTCTAATTCATTCAATTACCAGCAAGAGTGCTTCCTGGCAGATGCAAAAGGCAAAGGCAAAGCTGGACAGAAAACACACCAACACGTCCAGGGAGGTGCACGACCCCCCCCCCCCCACCCCCCCCTCAACACAGGGAGGAGTGAGCTTTAGACACAGACGCCTCTATCAAATATAATTTATTTGTTTATGCTTGCTTTAAAGGGTGTATCACATTACTTAATGGAGGGACAGGAACATTCATCAACTATATTTTCTGGATAAAAAAATGCATTATTTGGCATAATGTGGTACTGTTTATAAATTGTTACTGTAAAGTTATTCTTAGGTGATAAACAACTTATAAACAGTATTGAAAAAGCCCTGTAGTTTCCACAAAAGTGTCTTAAGAACCAGGCAGTGCTGTAAGTCGTATATATTGTTAAGAGGATGCAGACTAAATTAAAAAACTTTAGCATCTGCTCAGTAAATCTAGTTTGAGTCTAGACTCAGAGCTTATTTAATAATTCACAAAATCACTTAAAACGTCAGCACCCCATTACTCTGTTCTTAGCTTATGTTTTTGTCAAATTAAAATTAAAATAAATAATTAAATCCAGTTAAATAAAATTAAAATACAATTCAATAAAATAAAATATTAAACTCTTAATTGTAGGAGTAATGACTTTATGGAAGGCAAAGTGAAAAGTGATAAACTATTGTAAAACTAGGCTGCAATCCAAATCCTGCTATCCGTGTCCAAAGTCATGCCTTGATGGCACTGCATGCAAAGCGGTGTTATGAAACACCTTGAAGATATTGACTAGCTAACCCATATTGACTAACTAACCCATTAGGACTAACTAACCCATTAGGACTAACTAACCAATATTGACCATCAATTCAGCTTTGAGCATCTCGCATCACAGTTTTCCGTTATTTACCCTGAAGATTGCCACGTTCCGAGTCATGAGAACCAATTTTAAGGCAAGCAAACTATTCAACAATAAACCAAAAAAAAATGGTAAACAATATAAATAGATATATATATATTTATATATCTATTTGTATAATATTTCAGGACTTTTTTATGCCCACGGTGCAAATAGGAATGACAATAATCAGAATGATGGCGATTGCGACGGTGACCAGTGCCCCTAGTTTACAGGCCTTGGCCCGGCGAAGATGGGCCTCCTTGCGCCGGAGGAGGGCATCGTACCCTGGGGTGTAGGTGTCCTCCATCCAGAAGTCCATGTTGGTGGGGTTCAGAGACTCCTGGCCCTACGGAGAAGACCAATACCGTCAAACAGTGTGCCAAGTGAGACCTCAAGTAGATTCCCTACTAGAGGCCCCTACTTTACCACCAGGTGTGAGTGTGTGATTGGCAAATTGTGTGACTAAATGTGACTCAAAGTGACATCACACAGTGAGAGTGTCCACCCTCAGATGTAGGACGATAGATAGATGAGCCGACCAGTTGGTACAGTCCGCTGGGTAGGCTGGTAGACTGATCTAGTCATCGTCAATCAGGGGTGGACACGCCCACTGTGTGATGTCACCATGTCAAGGACCATTTCAGTCACACTTAATGTTGGACACTGCTGGTCAAATAGTGGCCCTTTAATTGTTGACCTGTTAACAGACTCTGAGATGTACGCTTATTGTTATTGATCGATGTTGCTCAAGGATACACATAACAAGAAAACGATCCTAAGCCTTTCTTAAGCTTTATAAATGGGCAATATTTCAACATCAGAGCGATGTATTCTTTTTAAATTAACAAAAACTGCCGATGCAAAAATACATTTGTTTCTCTTCTTTTCAAAGCCCCACAGAAGTATGTCAGCCTTTTTTATAGGCCAACCAAGGACAGATCCTACCTGAGTGTTTAAGGGGGAGATGGGTGATTCTCTGTCGTGAAGGGCCCAGATGGGCCTTCCCATCCCCTCAGACAACCGGGGCGCCATGACCTTCCCAGAGGCCATCCCTCCCATCAGACTGGTGTCCTTCTGCTTGAACAAGCTCGAGTTGAACATTTGCTCCACCAGCGTCGGGGGCTTCTGGGACAGCAGGTTGGTGGTGCTGTTGGACTGATCCACCTGAATAGTGGAGAGAAGAAGCAACGTTAGAGCTCGAACAAGCCCGTGAAATATGGGATAAAAGAGTGTCCTAAGACATAGTTAGTATATCATCTAATACTACAACTACTATCAATTACTGATACTAAAATTACTACTTTATTATTGCTAATGAGCAATGTGTCTCCATCACAAACAATATGTAGCAAAGCTAAATCACAAACAATATGTAGCAAAGCTAAATGAGCCAATAAGCTAACAACGGATTACCATCACAAAGATTCCCGCTGTTTCAGAGTGTGGGTACACACACTTAGCTATCAAGAGGTGTGTACTGTAATACTACATATCTACATATTTCATTTTAAACTCAAAAGTAATTTAAATGAATTACAGCATATTATGCACATACATCATGCATAGATACACATACACAACCACAACCACACAGACACACAGACACACACACACACACACACACACACACACACACACACACACACACACACACACACACACACACACACACACACACACACACACACACACACATATGATTAGTGATGAGAACAAAAATCCAATAATATCAGTAGTAGAGAGACTTACCTGTACACCTTTTTCATACAGAGCCTTGTGGTCCCTGCCCTTGGAGAAGGAAACAGACCACTCCCGTGCCGAGTGGGACACACTGGGCCTCTTGGAGTCAGAAAGGTTCCCCTCCTCGCCCGGGACCCTGGAGGCCCGTCGGGAGAACGCTTCCTTTCCCTCCTTGGAGCCTCCGGGGCCCTCGCCACAATCGGCGGGCCCCCCGGGGTTCCACCGACTCCAGTCCGGGCTGGCCCCGCCGGTGTCGGGGTACAGGAGCCCCGACACGGACAGAGGCTGGGGGTCCGACGTCTCTGACCCCGGTGTCACCGGGTGGCTGCTGAAGGAGGACACGCCGGCGCTGAGGGGCTCCAACCACCGACCACCGCCGCGTCCTCCCCCCCCGCCGCCGACGACAATGGGCTGCTGGATCTTCTCGTCGAGGCGCTGCAGGGCCGACAAGACCTGGGAGATCTCAGACTTGACCTCGGCCAGGGACTCCAGCTGCCGCTCGATCTGGCTCATGCGCAGGAGCAGCTTGCAGACGCTGGCCTTGAGGCCGTCGTCGCTGCTCTCCAGGGAGTGGAAGAGCCGCTGGAGTTGCCCCAGGCGACCCCTCCTGCCCTCGGGGGTGTCCTGGTTCACCGCCGCCATCCCCTCGCTGGGGTGCAGCACTCCCGTCGAGCCGCACATGCTCATGTCGTCCAGGAAGCGGAAGATGGCGCTGATGTCGTCCTCCCCGAACTCGGGGTCATCCAGCGAGGTCATGAAGGACAGGCGGTCGGCGTGCACCAGGCTGCGGAGCCGGCGGGGGTCCGGCGGGTCGGTCTGGGTTCCCTGAGCCCTGGGCCCGTCGCCTCGGGCCATGAGGACGCTGTGGCTGAAGTCCCCGCCGAAGGACCCCCCGAGTTTGCTGATGGCCGGGGAAGACCGCCGAGGGAACTGAGCCCCCGACGATTCCAAGACCGACCCCATGCTGCCCAGGCCCACCTTGTCCTCCAGACTGTGGCTCTTGTTGGCCCAGATGGACCTCTGGCTCCTTGGAGGTTGCAGGTGACGTGAGGGGGACCAGTCGGCCTTTGACCTCGGCCCAAAGTAGGTGGAGTCCTGCAGGTCATCCAGGCTCTCGTGTTTGACCTGTGGCTCCGGTAGATGCTGACTGGCCGTGGGAGACGGATACGGGTTGTGCAGCGTGTCGGAACTCAGGTTATTGAAGGACTTCTGCACTTTGCCGGGACTGGGGGACTCACTGCTTATGGTCACCTGGGGGATCAGAGGAGGCTGGTTGTGGAAATCCTTTTTAAAGATGTTTCTCTTCTGACCGACGACGGACTCCTGCTCATCCTCGAAGACCTCCGGAGGGACCGACTCCCCGCTGGACTCGCTGTCGGTCTCCAGGGGCAGGTAGATGTTCTGCATGTCCTGGCTGGCAAACCGATCGCCCGCAAATATGGGGGTGTTGTACGGCCAGCTGAACGACAAGGCCCTCGGTCTGGCCGGAGGAGAGGAGGACACGAGTGAGATGGGATCCGGCGGGAGGCTTCCGCGCTTGTGGGCTGAGTAATTGGATTTGGGGAAGAGTAAGTGCTGATCCACGGGCCGGCTGCCAATGTCGGAGTGGGAACGAGCTCTCTCCCTTCCGGTAAAGCTCAGCAGATTGACTCCCAGCCCGGCGGGTCCCGGCGAGTGGGGGGGGTTAGGAGGGATGGCCGCCTCGCTCCTCGTCATCCATTGGCCGCCGGGGGCGTCGTCTCCGACGCCGCTCGTCATCTGAATGAGGTTGAAGATGGTGACGATGTCGGCGGCCACGCCTATGGGGGAGAGCCCCTGGCTGCGGGTGGCCACGCGGTCCCGGAAGAGCGTGGCGGGGAAGCAGGGGTCGCGGCTGGCCGCCGCAAACAGCAGGCTGCGGAGCTCCACCAGGTGCTCCAGGTCGAAGCGGGTGCTCACCATGCGACAGAGGTCCTGGAAGGAGAGCCAGTGGCGCATGTTGGCCAGCTCCTCCAGGATGCCCAGCAGCACCAGGGGGTACTCCTGCTGGAGGTTGGCCATGGTTCACCGGTGCAGCGCTGTCGTTTGTGTCAGGGGTGTCAAACTGAAAGGAAAAAAAAGGAAGGATCACTGATATGATGTGATGTTCTGATATTGGTTAGTTATGTCTTGCCCTGATTCATGAGACTAAAGGCTATAATTGAACAATGACTAAAAATAGAATAAAAATAAGAAAGTGGACCACCTATTTATGTATGGTGAGGGTAGGGTGTGTGCATACAAACATTGGGAGCAAACAACATCACTTCGTATTCGGCTCGTCAACATGAATGCCTCGCGCTCCCTTTCTGTAATGTATTTACGCGCTTGTTTGAGACGCGAATAGTTTGGCGTTTGGCGTTTGATTGCGTTTGATTATTACACATATGGCTATATCGGTCATTATCACATCACAAGGAAGACATCGAACCCGGAAAAATACGGCGACCTTGTTTTAGCGCCTTAAAATAACTGACCATCTGACGCGTAACGACCCCCGACGGCTCACTTAACGCAGCGGTGATGATGCTGTCTGTGCCACATAGGTCCAGGACCACATAGGTGGTCTATAATATCTTAGATTTGTACACACAAACGAATACCGACATTACATACAGTTATTTTAAGACATTAACACACTTTTACCCCCCACGAAGCCTCTAGAAGGACCAGGAGGACACATCATCCCACTCACCCGCATCCACTGACAGACGCTCGGAAGGTCATCCGCGGAGCGAACCACGTTAGGTTGACAAACCAGTCCCCGAATAAGTGTCGCACCAGATCACGTCCCGCCAGGTATACATCCAGGCCGATCCGATATCATATCGGCTTCGTCTTTGTTAGAAATAACGTACTGACTACAGCGTACACCTCAGGCATAGACAGAGAGCGAGAGAGAGAGAGAGAGAGGAGAAATTTAGAAAATCAGGTCATCTTCCCACAAGTCCCCAGAGGGGGACCTGAAAACCATCTATCCAAACGGCTTCCCCTGTAAAACATCCTCATGTCAAGTCACTAACACTTGATGAATCACACCAGCAGAGACATGTGCTTGGCAAGAGGTCCATGCAGTAAGGATGGAGGAGGGTGGGTAGGGCTATATGGTCCAACGTCAGCATGTTGTCTCAGCTGGCCAGAGAGCCAAATGGTTTGACCATTGTGCACCAAGTGTTTCTTCACAAAATCAAAGATTAAATATGGATGGCTGCTAAGCGAGGCACCTAAGGCATGCACAGGCCTACTTGGCGGCTACCCATCAATCCTGAAGTGAACTTCTGAGTCCTGTGAAAAGTGTACACAGAGGGTGCCGGTCCGTCCATCCATGTGAGTCAGTATGACCCTACATTATCATCCTTAAAGGGCTGTACTTAAAACACCATTAGGGGTGAGGGGAGGGGGAGAGAGGGGAGAGAGGAGAGAGAGCTTTCATCCTCTAGTAGCACAGTGCATTGCTGCAATCAGACCTATCTCCTGTTCACCTTGGACCTCTATCAGCCTCCTGTACTCGGGCTCCGTGGGAATCAATAGAGTGAAGAAGTTAATGATGACACAGGAAAGCGTGTATTGTTCACCGCACTCCCGACCTACAGGTGTCCCACACACACACACACACGTGCGCGCGCACACACACACACACACACGTGCGTGCACACACACACACGCACGGCCGGGGTAAATGCATGCTTGATTTTATGTATGCATTATTAACTCGGTGCTTTTGGGTGATTCCCAAAAGAACCGTGGGACAAATTTCCCTTAAGACTTCCAGTAGTACATGTGTAACATAACACAGTTCAATTCAAGAAGAACAACAATGCTGCAAAGTGTTACCTTAAAGATTCTGTATTTTCTACATTGGTATATAAATGCAATTGACCAATCGATATACATACACAATACAAAACATCACTTTACTATACATATTTTACAAATCAAACGGTGAAAACCGTTAACAGTAAACAACACTTCAGATGAGTTGAGATTCCCGCTCTCTGCTCTTCTTCTTCTTCTTCTTCTTCTGTGGTGGATTCGGGGCGGTCGTGGCCACCGTCGGAGTCAGAGAGGGATTCAGAGCCGGATCCAACAGAGGATTGAGGGCCAGCAGATTCACGAGGTCATGAGTGTCCACACCTGGGGGTGAGATGTTCCAACATCAACAACCATTATTTGCTACCACAATAGATTACATTATACATTATGATAATCATTTAGCAATCAAGGATGCTTCTGTCCAAACCGACTTACAAGTGCATTCAGCATTGGCAGACAAGAGAACTACTACTCACCAGAAGTCATAAGTGCATGGTCCAGGAAGTTCTAATTATTAATGATGTCCTAATTATGATATAGTGATAGTATTATGATCGTATATGATAGTATTATGATAGTATTATGACAGTATTATGACAGTATTATGATATGATTGATATTGATATATGATGATAATATCATATCATACGATCGCCATCGTATGATATTATGATTTTACTGTGTGTCTAATTTTACCCTGTCTGTAAAGCACCTTGAGTATCTAGAAAAGCGCTATATAAATTGAATGTATAATTTATAATAATTATTTCATTATGATAGTATTATGGTATTATGATAGTATTATGATATGATGATAGTATTATGATATTATGATAGTATTATGATATGATGATAGTATTATGATAATATGATAGTATCATGATATGATGATAGTATTATGATATGATAGTATTATGATAATATGATAGTATCATGATATGATGATAGTATTATGATATGATAGTATTATGATAATATGATAGTATCATGATATGATGATAGTATTATGATATGATGATAGTATCATGATATGATGATAGTATTATGATATGATGATAGTATTATGATAATATGATAGTATCATGATATGATGATAGTATCATGATATGATGATAGTATTATGATGTCAGGACAGCAGAGTCACTGCCCATCTTCCACCGCAGTCTAAAAAGCCCTCAGGAAGCACAACCCTGACCCTTCCTCTTAAGTATCGGGTCTTGTTAGCTCTATGGTTGGCCAGTGCTTGTTTGTTATCTTTTTCTTACAAGCTTGTGTCTATTGGCTTCACTATTTGTCATTGCCCCGAGACTGGACTCTCGCCCTCTTCCTATGTTGAATGCACATACGGTATTGTAGTTTTGGACAAAAGGGTCTGCTGTTGTTATGTAATGTAATTGTCTTGATTCATCTAGACGTATCAGTCCTGTTGTCTAGATCAACACGTGTCCAAAGATGTGTCCTGACCTGGGTTCTCCTCCTGGACCCCGGGGTCCGGACCGGCCTTCTGGAGGGACACCCGAGCCAGGGCAGCCACCTCCGTCATGAAGGCCTCCTCTGCTTCCTGCCGGGAGGACCCCAACAGTGCATTGCATTACGAGGAGCGCTTAATTCCAGACAACCATTACAGCGCTTCTTCACAACGAGACCGAAGAAGACCCTAAGTACGATGACCAGGGAGGTGGAAGTGCACCACTTACCAGGAGCTGCATGTGGACCTTTTCCACGTCCCGGTCCTGGGATACTCTCTGCCGCCGCAGAGTCTCGAACAGCACTTCCTGTCCGAGGTGGTGGTGCTCCAGCAGCTTCCTTTTCTGTTGCTCCACCCTTTTAGCCCCGAACACGACAAGAAACACACAGAGAAAGAAGAACGGTCCAGGTGAGAAGTCCTGGTGGTTTGGAGAGGGAGACGGTAACTGGGTTTCCATCTAACAGTCGAAGCTATTAGGTGTATTAGGTGTATTAGGTGTATTAGGTGTATTTCTATCAACTAGTTGGGGCGAAAAAACGGTTTGGGCGGTGACATAGAACACTTGAGAAGAAACCCACAGCGTTAGTCACAGGAGTTCAAAGTTCGCTACGTCAGAAATGATTTGGCAAAGTTGCTTCCATTCCGCTTTGGCGAAAGAACTCGATTCGAATCAGTCCAAAAACCACCTCAATTTTTATGCGAATCAGAGGAAGTTGATTCGCCGTTTCCATCAACATTTTCTAATGCGATACTTTAAAACAGGAAATTGAAATATGGTGATGGAAACCCGACTAGTGGTTTCAGTGGTCACTCACCTCTGTTGAAACTCTTCACTGGTCAGGTTCCTCTCCCAGTTGGTCAGCTCCCTCAGCAGGGCCTGGTGGAAGAGATGGCTGCTCTCCCGTCGTGCCGTCTCTTCTGTGGAGAATTCAACCCACAACCCACCCGTCACACACAGGGGATATCTTGTCACCCTAGCGCTGCATCCAGGGTTCAAAATGCAACAACAGATTTGAACATTTGACAAAAAAGGGTTTCATTTTCTTTTTAAACATTGTGTTTATTGATTTTCTGCATAAAATAGACTGATGTGTTTTGAAGTGATATCTTTAAGACACATCAGTCAACCCAACCACTCCCCTTTCCACTTCTGTAAAATGTATACATAGCCACTTTCACTATAACATGTATACAGAGCTACTTGCAGGATAACATGTATGTATATCGTGTGTGTAGGTGTGTGTGTGTGTGTGTGTGTGTGTGTGTGTGTGTGGGGCTCCTTTCATCTCACCTTTGACTGACTCCCGTACACTCGACTGGTCCTGCTGCAGTCTGGTGGTCACCTCCTCCATGTGGGAGTAGTACCTCTGGACCAGGGCACTGAGGGAATCCTTGGTCAGGTACACGCTCTCCGAGGCAGCCTCGGCCAGGTGAGGCTGGAACAGACAGGAGACGGGAACAGCAGTCAGGATCATCAGACAGGAACCACAGACAGTGAACCACAGACAGGGAACTACAGACAGGGATCAACAGACAGGGATCAATAGACAGGGATCAACAGACAGGGAACAACAGACAGGAACCACAGACAGGGAACCACAGACAGGGATCAACAGACAGGGATCAATAGACAGGGATCAACAGACAGGGAACAACAGACAGGGAACCACAGACAGGCACAGCAGACAGGAACAGAAGACAGGGATCAACAGACAGGGATCAACAGACAGGAACAGAAGACAGGGATCAACAGACAGGGATCAACAGACAGGCACAGCAGACAGGAACAGACAGGGATAGAGTTTGAGCGTGGAAGGAAAAAGAGTCATTGAGCAGAAGCCTTGCATTATCCCAAGTGACATAAGATAAACTTGAGTGTTACGTTTATTTAATTAATTAAAGCACATTTAAAATAACAACAACATGATTGCCCCAAAGTGCAAAGTACAGATACGTTTATGATACATTTAGTCATAAGTGCACCAACATCAGCACAGTAATTACAGGGAACAGAAACATGAAGGCACAGACTGAGATCAAAAAGTGCTTCCACTCAACCTATCAGAAACACTTTATGTCTCTGCACCGGGGACATCAGATGATCTCAAGACTAGTGCTGCCACTAGACACGATAAAACCAAGAGTCTGCATACCTTCAGTCCTTCGTCATCGGGCTGTTGGCAGTCCTGTGTGTCCTCCATGCGTGTCCAGACCGCCTGGCTCAGGGCGTTGCCCACCAGGAGCTGGGCGTGGCCCTGGAGGAGCTCCGTGGCCGTCTCCAGCTCGGAGAGGAACTCCTGCTGGAAGCTGTGGCCCACCAGACGGCTCTCTGCCTCCAGGTGTCTCTCGGCCAGGCTGGCCCCGCTGTCCTGCGTTGGCACAAAGACAGTCGTCACGGCTCCCTCTCTTGGACCGGAGACTACCTGGGGGCTCCCCTCTTGGACCGGGACTACCTGGGGGCTCTCCCTCTTAGACCTGGACTACCTGGGGGCTCCCCCTCTTAGATCTGGACCACCTGGGGGCTCCCCCTCTTAGACCTGGACTACCTGGGGGCTCCAATCTGGGACCTGGACTACCTGGGGGCTCCCCCTCTTGGACCAGGACTACCTGGGGGCTCCCCCTCTTAGACAGTGGACTACCTGGGGGCTCCCCCTCTTAGACCTGGACTACCTGGGGGCTCCAATCTGGGACCAGGACTACCTGGGGGCTCCCCCTCTTAGACAGTGGACTACCTGGGGGCTCCCCCTCTTAGATCTGGACCACCTGGGGGCTCCCCCTCTTAGACCAGGACTACTTGGGGGCTCCCCTGCTTGGACCTGGACTACCTAGGGGCTCCCCCCCTTGGACCGTGGACTACTTGGGGCTCCCCCTCTTGGACCGGGACTACCTGGGGGCTCCCCCTCTTGATTCTGGACAATAAGTCCGATTACTAAAGCTCCCAGTCAACACATAAACAAAGAAACTAAAGGGATATGTATGGGATAGGTATGTGCTCAGTAGAGCGCATACCTCCGCCACACCAAAAATCTGTGCCAAAATCGAATCAACTGTTCCTTGGAGCATAAGTAACATAACCACCAAGTTTCGTCCAATGCCGTACAGAACTTTTAAAGTTATCTTGCTAACTGACGAACAACACGACCATGAGAACAGCGCCCACCTTGCGTTGGTCCTTCGTAGCCGAGTTGTGGCCCGGCCGGCTGTGGTGCGGCGCGTCCCCGAGGTCGGGTCGGGCCAGAGCCTTCAGCTTGGACAGCCTCATCTCCCGCAGCACACGGAGGCAGAAGTGTCGGGACAGGAAGCACGTCTGCACGGCCAGCAGGAGGCGCTCCTGTTTCCTCTCCATCAGCAGCCCTGCCGGTCTGGACCACAGTGTGTATTACTAGTATTTATGACGCCATAAAACACTCCAAAAAACAACTCAACAACATGTCTCTTTTATGAGAGATATATAGATCAACGTCGGTTCATTTCATCAAGTGTCACGTCTGACTCCGCTCTGACCCCACCTGTCCAGCATGTAGCTCTGCCGGACCACGGTGGTCTGCAGGGTCTTTATCTGCTGCTCCGTCAGGTGACGGAGGCAAGCCAGCACCACGGCGGTCTCCTCACACCACAGCTGGAGCAACAAACATACAAGCACATACACATACAGTACTTCAGAGGCAGGATCGAGTGTTTGGCTTGGCCTCTTAAAGTGCAAGTAAATCACGCTCGCTCTCGCTCGCTCTCTCTCTCGCTCGCTCTCTCTCTCGCTCGCTCTCTCTCTCTCTCTCTCTCTCGCTCTCGCTCGCTCTCTCTCTCTCGCTCGCTCTCTCTCTCTCTCTCTCTCTCATAAAAACCTGCTCACCGACACTGAAGAACATATTCATGACTACAAATTCACACTCATTCTTGCTTTGTGGTTTATGGATTTTAATATTACGCCTCCGTATGATTATTGAGGGTCCAATATCCACATCATTGATTAGACTATAAAACTGGGTATTGCAATCATTTGAGTTGCACGATGACAAAATACCATAAACTATGATGATAATAATAGTAATAATAAGAATGGGTTATTAACCGGCCCTAAACTGAACCACTGAGACTGCAGCTCTTCATGAGGTCTGATTTTATTGACGCGCCTGCTGCAAGGAGAAGACATTTACTACCCGTCTCTCCTCATCTATCACTGACCCCTCTGTAACTACCTGTCTCTCCCCTGACCCCTCTGTAACTACCTGTCTCTCCCTGACCCCTCTGTAACTACCTGTCTCTCCCTGACCCCTCTGTAACTACCTGTCTCTCCCTGACCCCTCTGTAACTACCTGTCTCTCCCTGACCCCTCTGTAACTACCTGTCTCTCCTCATCTATCACTGACCCCTCTGTAACTACCTGTCTCTCCCCTGACTCTCTGTAACTACCTGTCTCTCCTCATCTATCACTGACCCCTCTGTAACTACCTGTCTCTCCTCATCTATCACTGACCCCTCTGTAACTACCTGTCTCTCCTCATCTATCCCTGACCCCTCTGTAACTACCTGTCTCTCCCTGACCCCTCTGTAACTACCTGTCTCTCCTCATCTATCACTGACCCCTCTGTAACTACCTGTCTCTCCCCTGACCCCTCTGTAACTACCTGTCTCTCCTCATCTATCACTGACCCCTCTGTAACTACCTGTCTCTCCTCATCTATCCCTGACCCCTCTGTAACTACCTGTCTCTCCTCATCTATCCCTGACCCCTCTGTAACTACCTGTCTCTCCTCATCTATCCCTGACCCCTCTGTAACTACCTGTCTCTCCTCATCTATCCTTGACCCCTCTGTAACTACCTGTCTCTCCCATGACCCCTCTGTAACTACCTGTCTCTCCCTGACCCCTCTGTAACTACCTGTCTCTCCTCATCCATCCCCAACCCCTTGGTCACTACCTGTCTCTCCTCATCCATCCCCGACCCCTTGGTCACTACCTGTCTCTCCTCACTACCTGTCTCTCCTCATCCATCCGGTCCCTTATGTCCTCCAGTTGGGTCTTGGTCTCCGCCTCCGCCTGCTCCCGCTGTGCCACCAGCCTCTCCTCGAGGTCCGCCCACAGCTGTCCGAGGCGCTGGGCGGGGAGCTGCGACCGGGGAGGAAGAGCGCCGAGGAAGACCTTCTTGGCCACCTCTCCCACTCTTCTGGACCAGGACGAGTGAAGCTTCTAGAGGACAAAAATGCACACACACACTCACGAATGTCAAAACTGACTAACCATTAGTCACTTTATTGTTATTTTTCTTATTATATTTCTTATATTTTTTTAGAATTTCATACTGGAGGGAATGGGGAGTAAGCATTCCATTGTGCTTGATGCAAATGGCCAATAAAAATCTTGTATTGTGTATCTTGTACACACACACACACACACACACACACACACACACACACACACACACACACACACACACACCCTCCAGAGATCACAGAGGGCCTCGATCACTCGGTCGTCCTGCTGCAGCTCCAGGTTGCTGCTCTGCTGCCGGTGTTTGTCCAGCAGCTCCTGGTACACCTGGAGGAACACCGGGAGGGAGGACATGTTAAACAACCTCTCAACCTGGGTAACATCTAAAAGGAGACGGCCAAGGGGTTAATACAACGGGCCCCTTTTAAACAAATAGCATTATCTTAAAAAGCAACCGGATAGCCAGCAATAGCCAGCAACCGGAGAGATGCAGTGTTCTGTATCCACTCTTGTCTCTCGGTTTGATTCAGTCGTTGAAGTTCTCAGTGTTTTCCTCAGCCACAGAGCACGCTGTGATTGGTCCATCTTAACTAACAACTGGTAAGTGCGAGCACAAATGAGCACAGCAAGGGGACAGGTGCTGTCAAAAGAATCAAAAGATTGCGATTAGTTAAGATTCAAAATGAGAAGCTGTGGCCAAGACAACGTGTCAGAGTCTACACTGCACGCTTCCCTCATGCTATATTAGGGTGTGAGCAAGGCTAGCCAGCAGCGAGGGTTACCGTAGCCTAGTGGCCATGTGGAATATGGCTTGGCAGTATGAAGTCACCGCTCTGACCTGGATGAAGTGATGTAGGTCACCGCGGGCTTGTGCTGAATCCAGCGCTCTGCTCCTCTCCCGGGCAAGGCTGCTCTGGAGCTTCTGCCTCTTGCTCTCCGTCCTCCGCCACTTGTCACCCGCCAGCTCCTTGGTTTTCCTCGCACTCTCTGGAACACAACAACAACCACAACAACAACAACAGTCACGAGGTGACTGTGGAGGATCGTGGATTCTGATATTCTGCACACGGCACGTCAGACACATCGTTTATCCAACACTCGTCAGCAGACGTGTGCACAATCTAGGTCACTCCGGAGCTTCCCGTCTGGCAGGTCTCAGGAATGAGTAGGAATTAATATGAATCTGAAGTACGAGGATATCAAAGTTTGTTATGTCGAATATGTTAACGTAATCCACAGAACGGAATCGAAAAAATACATCAGTGTTAGGATTGTTTTTTGCACCATCCGCCATGTCCTGTATATATCATCCATTAGACACTTTATGTTCTTATTGTTTAGTGTAGTAAGTATTGTTATAGTATAGTGTTGTATAGTATAGTATAGTGTAGTATAGTGTAGTACAGTAGAGTATAGTGTAGTAGAGTAGAGTATAGTGTAGTATAGTATAGTAGAGCATAGTGTAGTAGAGAATAGTATAATGTAGTATAGTATAGTGTAGTATAGTATAATATAGTATAGTATAATATAGTATAGTGTAGTATAGTATAGTGTAGTATAGTATAGTGTAGTAGAGTATTGCTGTTGAAATTCAGAATGCAGGAGTGAATCGTGTTCCATTGCTCTTGTAACACATGGCAACAAATAAAGAATCTTGCATCTTGAATCCCATCGAGCACGAATTACGGCTGTGTGAATGCTACCCAAAAAACAACATCTTGCAGTCTGCTTGCAGCAACACGTCCCGTGTTCAGCGGCGTGGTGCAGGAGCCTGACCTTAATTAAGGAGGAAAGAAGGTTCCTGGAAAAAAGTCTATTTTCAGAGAGGAGGATCTTGAAATGTGAAAAGTAGGGCACACAGGAAGGTTCCGTCGGTTTGGGGACGGGAGTCACTCGTGCGTTGGCGTGGAAGCCCCGGTGGATGACAGTGTATTAGTTTGTACACCAACAGAGCAATCTTTCCATTCCATTCCCCATTTTTCTGTGTACAAACACCACTCCTACCCTCGGCACACTGCTCCAGGCACTCCGTCAGGCCGCACTGCATCTCCGACAGCGTCTTGTCCATCAGGTCAGAGGTCAAGGTGTCCTCGCCGACGACGAGCCGCTCCAGCGCCGTGGCGACCAGGGCTTGCCTCAGAGACACTTCCTGTCTGAGGAAGGCAGGTTTGGACTGAAAAAGACCCCTCAACTCCTCCCACCACAGAAGCCTCCGCTGGACGCTCTGTGGAGAAGGATCAATAGGACATGAGCACTCAAATGGATGCAACATTGGTTTGAGTATCAATAATTACAATTGATTAGTAATAGCCCACATTGTGGGTTCAATAAGTGAGTATTTATTCTCCCAACATATCAAGCATTTAATGCATGGTTGACGTAATCTAATCATCCTGAACCCTATTTGTTATACTCTTTTCTATACAGTACATTTTTTAATAAAAAATGTCTATCTATAACCATTTTTAACCATTTTTATAATTTATATTATTGCGCTTGCAAACAGAGCTGCGCAAATTCAGTATTGCAATGATTACAGAGAACTTGACACTCACGTGAGCTCCGTCCCTCATCCTCTCACCTGAAGGTCGGCCTCCTGAGCAGCTGTCCAGTGGTTCTCCAGCAGCACCAGCGTGTGGACCAGAGAGTGGATGGCGCCCTGGGCCTCGTCCGTCGGCAGCACGCTGTCCCTACTCAACAGACGCTGGCACAAGCGCTCCACCTGCTGGCCGAACGCTTCAGTCTGCGGATGAGAAGGAGAGGATGGATCGTAGGTCAGCCGGTCTCAAACGTCTTTAAGCCAGGGAGCCAGGGTAGAGCTTGGCCCTCAGCCTCTGGGGCTCGACTGAGACAAGCATTAATCAGCTGGAAAGGATACAGAACTGTAATGGGCAAATTGTGTGTAGAGGTGGACCTAATGTCAAGAATCAAGATTCCATGTGTAAACAAGTACAATGGAATGCATTCTCCCCATTCAGTCCAGCATTCAGAATTTCAAAAACAATACTATACTATACTACACTATACCATGCAATACTTTACTATACAATACTATACTATAAAACTTTACACAATCTACTATATACAATAATATATACTATAAACAACACTTCACTATAACAATTCTATAACACAATAAAACATAACTATATAGTGTCCAATGGATGATATATACATATGTTGGATGGTGCAAAAAGCATTTTAAAGTGACAGTAGTGCAGCTCTGTGGTGATAGCTGCATGGTGGACACAGTGCACTACAGTGCACAACAGTACGGTAACAGGAATGAACGAGTCAAGTAAGCCCAGTAAATGTAAGTTCTGGGAGTGGGTTTTTTCAATCAGCGGTCTGTTCCGCATCGGTTAGCGATGCGACCTGGGATTTGTTGACTGCAAATCCTGTGTTCTGACAGCTCAATGAGTGTCTGGTGCACATATCGAGTGATTTTGCAGGTTTTACTATTAACATCGCCGGTCCAGCCCTAACCATATTTTGTGAAACAGCTGTAACAGGTAATACAGATAGAACACCCCTAGGTGTATGTACGTGTCTCCCGGGAGTTACCGCTTGAAGGCTGTGCTCCAGAAGGTCTTTGTGGGTCCTCTCCATCTCCTCCAGGGAACAGGGAGCGTCAGGTTCAGAGGTCGTGTCGTCGGTTAGCCAGCGTGTCCTCAGTGCATCCGCTTCCTGACATCATTAAATAACCATCATGAACACACAATAGGAATACAGTTCAAAACACACATTCACATCAGGCCAGGATTATAGATGTTTTTCTCTGAATGGGGTCTCTGACCCCACTCTTTCTCCATGCTTCCAACAGTATCCGTTTAGCACACATTTAAATTCAAGGATAGTATTGGCGTCTACCTTTTCCTGCGTGTCAATGAGGTTCTTGAAGAAGTCCGCCTCAGTTTTATCCTTCGGAAACCGCTGACTGAATATTATTTTCACCAATCGGAGAAAGATCTACAAGAAGAAGAAGCATAACGGGAATAGATCACAACGATACAATGACTAAACGGAAGTGAAAGTAACAGAGCTTTATGATGGCTGAACTATTTATCGTTGTTGAGACTTGTTAGGAAGGAAATGTAATGTACTGTATGTTATGTTATTATATATGTGTATATGTATGGATATATTATATAATTATGACTTGTTAGGAAGGAAATGCACTTATGACTTTTGGTGACTAGTAGTTCTCTTGCCTACCTACAGTGTGTTGAATGCACTAAAGCATCTACTAAATGCCTTTAATGTAATGTAATGTTCTAATCAGTCTTTTGGTATAAAAGTGTGCTCACCCACCTGACATCTCTCTTCCTGGAGGGCACAGCACTGCTGCTGCACGTCCTGGAGGGCCAAACAGTACAGGCCGATCCGTCCCTCGAACCTGGGGACCCACGGCACACAATAAGATCACTTCTTACTGGACTGCACTGGAGTGCTTTACAATTATTGCCTCACATTCACCCATTCACAGACACCGGCGGTGTCAGCCATGCAAGGAGACAACCAGCTGGTCAGGAGCCTAGGAGGAGCAAGAGGAGCTGGGGGATCGAAACCAGTAACTTTTGGGTTGCCAGACAGCCCACTCTACCTCCTGAGATGCTGCCTCCCAGACCAAATTGAATTAATGGTCCGTTAATCCATTATATCACAATAGCAAATGCACACCACAAGTGAGCCTAACGCTACAGCCTTAATGCTTGTCTGAAAATCACTCTAGAAAAACAAAAGTATCAATGGTGTCAATATGAAACCTAAACACAGAGAAAATCAACAAAATATTTGCATATATCAGAGAGCGAGAGAGGCTTAACAGTATAATCGGTAGCACCAGACATCCAGAGTATCGCCGGAGAGAGAGACTCATACCCAGTCTGCGTGAGTGTGTGCGGGTAGTGAGGGGCTCTGAGGAAGCTCTGGTTCTGGAGGCTCCTGGGGACCAGGGAGGAGGAGATAAACTGGCTGCTGTCGTCGTCATTCTGCTCCTGGCTTAGGGTGTCCCGAGCGGAGGACGAGGTGGATGCCTCTTCCTCGTCCTCCTCGTTGGAGCCGACCGGAAGCTTGGAGCGCTCGTGGACTGAGGGGTTCGAGGCTCCATCTGCTAACGGCTGACAGTGTCAAGGAAAAACGCAAGTTAGGTTATTACCTCCGCCATCAAAGGTGGGAGGAGATTATGCTTTCGACCCTGTTTGCCTGTTTTGGTTTGTTAGCAAGAGCAAGAACTCATGAAGTTATGTACAGAATTAGACATAACTTGGATCCGGATTAGAATCCAGATCCAGGGGACATTCTGGTGAGGTAGAGGTATGCACTCTACTGAGGGTCCTCTAGTTCAAATTGTTATAGTACACATTGCATTGTCGCGTAAATGGACTGCATTTAAACAGTATATAGCGCTTTTCTAACCAGTGTGGCCCCATATCAGGCTTGTAAAGCGCTTTACAACACATGCCTCACATTCACCTATTCATACACACATTCATCCACCGACGGCGGATCTGGCCACGCAAGGTGATTGCCAGCACTACGCGAGCAGGGTCAGGGTGTCTCGCTCAGGGACCCCTCCACACTCGACTAGGAGGGGGAGGAGCCGGAGGATGGAACCAACCACCTCCTGAGCTGCTGCCATTCTAAAGTACGCCCCCCCCCCGAGTAGTAGAATGTGCATTTTCACCGTCTTACGATGTATAGCTCAAGGTGTTGTACCTTTAACTACATGTATACTCCACCAAAAACTGTTTATAAACACTTTACTACTAAAAACCCTTTAAAAAACACTTTAGCGTAGCTATTTATCTCTGTGTGTCTACTGGCTTCACTATTTGTCACTGTAGCCCGTTTAATGTTGATGTAATGTATTATGTATAGTTATTATATATGTGTATATGTATGCATATATTGTATTATTATGGCTTTTTCTGAAGGAAATGTACTTATGACTAGTAGTTCTCTTGCCTACCTGTTGAATGACCTCATTCTAAGTAGCTTTGGACAAAATGACATAATGTAATGTAATGTAACATGTGCAGCCAGCCTGTGTTGGTGTGTGTGCGTGTGTCTGTGTCTGTGTGTGTGTGTGTGTGTGCGTGCGTGCATGTGTGCGTGTCCAGGTGGTCTCACCCTGTACTTCTGGTTGATGGGTGTGTGTGTGTGTGTGTCCAGGTGGTCTCACCCTGTACTTCTGGTTGATGTGTGTGTGTGTGTGTGTGTGTGTGTGTGTGTGTGTGTGTGTGTGTGTGTGTGTGTGTGTGTGTGTGTGTGTGTGTGTGTGTGTGTGTGTGTGTGTGTGTGTGTGTGTGTGTGTGTGTGTGTGTGTGTGTGTGTGTGTGTGTGTGTGTGTGTGTGTGTGTGTGTGTCCAGGTGGTCTCACCCTGTACTTCTGGTTGATGGGGTACACCACCTTGGCTCGACATGCAAACGCAGCCACATCGCTGCTTACCGGTGGCGCCGGTTTGTCCTGGACAAAGTGAAGAATAGATGGGGAAAAAAAGGTTGAAGTTTGTGATTCAGACCGACCACGGCCATATGGATTGTATGTTTTGGTGGCTGTAGTGTCCTCCTAGAGGCCTGGGATTACGTGTGCAGCAGAAGGACTCGTCACGTCCTTGGTCCTGTGGCTGTGGCCGACACGGTCACTCTGGTTGTTGTCCACGTTATCTCCGGCTGGCTCCAGTAACCTCCTGGCTGTGTTGCCCTGTTGGGAATGGAAAACAGGATGTTGATGTTTATGGTCAAAATGAGTTTGTACTGTGTGTGTGTGTGGGGGGGGGGGGGGCAATCACTATACTGTGTGTGTGTGTGTGGCAGTCACCATACTGTGTGTGTGTGTGTGTGTGTGTGTGTGTGTGTGTGTGTGTGTGTGTGTGTGTGTGTGTGTGTGTGTGTGTGTGCCAGTCACCATACTGTGTGTGTGTGTGTATGGCGTTCACCATAATATGTGTGTGTGTGTGTGTGTGTGGCGTTCACCATACTGTGTTTGTATGTGTATGTGACGTTCACCTTAGAGAGTATGTATGTATGTGTGTGTGTGTGTGTGTGTGTGTGTGTGTGTGTGTGTGTGTGTGTGTGGCAGTCACCATACTGTGTGTGTGTGTGTGTATGGCGTTCACCTTAGAGAGAGAGAGAGAGAGAGAGAGAGAGAGAGAGAGAGAGAGAGAGAGGAGAGAGAGAGAGAGAGAGAGAGAGAGAGAGAGAGAGAGAGAGAGAGAGAGAGAGAGAGAGAGAGAGAGAGAGAGAGAGAGAGAGAGTGTGTGTACACCACCACCAACCTGTCTGGTCAGTAGCATGGGCTTCAGACAGAAGACGTAGAGCAGCGCGGCGGTGAGCAGCCCAGAGAGCCCCCCGCAGAGCACCACCGCGCTCAGCACGCCGGACAACACCTGGAGCGACTCGGGGAACATGACCAACACGTCGGTGGCGCACTCGGCCATCGCATCCATCCGCAGCGGTCTGTCTTTGCGGCGGAATCACATCAAAGGGAAAAGGAAATAGGAAGAAACCTATGAACGACTCCTACTTTATCATCTATCTAAAGTCGTTGCTCAAATGTGAACGAGGGTCTGAAAGTTTCACGCATTGGACGCCTTTGAGATTTCAAGGTGACATCATTTGGCGCATCTTTGCGTTCGGAGTCTCTTACTTCAAAACTTCAAAAGACGCAAAAAGCAAAGTGTAAAATGAAAAAAAGAAGTGGAGTGAAAAGTAAACTCCGAGGCACGACGACAACAACAAAGTAGATGGATCTGGGTTTAACCAATCAGATGACGCGGATGTGATGACGACATTCCCGTTAGGTTAGACCTAACCAAAGGAGGAGGAGCCTTTTCTTCCCGAAGTCCACTGGAATCTCCTCAAATCCGTTTCCGGTGGTCCCTCCAAAATAAAACACATTTAGTATAATACCAACTTTAGAGAACTTAATACCACAATAAAAGGACCAAAAACACGTTGTCTAGTTCTCTCTCTCTTATTTTTAATATCAGAACGCCCTTTATTGTCATTGTACAAGTTCACTCCCATACACACAGTAATTGAAAAACGAAACAAAATAAACCCCAACAATTGCCATATCAAATTGTACATATATACATAATACACCTTTATTCATTATTAATTGAACCCTGCATTCTGAGAATACACGTTGGTACACACTACTACATACTACTACACACTACTACATACTACTACACTACTACATACTACTACACTACTACACACTACTACACACTACTACACTACTACACACTACTACACACTACTACACTACTACACACTACTACACACTACTACACTACTACTACATACTACTACACACTACTACACTACTACACACTACTACATACTACTACATACTACTACACACTACTACACTACTACTACATACTACTACACTACTACACATTACTACATACTACTACACACTACTACACACTACTACATACTATTACACTACTACACACTACGACACACTACTACATACTACTACACACTACTACACACTACTACATACTATTACACTACTACACACTACTACACACTACTACATACTACTACACACTACTACACACTACTACACACTACTACATATTACTACACACTACTACACACTACTACACTACTACACACTACTACACACTACTACACACTACTACATATTACTACACACTACTACACACTACTACATACTACTACACTACTACACACTACTACACACTACTACACTACTACACACTACTACACACTACTACATATTACTACACACTACTACACACTACTACATACTATTACACTACTACACACTACTACACTACTACTACATACTACTACACTACTACACTACTACTACACTACTACTACACACTACTACACACTACTACACACTAATACTACACACTACTACACTACTACACACTACTACACACTACTACACTACTACACTACTACTACTACATACTACTACACTACTACTACACACTACTACACTACTACATACTACTACACACTACTACACACTACTACACACTTCTACACTACTACACACTACTACATACTACTACACTACTACACACTACTACACACTACTACACTACTACACATACTATTACACTACTACACACTACTACATACTATTACACTACTACACACTACTACATACTATTACACTACTACACACTACTACACACTACTACATACTATTACACTACTACACACTACTACACACTACTACACTACTACACACTACTACACACTACTACACACTACTACATACTATTACACTACTACACTACTACACACTACTACACACTAATACACACTAATACACACTACTACACACTACTACACACACTGTCAAGGTGAGACGCCATCGGAGCAATCACCATTTCCATGGAATAAATAAAACCAAAATATTAATTTTTTATTGTCTATTTGTAGTATTGTTTTAGAATGTCATTCTGCTGGAGGAAATGGGGAGTAAGCATTCCATTGTACTTTCCGTTGCAAATGGCCAATACAAATCTTGAATCTTGAATAAACAGACTGAGATTAGATTAGATAAGATTAGATTCAAATGTATTGCCATTGCACACATGCACAAGTACAGTACAGCGAAAATAATTTAGCATCTAACCAGTGCAAATGTGCAAATGTAAAAATGTGACAGTAAAGTTTTTTTACAGTTAAAATGTACAGGTTAAAAGACAGTCTACTGGGTATTAAATGGGATATGAGCATACTAATATGTATATATATATATATATATATATATATATATATATATATATATATATATATGTATATACAGGTAAGTGAGTATTCAACAGGTAGTGATCAGGGGTATGCAGATGACAAGATCCTTGCCACTAAAAAGTGACATGTACACTAGTGCACTTTACTGTAAACATTTGCACTCTGGTTAGATGCTCAATTATTTTCGCCAATACATTTGAATCCAATCTAATCTATATAAATAAACTAAAACAATGAATCGATCCTAGGGTTGTATATAGTGACTGTAGTGCGCATGCGCGTCCGCCTCCACTCTTTTCCCACAGTCAGTCAGTCCGATACTTTTGGGAACTTTGTATTACTAAAGTTGGATTGTTGTTGTGGATCTGGATGACTTTAGTTTGTGCCATTATATAGTTTTCGAGGTCCGCCACGTCATATATTGGCGTATTGGAAATTAAAAAAGCGTTTTGCATCGGGTTTTGCAACTGTGTCGTCTTAGGGGGGAAAGGGTTGCAATGTTTTCCAGATCTCCTGAAACGATGCAACGACTAGCTGGCATGTAACAACTAGTGTAACAACGACTTTGCACATTACAACAAAACCCCAATGCGTCAGGTACCAATACACTACTTATGCATCCTCAATCTGCAACTGTGGCTTTTCTTTGGACCCGTCTCCACACATGAGACCGGACAACAACATCAACATCATCAACATCCCTCTGGGGAGAGGGGTCCCTGGTGGTCCCTTTTGGTCTCTGAAGAACAAGAGGTAGGCCCATGCAGATCAATGTACAAAGTCCTCATATATGTATATATATGTATATATATATATATATATATAATACCTCAAAACGTCAGTAACTCAGGCCGATGCGTGTGTTGTGTGTCCAGGCTCCGGTCAGAGGAGTCCAACATGACCCCATCACTGGGGACTCATCGATTGCGGTGAATTTGATGCAGAGATTTGATGGTTCGTGTGTGTTTGTTCCCCACTTTTAAATGATTATGATTGATGAATTATTATGATTAATGCTATGTTTTGACTGTAGCACGGGGTGGTGTGTGCATACACTGTTATTACAATGTTGTACAATAGTACAGAGTAGCAGCACCAATACCCAATCATGCACTATTACTACTACTACTACTACTACTACTACTACTATACATAGCTGCCCACTGCCCCTAATACTAGGTTAGGTAAAATGCAGAGAAATGTCGCTGTACTGTACTTGTGCTGTACACTGACTAATTGGAATAATTATTATTATTATTACTACTACGTGGATTGTAACTTCACAGGAGCATCTCCAGGGGACATCACAGAGGGGTTTTCCGGAGAAGAAGGGCCCGTTTCCTCCACGGCTTCCTCTGGGCCATGGGGACACTCTATTTACAGTCCCTTAAGATACATCGTATCCACCACCGTGCTCCACAGAGGACAGAGAAGCACCCTCACCAGACACAGCCTCAGCCCCACCTTGCCTCAGGTACAGCGTTTATGTTTGTTGGCTTTAGTGTAATGTATTATACTGGTACTATAGGGGTTTATCCAAAGCAACAACGGCTGGAAGGATCAAACTCAGAACCGTTCAGCTAGGGAGTCAAAACGCTGCACGATATCCTCCTGCCTTATCTTTCTAAGAGAAGTAAAGTATAGTCAGAATACAGTGGAGATAATGGATGCTGACTCATTTAGTACTTTACATTCAGTGGGTTTCTGGACCTACTTTAATATGATTCTGTTCCCTAACGGGTCCCGATTCCTCCCACAGGTTCAGAGTGTACCAAACCCGTCTGCATTTGGAGTCAAATTTCAAAAATGTGCTCAGGTAAGCGATGACCTTTGACCCACAGTTACATTTAGCGTTTTTGTTATTTTATTCAGCGAAAGTTGACCTAACTAACCATTAAGTCAACTGGTGTTCAGAAGCATACTTGAATGGCTGTCAAGTGTTCTTCATCTTCATCTTCATCTTCATCTTCATCTTCTTCTTCTTCTTCTTTTTTCTCATGTGCAGGTGGTCCTGGGCGTGGACCCGCCCCAGATGGCGTTCTCCCTGGTCATCCACAACCTGGACCGAGCGGGCGGCGCTGACCTGTCCCAGGTGGCCATCCGGGACTCCATCTCCGGGATCGTACCCCTGGAGTCCGCAGGAAAGGTGGTGGAAACCGACTACCAGACCTTCGCCCTGGACTCACTGCCTGGTGGGTCTGAGGGGAAATGCAGCCTTGTGAGACCGTCCAGATGTTTACATTTTTCACGCTCCTAAATGAATATACTAGTCTGACCTTGGCCCGGGCAGTGATTGGATTCCAGCCAATCAGATGCGCGCTCTCTTTTCGCTGTTGTCGGATCTGGTTGGAAGTGAAGGAAAAAGCCTTCCATGCGGATTTCTACAAATCTTTGTACAAACGTCATTATTTTTCCTCTATTTTGGATTAAAAAAAAGTTGCTTAAAGCTCCATAGATCAGTGGTTCCCAACCTTTTCCAACTCGGGGCCCACTTGAAAATCTCAAAAATGTTCGCGGCCCACATCCGATCCCATAACAATACAGTAATATAATAATATAACAATACAATAATATAATATTATAACAACACAGAGGCCAAACAATATGTTCTCAGAGCACTTTTTATTTGAATGATAATGATCAAACGGACCGAACTGAGTGCAGAGGAACATGTGGCAGTATGGCAGAGTTTTAAGGAGCTGTCCACGCGGAAATCAGAAATTAAAGTGTGGGGCTGTCTGCAATAGGCTAATTAACGAATAATTAATTACAAATTAAATAAGGGTATCATTCAACAATGGAGCAATCCAACCAAAACCCACATATCAAAACATGCCAAAACAAGTGCATTAAATGAATTCAACCGAGCCAGATGAAACTTAAATACAAGAAAAAAGCAATAGTTGCAACAAAATTAAAACATTGCACTTTTTTTTATGGCTTTTTATAAAACTATATTAACACATATACAACAATAGGCCACAATATGTTAGCTCACCTAATGAGACGGCTGATGTTGCATAGCAGCCACCAAATGCTTAATGTCTGGCACGATGGATGACGGTCTCAGTCTCAGTCGAACATCTGGCTCAACATTCAGTTTATTTCTGTATGTCGTTTTTAATGCCACGAGCGCAGAAAATCCAGTCTCACAGAGGTACGTCGTCGGGAAAGGCATCAGAAATCTCACAGCTCTGTTGGACAGATCAGGATACTCTGAAGCAACATGAAGCCAGAAGTTTGTCAGGTGCTTCTGTGAGAAGAGCAGTTTCAGCGCAGTGTCGGAAGAGAGATCCTCGAGGGCCTCGTCACTGTGGCCAATTGGGTTTCTGGGATGGGGACGTAGTTGCGCAGCTGTGTCTTCAAACTTTGCAGGTGCCCTTTGACAGCGTTGGTCATGGTGATGGGAAGCTGAATCTCTTCCTTTGTCAGAAAATCTGACAGGTTTTCAAATGAGTCATAGTCAACTCGCTTTGCCCACAGCTCCAGTTTTTTTATGGTTGCTTCGACTTTATTCTGGACATTGAACATGTTCACCGCTGTTCCTTGGAGACTGAGGTTAAGTCCATTTAAGTGGCTGAAAATATCGGCCAGGTAACCCAATCTAGCCAAGCGATGTGCGAGTTCAAACTTTGTGCCAAGAAAAAACACCCGCACCTCATCACGTCACTCAAACAGGCGCGTCAGTACCTCATCACGTCACTCAAACAGGCGCGTCAGTACCTCATCACGTCACTCAAACAGGCGCGTCAGTACCTCATCACGTCACTCAAACAGGCGCGTCAGTACCTCATCACGTCACTCAAACAGGCGCGTCAGTACCTCATCACGTCACTCAAACAGGCGCGTCAGTACCTCATCACGTCACTCAAACAGGCGCGTCAGTAGCTTCCCGCGAGAGAGCCACCGCACTTCAGTGTGTAACAGCAGCTGGTGATGTTCACTGCCCATCTCTCCACAGAACACTGCAAATAGACATGTTTGCAGGGGACGGCTCTTGATGAAGTTGACTGCTTTGACCGCCTCATCTAAACAGTCTTTAGATCTGGGGGTTAGGGTTATGTTCTTTGCAGAGCTTCCCGGTGTACACTGCAGAGGACAGATGCTCCGTGTGGAGCCACCGCACTCCGCTGTGCTGCCCCAGCATCGCACGGCTCCATCAGTGCTCACTGCGACACATTTGGACCAATCAATCCCGTTGGAAACAATGAAAGTGTTCAGAATGTCAACATGGCCTCAGCAGTTGAGCGCGTGAGCAGAGATCTACAAAATAAAAGCTCCTCTTTGATCTCGCCGTTCTCATAACGCACAGAAGCCAGCAGGTTGACAGATGTCTGTTGATTCATCAACACACGCTCTCTCTAACGCTGTGGATCAGCTGTCTGACACGTTATCTGCCATGTCATTAATTCTGCGTTTGACGGTGTTATCCGACATTGAGATGAGGTTAATAGGCTGAATCGCCTTCTCTCCCAACATCACCTCCACTATCTTTTTTGCGGGAAGAATTCAATTCTGTCCGATGGTGTGCGGTTTACCCGCCTTGGCTGTGAGTTGGGAGACGTGACGCTTCCACTGCCTTCGCGTTCTTGCTGCCCATATACTCGATAACTTTTGTCTTGCTTTGATATTCCAGAAGCTTGTCCTCAAAAAATACAAGTGGTTTGGTCACGTGCTGCCCATGTCTTGTCTCGAGGTGACGGTGCAGTTTTGATGGCTTTAAAGCTTCATTTGAGAATGTCTCAGAACACACCACACACAACGGGAACGGTTCGGCTTCAGTACCTGTCCAAAACAATCCCAGTTTTAAGTATTCAGGACTGTACTTTCTCCAAATGTTTATTTTTCGTTTGACGGGGGGGAGATCACTTGTCGATTCAATCTCTGTCTTTTGACTCTCTTTCCAAATTGTTCCTGTTGCTAACCATTTAGCTATCCATTTTGATGCTCCAGACAGTTTACATTTTTGTAAACAATGATGTAGCAAACAAGTATATGGTAGGTGGTCCGGAGGGAAAGTGATGCTTAATACCAGCCTAATAGAGAAAAAACATTTTTAAAGGAGTTTTTAAACATTTATGTTTTAAATCATTTCGTTTTAAAACATTTAAAGACATTATTTTTATAATTTTTTTCTCACGAAAATCACTGTTTTATGAATGATTTGACGGCCCACTTGCAATACCTTCGCGGCCCACCAGAGGGCCGCGGCCCACAGGTTGGGAATCACTGCCATAGATTGTTAGATTTTCCTTGGGTGCTGCCATCATTTGTTTTAAACGTGCTCCTTGTTCGTCATGAACTGAAACTCAGAGATCAGGGTGGTCTCACCAAGTGAAACGTGTTTGTCTTTCAGCCGGATCCCAGCATGTTGTGAACTACACTGCGAAGATCAGGAATCAGAAGAGCCAAGTGCTGTACCTGCCTGCTTTCCTCAGCTTCTCGAATGCCTCTCAGGTACACACACACACACACACACACACACACACACACACACACACACACACACACACACACACACACACACACACACACACACACACACACACACACATACACATACATACACAGACACACACACACACATACACATAGACACACACACACACACACTTTCCTCTTAACTCTATCTACAGTATCTACTGTAAGTTCATTCGGTGTTTCAGATACTTGTTCGATGTTTGGATTATTAGAACATGTTAAGTTTGTATGTCATGTGTCACATTATCGATTTAGGATATTTTCGTCTCTTACAGAACGACGTTCAAATGTTTGGACCACTTCTGGCTAACTTAACCCTGAGGGTCAACAACACAGACCAGGTGAGCACTACTGAGCAGCGTGAGGTCATCACCGGTCGACTAGATTCAGACCAGTCCTCCGTCCACTGGTTGAGGTCTCATATTAGCTAGCTACAGTTTGTACTTGTATACAACATAGTTGTTGCCTCTCAACAATTGCAAATAATAATGAGCTTGTACTTGTACATTTTTGTGAAAAACTGGTTCAAGCAATAAATAAGGCATGGTAGGAAGGAAATGCACTCATGACTTCTGGTGACTAGTAGTGACTAGTAGTTAACTTGTCTACCTGTTAAATGACCTTATTGTAATTCCCTTTGGACAAAAGTGTCTGCTAAGTGACTGTAATGTCATATAAAATACTGCATTATCAACTTGTAATATTTTGTAGTGTTATGTTCGATGGCAATTATTATCTGGTAATTAGATTAGATTAGATTAGATTCACATTTATTGTCAGCACAAATACAGTACAGCGAACGGAATTTGGCATCTAACCAAACTGCAAATGTTGCAGTAAAGTGCATGGTAATATATAATGTACAGAGGTTAAATAAGATGTCAAAACAGTCTACTAAAAAAACTACCACTAAAACAGGTCAGAAAATAACTTATAGAGTAGGTGTGAGATATGTGCAGAATTATAGGTATATATATATATACAAGGTAAGTATACAAGTATAAACAGGTAGTGAGCAGGGGTATGCAGATGTATCAAAAGATACCTATATATAAATGTATATACAGCAGGTAGTGATGGTCGTGGTAATATGTGGTGTTATCAGGGCATGGGTTGAAAGCTGGTTCCTTTGTGTGCAGAGTGGGCCCAGTTCTGGACTACATGTGGCAGGGTTTGTGGGAGGCTTCCTGGTGGCCGTGGTGATGTTCTCCCTGGGCTTCCTGGCTGTGAACCTCTTCTGTGCCCAGACCAGATTCAATCTACTGCACAAAAGGGTAATTCAATCCCCATTTATGCCATCTTCTATTGATAAATAGTAGTACAAATGATTAGTAAATACTGCAGTGATTAGACTCAATTTGGTTCTGTTGTGTCTGTGACAATAAGAGATACATTTAACTCAATTAGAATGTAATTAATTGCATAGCCAATGATTGTGGTTGAAGGAATACTTCAACTTTTCAACCCGGTTTGTACCGTTACAAAGTGGGTTGTATATTTAAATGAACAATTTAGCTAATTAGTTTGCCAGTAAGTGTTGTTCCAACTTAGCACCAGTTCTCTAGGGCTGTTGTTCCAACTGTTGTTCTCTGGTCCTGTAGCACCAGTTCTCTAGGGCTGTTGTTCCAACTGTTGTTCTCTGGTCCTGTAGCACCAGTTCTCTAGGGCTGTTGTTCCAACTGTTGTTCTCTGGTCCTGTAGCACCAGTTCTTTAGGGCTGTAGAACTTTCCAGTGTAAAAATACTCAATACTTTAATAAAAGTAATTGGTTTGCTGTAGAACAACAGGGATGAGTCAGACCCGGAGTATGCCGACTGGAGCTTGAGTGAATCCCTGAAAGACGAAGCAGCATTTGAAGATAAGATGGTAGACATCATGGTGCTGGAAGACCATCAGAATATGTACCAAGCTCTAGAAAGGTAGGTGCACTACTCCATGAATAGGTTTCATCTTAGATATCCCATTCATTATTATTGTATCACATATGTATATATTATTGTCTAATCTAAGTGTTTTTTACATACTTAACTTGTGTAACACACCATATGTTCAACCACTACTGTGAATTACAGTGGCTGAATATTGCAAAAGCAACACATTGGAATAGCCTACATAGACAACACAGATCCAAATAATACATACAGAATGAAATACAATGCATGTCATCTCCATCCAAGACCCCACAAACCACACCCATTTGTTTGAAGGATGGTAGGCAACCACCCTACCATCCTTCAAACAGGCTCTCAAGACCCACCTCTTCAAACTGACTTTCCCCTGCTAAACAACCTCCCCTCTATCCCATGACTTTTCATTTTAACATAGTCCTTTTTATTTTTAGATTAAAATAAAAAATTTCAATTTTCAATTTTCAATTTTCAATTTTCAATTAATCTATAAAATAATAAATCTATTAAAAACTTTTAAAAGATTTTACTGTACATGCAATTTTACCATGTGTAACATCATGAGAGGCCGTCTCAGTGGTCTAGTGTTGGGCGGTGCAGAGTTCCAGGCAAAACAGGTCAAAATAGTAAAGTTTAAATAAAAATAGGCTTTATTTCCTCACAAAGGGCTTTTTCCCCAAGCACAGTTCATCAAACAAAAATGAGACTTTCCTTCTCTTTTGAGTCTCCAGCTCTTTCCAGCCATGTGCTCCCCAGTTCTCTCTCTTCTCCTGAGAGTCTGGGCTTTTGTCTTTGGCCACTGTCCCCAGTGCGGCTTCAATTAGGTGGCTGAAGCACCTACACCTGTCAGAGATGTGGGGCATGCTGGGAGATGCAGTTTGTGGACCGGTGGCCATTTTGGGATCTTGCAGCTAGTCCCCCAGGGGAATATAGCACCCCTCTATTACCTGTCCCCTCGTGATGCCACACATGTCTGTAAAGCGCCTTCTGGGTGTCCAGAAAAGCGCTATATGAAATTGAATGTATTACGCTTTTCTTCCCCCCCCGCTAGCCTAGAGATGTCGAGCCTGCTGCGGGCCTCCACCCACCTGGAGTCCAACCGGGTCCAGGTCTACAAGGACCTGACGGTGTCCCTGCTGGGGGGTCTGGGCTGCTGTCCGGGCAGGGGGGGCGGGGCCCAGGAGGCCCAGCAGAGGCTGCTCAACGTGCTGCATGGCCAGCTGCTGGGCATGGAGGGCCGGCTGAGGGAGGAGCAGGTGGCCCGCATGGCGGCCCTGGCCGGACGCTGCAACCTGGAGACGCGCGAGGAGATGGAGGCGGAGTGCCGCAGGGAGGAGGCCGAGAAGACCGCCGCCGAGCAGCTGTTTCGGCACACAGACCCACAGGTACTGGGAGGTCACGGGGGTCACGCAGACCCACGGGTACTGGGCGGTCACAGGGGTCAGGCAGACCCACAGGTACTGGGGAGGGGGGCACAGGGGTCACGCAGACCCACAGGTACTGGGAGGTCACAGGGGTCACGCAGACCCACAGGTACTAGGGAGGGGGGCACAGGGGTCACGCAGACCCACAGGTACTGGGAGGTCACAGGGGTAACACAGACCCACAGGTACTGGGAGGTCACAGGGGTAACACAGACCCACAGGTACTGGGAGGTCACAGGGGTAACACAGACACACAGGTACTGGGGGGGCGAGGGGGGGTCGTGCAGGAGGTTGTAGCTGGGCTACAGGGAGGCAACAAGTGAAGTAATGTCAAAAGTTAAAAAATTTGGAGTGGTGGGATGAAGTGCCAGTGGGGGGGTGGCAGTAGCTCTGGAGGTAAAGCAGGTTGTCTGTCAACCGGAAGGTTACTAGTTCGATCCCCAGGCTCCTCCTCCTCCTCCTAGCCAAGTGTGGAGGTGTCCCTGAGCAAGACACCCTAACCCTAACAGCTCCTGACCAGCTGGCTGTCACCCCGCATGGCTGACACCGCCCTGATGGATGAGCTCTTTCGGTAAAAGTGCTAAGTGCCCTTTTCCATTAATATATATTGAGAGATGCTTGAGTGCAAAATAAACTATGCCCTCTTCCTCACCTCCGTCATGTTTTGAAGCGGTCTGGGACACGGTCTTTCAGCCAACCATGACGGTAATACCAGGTTCCGTCAGTAAAAGTAAAAGTTGCCTTGCGTCCACCATCTGGGTTTGATCATTAGTACGACCCAGAGGGGGACGACATGAATACCTTCTGCTGGCTCGCTGCGTCAGCTAAGCCAAGACATGGCAGGGCTCTTACCTTATGAACATGCCATCTTTCCAACCCTGCAATAACTCACTGTTCACTATGTAGTCATTCAGTAGACACTTTTATCCAAACCGACTTTGGAAAGAACACTCTTCTTCACAATCGCCGAATGAGGTTACAGCACATTGACTGAGCCGGTGGCCTGCTGATGAAAGCCCTCGCGTCTGCAGTTTTATGAATGTTAAGAACGGGGTGTCGTGACGTCATTCCCCCGGGAAAATTCACAAGCGGTGCACAGTTAGTGGTGTGTTTTTCATCACCCGGTGGTGGTCCTTCCTCCAGAGAGGGTAGGCGGAGCTAACTCAACACACTCGCTCTTCGACTCACTAGCGTGTGAAGCGGCGCACTACCGCGTCCTACTCGAGGATCCCAGATGGGTTAGGCTGCTGCCGTCAAGGTATCGAACCCTTTGCCTCGCCTCGGTCAGCCACCCCCTCACCGCCCTGCTACCCTCCAGGAGTTCCGGCACTGCAGCGTGCTGCTGGAGAAGCTGCAGAAGCTGCACCAGGGGGGCGTTCAGCGAGCGCTGCTGGCCCGACACGAGGAGGCCTCTGCCGGGGTGCGGCGCCGGCTGACGGAGTGGCGTCGGGCGGAGCTCCACAAGATCTTCTGCGAGGAGCTGGAGGAGGCCACCCGCATGGGCGAGATGGAGAAGAGCACCGCCAAGAGTCTGCAGCACGACTACTTCGCCTGCCAGGTGATGTGACGACGTTATATCTGCTAAATACTACATTCAAATGCTTAGCAATGCACGGTGGAATCCACAATACAAACATGTTTCAGTATTATTGGTGTAATGCTTTGTTTTATATTTATTATTACCTCCGCCATCTAAGATGGGAGAATGTAATGTTTTTGCCCCTGTTTGTCTGTCTGTCTGTTACAGGATAACTCAAAAACTAATTTACTGAATTGGACAAAACTTGGTGGTTAGATTACTTATGGGCAAAGGTGAACAGCTGGATAGAAATGGCCTTTTGGGTGTGGTGGAGGTATGCGCTCTACTGAGGGCCCACTAGTTAGCCTTATATTTCTGCCAGAACTATCATAAATAAAGTTAATGAAACCAAGGACCCAGTGCAATATTGTACAGCAGTGCTGATTGCATGCATTGTAGCATACGAACAAATGTGGAAGAAAAGTACAAATAGATTATATTCGTTGAACTTCAATCTAAATCCCCCCCCCCCCCACTCAGGATCAACTGGAGGAGGCGCTGGACGTGGTGGTAGCTAACCAGCGCTACATGCTAGCCGAGCGTCACGCCCAGAGGAGGTTCCTGGTCCACAGCCTCCACAGCCTCAAGAGCCTCATCTCTGACACGTTCTCCAGCTCCTCCAGCGGCCTGGGCTGCTGGTTTAACCAAGTCAGAAGGTATGGCGGGTGCACTCAGGGAAGAGGTGCCCTGATTGGCCAGGCGCTGGACGTGGGAAATGACCCAGAGGTGGTCTTAATTGGTTCATACAGAGGCAGGCAGAGTCAACCGTACACTGATATTCTCACAGCGAATGTCACTCACTAATAGAAGAACATAATCAGCCTGTTGTGCTCTCCATCAGAGAGAGTACTCTGCCTGGAGAGCAGCTGGACCAGCTCCAGGACAAGGCCCAGCAGGAGCTGCTCATGGTGAGACAGAGGCTGGAGGACAAGCTGAACGGAGACAGGAGGGCCATGCACTCTGTGCTGGTGAAGAAGAGGAGGGAGCTCATCACCGACATGGTAAGGACACCACCTTGACCCTCGGTCACAAACTGTGACCGTGGCTCTTAAAACATCAGCTAAAGCACTTACCCACAGCTAAATGTGGACGCCCTGTCCCTAATCCAAGCCGACTCCCCTTCCCCAGTTGCAGATCCACAACCAGCGGCGCCGGGAGCTGTCAGACATTTCCAAGGAAGGCCTGGTGGGGCGGCCCGAAGTGGCCCAGCACATGCTCTGCTGGCAGAACCTGCTGACCGCCCAGAGCCTGGAGGTGGCCGACCTCATCAACAGCCTGGATGAGGAGGCCGCCGCAGAGATACGCAAGGTGGCACACACACACACACACACACACACACACACACACACACACACACACACACACACACACACACACACACACACACACACACACACACACACACACACACACATACATACATACATACATACATACATACATACATACATACATACATACATACATACATACATTAGGGTGCATCAAATTGCAATGCAAAATTGAAATCTCAACATATCAAACTGTCTGGGGTTGCATTATGTTCGGACACAGATAAAAATGACTTTTGCATAGTTTTGGGAAAATTCATTGAGATTTAGAGGTAGAACCAAGCATGTGAAAATATGACAATGGGCCGTTTTGGGTGTTTTCCTAGTATAGGCAATCTCTAAAAATCGCAAAAGAAAATAGTTTTTATTAGAACACCATTTATTTTCAATAGAACATTTATTTATTCAAGAACAAAAATCAGAACTTTGAAATCGTTTTTAGGGTGTCTCAAGAATCCTGGTCCAGCTCTTGCAGTGGCGCAGATTTGGCTGTTTAGAGTGGTCATGCTCAACTGCCTGCAGCACATTCTGCAGGTGCTCCTCGCTCCTGGCTGCTGCCACAAAGTCTGATGGGAGTTTAACGCCACGCTCAGCACAGTCATTCACAACATTTATGGCGCGTACATTCACCGCACCCATCTGGAATGCTTCACTGGCAGCCCAATCCTCTACATCCAGTGAGAGAAACGCTGGATCGATGTGCAGCTGTTGCATGCCGAACCAGCAGTCTGGGTTGGTGAGGTCAGCCAAGCTGCTGGTCGGTGAGAGGGTTGGAAACTTTGGCTTGCCGAAGCCAGTACCAAAGCAGAGCTGTGGGGCTCGCATGGGGAGGTCAGCCGGCTTGTCCTCAAAGATGGCATCAGTGCCTTGATTGCTGATGCTGCAATGCCCTCATCAACATTCTTGTACGCATACAGGTGGTGGTAGAGTGTAAGGTCATTCCATGCAGCATCTACGGCCACGTCGCAGGTCAGCCACCACGTTGCGTAGATGTGCTTGATGAAGTAAATGTGCAGCAATGTAGTGATGGTCCCCTGTGGAAGCAACGCAATGTGCTGCTCCATCAAGGCCAGCTTGAGAGTGTACAGCAGCTTGGCCATCCATCGCGCCTTGTGCAGGGATCCCGGGCCGTTGAAAGGGAACTGGACTTCATATAGGCTGGAACACCAAGCAGTTTGAGCCGCTCTGCATTACCGACCACCACTGTCAGACGCTCCTCCAACTGGTGCACATTAGTGAGCTTCGGCGTCAACTTGCTGTCCCAGTGCAGGGTGCACATGGGAGGTGGTGTCCACTGCTGGTGCTGTTCCTCACTGATGGCCCCCAGCGTCTGGCGGCGCGCTCGGTCTGCGGTTGCAAAGGATGTGAAGACCTTTGCCCAATTGCCACCTGACTCCTCGATCTGAATCGGAATCGGAATGAAGGCTGTGGTGCCAGTCTTCTTACGCTTGCGGGTGGGCGTGTTCCCCACCGGTGGAGCAGCTGTTTCATCGGCGTTGCAATCCTCTTCACTATTGCTTTCCAACCCCACCATGCTGGATGTCGCTGTCATCTCCTGCTGCTCTTTGGTCAGGTGTGCCAGCTGGGCTGCTTCAGCTTGGTATCGAGCGCTCCAAATGTGGCCACTCTGTCGCCCTTCATGCTGGCCAGGAAAGCAATGTCCTCCGGATTGCTGATCAGCTGCTTGGCGTTTGGAGACCACAGTGGGAATGTGGAGTCCAGCCTGTGCTCCATAGCATCCACTAGTCCAGCTGTAGCCTCACTGGAGTGCCTGGCCTGGGGAATGTGGCGCAACTTGTTGTTAGCGTCGAAGTGCCACCATCTTCTAGCCATTTTCTATCAATACATTTAGATTTCATTTAGAGTTCATTTAGTTATATCTTGTTTATACTAGTTTTGTTTAGTTAGTTTGTTGTTATTTAGTTTTTAGCTTTAGGTATTAGTATATTTGTGTGTGCATTTATTCCCCCTGTTTCAACTGTTGCACCTTAATTTCCCTTGGGATAAATAAAGTAATCTGAATCTGAATCTGAATCTTGTCGCATGCTCGACGATCTCTCACCATTGAGATATTGGCCTTCCCATAAAATGGCCTCACCTGCTCCAAAACGACCTTGGTTGCCTGAAACCGAGACAATGCTCCGTTCAAACCTGGTCGCTTGGCATGCAGTTGTGCATCACAGTACATTATGCACCGCAAAATCTGGCGACCACTTCAGCTTGGCGCCAGTGATGATGGCATCTGCATCGGTGATGCTGACACCCAGACCAAAGACCAGGCTGCGGGTGCTCGGGAGCCTAAGGGTGGTGGCGACATCTTGTGAGAGCTGGATCCTTTGGCATTCACTGACCTTGACATGCTGCTACATGGGTTTCGTCTTGTTTGTCACATGGCTTGTTTCTTCTTCTTGAAACCAAGCATTGAAACCAAAGCCCAAAGTGATGGCACCAGAGAAGGACATCAAAAATGAACCGCTTTATCATGGCTCTCCAATGGGTGCCGGTTACCCCCTTTTGCCATAAAAGCTGATGTGCCGTTCCACCTCTAGATCACCACACACCTTTGCATGGATGGTAACAATTTGAGCACCCAGACAGATCAATTTTCTGAAATTGTGTATTTTGATGCACCCTAACATACATACATACATACACACACACACACACACACACACACACACACACACACACACACACACACACACACACACACACACACACACACACACACACACACACACACACACACACACACACACACACAGGGATTGCCAGGGACCTCACCATTGACACACACATCTGCTCTGATGCTGAAACCCTGGCTGGTCCAACAGGTGACCATGCGTGTGATCCAGAGCTCCATGGTCGAGGTTAAGGCCATCCAGCCGACCGCGGTCCAGGCTCTCCTAAACGTCTGGCCCCCGGGGGCCCCCCGCTCCTCCCTGCTCCAGAGAGACCCAGAACGGGTCGAAACCGGGTCGGGACCGGGACTGGGGCCGGAGGTCAGCGCTCTCCATCAGGCCCAGGAGAAGCTGCACCAGGAGGGCAAGGCGGCGGTGCGCACCCTGCGCTGCACCAGGGAGGCCCTGCAGGAGGCCATGGACCGAGAGCTCAGGGAGCAGAAGGAGAGGAGGGCCTCGGGCCGAGCTTTCTTCAGGTGATTTGATAGCTTCACACACCTATTTCCCCTCCTTTTCTTGTTTTCTTCATCCTTTCTCTCATTCTTACCGGCTCTTTTCCTCCTCCCAGGTGTCTGTGCTCTTGCCAGCTAATGCTGTCGGAAGACGACACTCTGAGGATGAAGCTGGAGTTCTACAAGTGTCTGTCGGTGATGGACCGCTGCCTGGTGCTGCCCCACGCCGCCTCCAGGGCCAAGCTCCACGCTGCCCTGGTCGCCTGGAGGAAGGAGGAGGAACTGCAGGCAGACAACACACAGTCAGAGGTAGGGGTTGTGTTCTCCACTAAGATGTTTCACGGTTTAACCTGATTCCTCGAATGGCCCGACCCAACGTCGACTGATCGTCAAATCGTATATCCTATATTTTTTAATACATACGTATGCGGCTTAATGACGCCTCATTTTGTGTGACTTTTGCGAGGTGTAAATGCTTGAAAATTAATTTAAAGTTGTTTAGAAAAGAGAATCAATTGGCTTGATCAATTGGCAAACTAATTCACGTTTCACAACATCTAGAATATAAGCTAATACAATCGAGTATTCACCCAAGCCGTGGGATGAGTTCCTTTAACTGTGCTCATGTATTGATTTACTTTGTACGTCATGCTTGACTTAACCTACAGTATGTGACTGTATGATCACCTCAAACTTAACCACTGCAGGCAACCGCAAGGGATAGGGATAGACGTTTCACTTAATAACCACCAGTGTAGGCCTGAGTTACATCACGGGGATATGGGTGAGCTTTGTCATTTCACGGAGCAAGCCAAACGCACCAAAGCCGCAGAGTGAGTGGTTTCCACAACCGCCTTTAAAGACGTGATGTTTTTTTTTGCAGCACAAGCCTCGGTCGTCCAAGGGGAAGTCGAAAAATGACAGTCAACACAAAGCAGAGCCGGCTGCCTCTGTGCTGCTGCTGTACCAGCGGAGGCTGGAGGAGAGGATCCAAGTGTTCGAGAAGGAGAAGGGAATGCAGCACCGGCTCATGGACCAGGTATCATGAAGTACCTTACAAAATGCGGCCATTGAGAAGGCTGTGACTCCTTACATCCACCTAGCGCGTCCTCTTCATCACTTTTTACTAGCGTCTGCTATGTAGATTGTTTGCTTGATAGTTAGTTAGATATTGTTATATTGTTTGCCAACTTATTGTATTTTACCTGAACTTACTGTACTTGTACCTGAGCACTGGTTCAGTTTTGGAGACTTGTTAGGAATGAAATGCACTAACTAAATGACTGTAATGTCATGTACATGTTAGATTCATGTCTAAAGTTAGGTTACTGTCTCAGGTCTTATGGCAGACTTCAAAATCTGGGTGAGCAATTTTATGCAGCCCCTCAACAACAATGCATGAAAAATACATATAAACATAATATAAAATGTATTCGAAAGATGTTGGAAAAAGTACAATATTTTTGTAATCTATTTCCTTGAAGAGTACTCAGTCCACAGTCAAGTCCACGTTTGCACCCCACACCCGCCACTGTAGAAATAGACTTCTGAAAGCTTCCTCCAATCACACCAATCAGTTCTACTCAGTAGAATATCTCCGTAACGAAACAGGAAACAGGGCGTGTCTGGTTTCCAGCCGAGGCTCTGTGCCGCCCCGCCCCCTCCTCCCCCTGGAAGTACTTAGGAGGACATTAGGAGGACCGCCAGGCCAGGATCACATTACATGTACAGCTATGGTGCTGAGGAGATGTCAGATCAGATGTATTGACATTCCAAGTTCAGACCAAGAGGTTTCATCCAGTCGCTCTGATGACCTGAAGTCCCAACCTCGACCACAGAAAACACCACCCTTCCTGACTCTGTGTTATACGCCGTTACCTGAAAAAAAAAAAGTGGTAAAAACCAAACAAGCCTTATTGTTATAATTATTATTATTATTATTCTTTTCGGGGTCGGACTTACAACAAAACAACAAAGGCTTCTCTCTCTCCTCACCCTCTTCACCTCACCTCACCCTCTCTCACCTCACCTCACCTCACCAGGTCAGGGAGGAGACGGAGCGGGAGAGAGAGAGCCGGCTGCGCTCTCAGGCCGACGGCCTGGCGATGCAGATGGCCGCCATCCACTACGGGAAGGCTGAGACGCGGACCAGGGCTCTGGAGACGTCCGGGGCCATGCTGACCCTGCAGAGGCAGCTCACCCGCCAGCTCAGGGAGAGACGGGGCCTGGAGAGAGGGGACATGGCCCGCAGCATACTCCACCACTGCTCGGTGGGACCTGGTTCTTTCTTTCCTTGGTTCTGTTACACTGATTGTGTTTCAGGTCCTCTTTTTTTGTATCTCAGACTGAATGAGGCAGCAAAGCAAACATACAACTTTGAGGTTGCAAATTTGAGGTTGGAGTGAAATCGGTAGAAATGATTTCATCGCCAGAGAAAGTTGTTGTGGTTGAGGTAGAGCGGTTGCCTCACAACCGGAAGGTTGCTGGTTCGATCCCTCAGCTCCTCCTAGCTAAAACTGTCGAGGTGTCCTTGAGCAAGACACCCTAACCCTAACTGCTCCTGACGTGCTGGCTGTCTCCTTGCATGGCTGACTCCGCCGTCGGTGGTTGTATGAATGGGTGAATGTGAGGCATGACTTGTAAAGCGCTTTGGATAAAAGCGCTATATAAAAAGCATCCATTGCCATTACCCCTCTTTCCACACATGGCAATGAAGTACATAATGTACATAGCACACAGTACAATCATACACGCATACATGGTACATACAGTCAGCTTGTACATGGTACAATCAGCTTGTACATGGTACAGTCAGCTTGTACATGGTACAGTCAGCTTGTACATGGTACAGTCAGCTTGTACATGGTAAAGTCAGCTTGTACATGGTAAAGTCAGCTTGTATATAGTACATAGTACAACAGCTTGTGCTGGTGACATACTAAATAAGGTATCTCACTTTTCAATTTTCGATTCAAGATCGATTTTAGATTCAGTACATCTGGGGACTCATTTCAGGATGTATGTATTAACAAAGGCTGTGTGTCAAATGATAGCATAAAAGCAGAGTAAAGTGTGTATGTTGTTTTATATTTTAAAACATGATATCAATATGAGTTATAATGTAAACAGAAAAAGGCCAACCTAAGAATATATTTTTGTAAGTTCTGAATCATAGAAGATAAGAATCGCGTTTCTTCCATGAATCGTTTTTTCCGTCCACTCATAGTTTTAAGCCTGCTTGAGTTTGTGTTTGTGCAGATCTTGTTTTTGCCAACTTTATTATCCTTTATTAATCTTTTGTTGCAATAAGTCACTTACCATGACTTCATCAGGATCGTTCGACGCACGAATGGTCCTGCATGCTGTTTTTCAGTAGAGTAAAGGTTGAAAGGTCCTCTCAGAGTCTGGTTGACTGGTTGTTTTCTTTCCCCTCAGAGTCTGGTTGACTGGTAGTTTACTGTCCTCACAGAGTCTGGTTGACTGGTAGTTTACTGTCCCCTCAGAGGCTTGTTGACTGGTAGTTTACTGTCCCCACAGAGTCTGATTGACTGGGTATTTTACTGTCCCCTCAGAGTCTGGTTGACTGGTAGTTTACTGTCCCCACAGAGTCTGATTGACTGGGTATTTTACTGTCCCCTCAGAGGCTTGTTGACTGGTAGTTTACTGTCCCCACAGAGTCTGATTGACTGGGTAGTTTACTGTCCCCTCAGAGGCTTGTTGACTGGTAGTTTACTGTCCCCACAGAGTCTGGTTGACTGGTATTTTACTGTCCCCTCAGAGGCTTGTTGACTGGTAGTTTACTGTCCCCACAGAGTCTGGTTGACTGGTAGTTTACTGTCCCCTCTGAGTCTGGTTGACTGGTAGTTTACTGTCCCCTCAGAGTCTGGTTGACTGGTAGTTTACTGTCCACTCAGAGTCTGGTTGACTGGTAGTTTACTGTCCCCTCAGAGTCTGATTGACTGGTAGTTTACTGTCCCCTCAGAGTCGGGTTGACTGGTAGTTTACTGTCCCCACAGAGTTTGGTTGACTGGTAGTTTACTGTCCCCACAGAGTCTGGAGGAGGCAGAGCAGCGGCTCCAGGAAGAGCGGACCGGGTTGGGCCACTCTGATGCCCCCTGCCCAGACCAAGTTAGCCAGAAGCCCGGAGGACTCCCAGGACGAAGGAGAAGAGGAAGAGGGCGAAGTGGAGGAGGAAGACAAGAGCCTGTTTGAGGTCCGGCGAGACTTCCGGATGTCCATCATCCTCCAGGAGGCGCTGTGCAAGCAGTACGGCGTCTTCGCCACGCTGACGGAGAGGTGGGGTTGTTGCGTCAGCCTCAGAAGCGGCGAGTTTCTGTGAGTGTCTGGAGATGCGGAGGGGGACTACAGTGTTTTACCGTCCGTCTCGTCTTGTCCCGTCCAGGCTGAGGGAGGCCAACGCCAGGAGCCAGGTCGTGGAGGATCTAAAGGAGCAGCTGGAGCTCAAGAGGTTATATGCACACTGTGACCAGGTGTGAACCCCCAACCTTTACACACACACACACACACACACACACATACATACATACATAGACACACACACACCATCTCTTTCTCCCAGCATCTGTCTTACTCCGGTGATAACAGTTACATGAATCTTCCTCTCTACATCCTATTATTTCCACAATGAGCCAAGGTCAGACATGAACAGGGATTTTTCTCCAGATTTAAGATTTACACCATGAGATAGGTGAGGTTGAGTTATACTGCATTTAGTTATTTTGCAGCTGCTCTTACTTATCTAGCAAAACCATTCACAGTGAATGTTAGAGACAGTAGAAGGTTACACAGGTTGCTGCAGGGAGACATGGCGACATCAGATTATCGAACCCAAAACCGATCAAACACCCCAACCACTACTCCAGGTGTTACCGATCAAACACCACAGCCACTAGTCCAGGTGTTACCGATCAAACACCCCAACCACTAGTCCAGGTGTTACCGTTCAAACACCCCAACCACTAGTCCAGATGTTACCGATCAAAACTCCTAACCCCAACTAGTCCAGGTGTTACCGATCAAACACCTTAACCACTAGTCCAGGTGTTACCGATCAAACACCCTTACCACTAGTCCAGGTGTTACCGATCAAACACCCTTACCACTAGTCCAGGTGTTACCGATCAAACACCCTAACCACTAGTCCAGGTGTTACCGATCAAACACCCTAACCACTAGTCCAGGTGTTACCGATCAAACACCCTTACCACTAGTCCAGGTGTTACCGATCAAATACCACAACCACTAGTCCAGGTGTTACCGATCAAGCACCCTAACCACTAGTCCAGGTGTTACCGATCAAACACCCTAACCACTAGTCCAGGTGTTACCGATCAAACACCCTAACCACTAGTCCAGGTGTTACCGATCAAACACCCTAACCACTAGTCCAGGTGTTACCGATCAAACACCCTTACCACTAGTCCAGGTGTTACCGATCAAATACCACAACCACTAGTCCAGGTGTTACCGATCAAACACCCTAACCACTAGTCCAGGTGTTACCGATCAAATACCACAACCACTTAGTCCAGGTGTTACCGATCAAACACCCTAACCACTAGTCCAGGTGTTACCGATCAAACACCCTAACCACTAGTCCAGGTGTTACCGATCAAACACCCTTACCACTAGTCCAGGTGTTACCGATCAAATACCACAACCACTAGTCCAGGTGTTACCGATCAAACACCCTAACCACTAGTCCAGGTGTTACCGATCAAATACCACAACCACTAGTCCAGGTGTTACCGATCAAACACCCTAACCACAACAAATCCAGGTGTGAAGGGCGCCAGAGGCTTTCAATGGAAACACAGAGTAACAAACTAATTTCCTGGAAAGAAAAACGAATTTCCCAGAACAGTGGTTTTGTTTTTAAATGAATTATTATGGTTATTGTGGTGTGAGCCTGCTGTGGCAAAACTAAGGCGGCGATAGTAATAATACGTACAATAATAAATAGAAATATTGTGAATAGAACCTGTCTAACTGTCAATTTGTGATATGTCGTCTCCCCCGTCTCCCTCTTCTCCCCCAAGGAGCTGGAGTTCGCCTCCCGACTGGTGGAGCAAGGCCGGGTGCCGACGGAGGTGCTGCTGGAGGCGCTGCGTCTGCTGCTCCCCACGCTACCCGAGGCTGAGCTGCTGCCTCTAGTGGAGGCCCTGAGGCGCCCCAAACACACCCTGACCTCCGCCTCCTCCTCCTCCCCCGTGGAGCAGGCCCGCCCGGGGTACGTGTCCCCCGTTAAAAGTCCTTGTTACCTGTCCTTGATAAGTGTCCACGTGACTAGCGGTATGTTAAAGGTGCTGTAGGTAACATTTGAGAGTTGTAAAGAGAGAGAGCAGAAAAGAGTGGAAGAGAACACACACATACACACACACACACACACACACACACACACACACAGCCAAGATGGATTCCCTGAACCAATCACAGAAGAGATGCCCTGATTGGTCAGAAATGAGCCGGGAGCGGTCAAACATCTAAATGGGCTCATGCAGAGGCAGATACAGTCAACTAGAAAGAGATATTCTCACAGAGCTTTTCACTCACTAATAGCTGACATATTGACTGTGGCTGTTTTCTAAGAAATTATACTAATAAATAATGGCTCTTAAATCTTACCCTAAAGCACCTTTAAGTTCTTTAGAAAAGGAAAAATAAGATCATCTTCCATTTTGACAGATGAGCTGGTGAGACAGCCACCCGACGGTGGGTCTGTCTCGAGGCATTGTTATTCATTCGCTAACCACTGTTCTGTCGGCGTGACGATGGCTGCGGACCAAACTCTTCTCTTCACATCAGTAACGCTGCCTTGCACAACTGTCACGGGTTACAGTTGGAAGCAAAGCGCCTGGACCGTGTTGTGCTGACACGGCGCTCTGTAATGTTCTGGGCCGTCCTGGCACGCTAACGCCTTAACCCCCAAACACACTCCAGGCATTTTGCACCTTTTGAACACACGGTACATTTGACACAAGAACAACAGCTAAGAGCTATATATAGGTCGAGGTCGGCTTTCGTAGAAGTCACACCGTTATGCCGGTATGCGTCAGTAGGTTTTTCTTTTGAATATGCATTAGTACATATCTCTGGCCCTTAAAGACAACTTGGACGCTTTGTTATCACAATGTTTTTTCTTAGAGTTTTGTTATAGCAATGTTTCTTTCTGGGGTTTTCTTAGAGGTGGCTAAAGACACATCACGTTGCCGACGTTGTCGGGAAATACAGTATGTACACTTTGCAGAATTGTAATGTAAAGCAGGCAACCTTTAGACGTCTGTCTTGCTCCGCCAGGGACTGAGCACCACCAGGGTCTGAGATATCTAAAATGTTAACCATGCTGGACAGCTTGGTCACAGGGATCAAGTAACTCAATGCCTTAACAAAATTGTGTTTTGCAATCCTCCCGGTCACTCTTTACACACATAACCGCAATTTAAGAATAGAAATGATAAAAATGTAACTAAACAAAAACAGATTTAAAATTGGCCAAATATTGGTACTTTGTTCGTGTCGTGCAAATAGAGGGTATAGATACGAACAAAGGTGTGACGTGAACATTATATTAAATTAATTCATATTCAATTATTAAATCATTCAAGTAATAGTAGGTCATTGGCTTCCCCTGCACCGACCTCAGGTTGGTTCCGTGTTCTGTGCTCTGCTCCGAAGTGCTTGGCCGGGTCTGTGGAACACTTCTGGTCAGAGCCTGGCCGGCACTCCGGATGACGCCGATGATGAACAACGCACAGCGGACTCGGTCCCCGCAGCCGACCAGGAGCCCGCCGGCCAAAAACCCAGAACAGAGGAGAACAGAACAGAATGAAAACAACCTCACTTGATTGCCACAATGAGCCAGTTCTGTTGGGTTTTTGGCTCATGGAGTGTGTTCTATACTTGGTCTCATAAAGTGTGGACCGCTAATAGAAACCGAAGACTTTAGACCTTTAGACTGACGTAGTTCGTGGGTTTATATTAACATTACATTTGCAACCTCATTTTGTTTCGTTATTTACCTAAATGTTTTTGCCGATGTGGGGTTCTATGTTCTATGTTGTTGAAGACAGAATTCCAGACGAGTGACTCAACATCAGGACCAGCTGTGATGTCAAAACTGCACTTGAATATAACCAATCATCTGTGGAAACAAAATGTCAACTAGACAATTATCAGCCAGCTATTACATCAATGAATTTCTTATTTTACAGGATAAGCCCTGAAATTGATTGTCATGAATTGTTGCCGTGGACTGATTTAAAGAAATATGTTTCTGTAGATATCGGAAGCCACTTGATAATTGTGGATGTATTTGTGTATGTTTCGTTGGCCCTGGGGAGTTTTTTTGTGAGACTTTTATTGTGTAAACCAAAAAAGAGCCAGTCAGCGTTTCAACATCGACGCTGTAGACATTCTCTCTTTGTTTTTCACATATACGTTCCAGTCTTGAATCCTCATTCCTAATTCCTTCCAGGTCTCCCAGGGAACCGAGCGGAAGTCTCCTCGTCAAACTAAGGGAAGACATGCGGCGTCCCGAGGGCCAAAATCTCCAACTGGTCGCAGACCGGTGGGTGAACGTTAAAAACACTTTATTACTATAGCTCACACTTTAAGGACTATATCCCTTGCGGCAGTCGAGGCCAGTAAAAACGCTTCTTGGGGTTCCTTCTCGACGACACATTACATTTAAATACCATAATAAACAGTCTGAGGGTCAGTTAGTTAAAATAGCATTCTTCTAAACGGTCTTACTTAAGGGTCATTACATTGAAGTACATCTAAAGGTATAAGATATAGATATAACCCATAAGAACGTATGGTATCAGACTAAAACTAGTTTTCCTCCTCACTGATATTTCAAACCTCAAATTTTGATCGTAATCATATCATTTCTAATCAGAATTCATTGATACTATAAAACAGGGCATCACGATAAGTCCATAGCTTAATTTCACAACGATGCAATTAAAACTCAAAGACGATCAACTATTATATTGAATTACTGGCCAGCATCTAACTAATGGTATTGTAATGATTGAGCTTTGGCTCAAGGTGTCCACCAAATTGCATATATTCATTTTTTTCAATATTTATATACAGTGTATATATATTTTCTCATGACATTTCCCCAGACTTCAAGTAAAAAGGCGACACATCCAGGAGAAGCTGTTCAGCCACACGGCTCCACCTCCAGCCTCTCAACCCCTCCCAGCGATGCTGCTGGACCAGCCGCCTGTGGCTGAACTCACACCGACACAGCAGCAGCCGCCGCAGCATCCACCGCCTAATGCCACACCAGCGGCACACGCCGGGTCTAAAGCCGGCTCCTGCAGCTCCCCTTCTCCTCCACCTGCCACCACCACCACCACCGTCACCCCCACCTACGATCACCACCACCACCACCACCCCAGCCCCGACCCCTCGACGGGGGAGCGGTTGTTTGTGTTCCGGGCTCCTCCGCCCGAGGAGGAGGAGTCACGACATGACGCCGTGGGTTTACCCAGGAGGAAGAAGAAGAGGAACTTCCTGAACATGAAGAAGAGCTCGGTGGCTCCCAGCAGCCAACCCTGAGACAGACGTGACGTGTCAGTGCATATGTCAGGTGTCAGTACATACTGTAATGTCAGTTGTCAGAACATATGTCAGATGTCAGTACATATGTCAGGTGTCAGTACATATGTTGTGTGTCAGTACATATGTCAGTTGTCAGAACATATGTCAGGTGTCAGTGCATATGTCAGGTGTCTGCACATATGTCAGGTGTCTGCACATATGTCAGGTATCAGTACATATGTCAGGTGTCTGTACATATGTCAGGTGTCAGTACATATGTCAGGTGTCAGTACATACTGTAATGTCAGTTGTCAGAACATATGTCAGTTGTCAGTACATATGTCAGGTGTCAGTTGTCAGTACATATGTCAGGTGTCAGTGCATATGTCAGGTGTCAGTACATATGTCAGGTGTCAGTACATATGTCAGGTGTCAGTACATATGCCAGGTGTCAGTGTATATGTCAGGTGTCGTAACAATGTCAGGTGTCAGCTACATACTGTAATGTCAGTTGTCAGAACATATGTCAGGTGTCAGAACATATGTCAGGTGTCAGTGCATATGTCAGGTGTCAGTGCATATGTCAGGTGTCAGTACATACTGTAATGTCAGTTGTCAGAACATATGTCAGGTGTCAGTACATATGTCAGGTGTCAGTACATATGCCAGGTGTCAGTGTATATGTCAGGTGTCTAACAATGTCAGGTGTCGCTACATATGTCAGGTGTCAGTACATATGTCAGGTGTCAGTGCATATGTCATGTGTCAGTACATATGTCAGGTGTCAGTGCATATGTCAGATATCAGTGCATATGTCAAATGTCAGTGCGTGTCAGGTGTCAGTACATAGGTCAGGTGTCTGTACATAGGTCAGATGTCTGTACATAGGTCAGATGTCAGTACATATGTCAGGTGTCTGTACATAGGTCAGATGTCAGTACATAGGTCAGGTGTCAGTACATATGTCAGGTGTCTGTACATAGGTCAGATGTCAGTACATATGTCAAGTGTCAGTACATGTCAAGTGTTTACTGTAAGATGGTATTTTTTTGTTAGGTACGTTTTTCTTGCTATTAAGTTCTGGTATCTTTTTTATAAGGCAGCTCTGTTGAATTCATTGGATGATGAAGTTTTATTATATATATATATATATTATATTATATACTGTATTGCTATATTGACTATACGCATTTATTGTACAAAAAGATTGTTGTCTGTGAGCATGCTCGTCTATTTGTCTGTTTATGATCAGTTAAATGAACACTTTATAGTCGTAGATCTGTGTTCCACATATTTTAAAATACTTTACTAAATTTTATAAATAGAAAATGGGCCATATTGTTTGTTAATAAACGTGTATTGGAAGTAAAGTGCTGTCACTTCTATCATTAAATCAATTTCAAATGTCTAGAAGGCCCTCGGTAGAGCGCATTCCTCCGCTACACCATAAAGTCCCCTGGATCCGGATTAGGATTCGGATCTGCGCCAAAAAATCCAATCAACTGTTCCTTGGCCCATAAGTCATCTAACCACCAAAGCTCGGTCAAATTATGCGTACAACCTTTGGAGTTATCTGGCAGACATCAGACAAACACAGGGGATCGAAAACATAACCTCCGGGGTAACTATAGTGAGGTTATTGATTTTGCTCCAACAGTCTCGACGTCAGTGGTCTTGGTGGGTCGACCCCCACCCACCCCACCCCCCCACCTCCCCCAACCCCCACCCACCCCACCTCCCCAACCACATCCACCTCCCCCAACCCCCACCCACCCCACCTCCCTAACCACATCCACCTCCCTAACCCCCACCCACCCCACCACCCTCCCCCTCCCCCTCCTCCCCAACCCCCACCCACACACACCCACCAAACCTCCCAAACCCCCACCCGCCCACACCCCCCCCCCCCCATCATCACCTCCTCCTCCACCTTAAAAACGGCAACGAACCACCTCTTCAGCTCCAGATCCCCCCCCAGCCCAGCCCAGAGCAGCAGACCCCTTGGTTAGTAGTAACACCACCTCTCGAGGTCTAGTAGGAAGGACACCATGAAGCTTGGACTGCTGGTGCTGTGCGCGCTCCTGGGCTGTGCGGTGCGCTGGTCCCAGGGCGCCCCGCCGACCTGCTACTCCAGGGCGCTCGGCTTGGGCAAGGAAACCATGGCCCTGCTGAACAAGATCCACACCTACCACCGCACGGTAAGGACGAGGAGAGGACCTCGTTTGGAGACCTCGCATTGCAACACCGCATTGCACACACAATTGCATTTTTACTTTTATATATTTAACTTTATACAGTTGTGTACTTTTTTAAACTTATTTATTCTATTCTGTTTTTATCTTATCTTATTAACTGCTGTCTGTTGTCGGGTATTGCACATAAGATTTTCACTCACTGCTTTATATGTGTAAACTGTGAAGTGACAATAAACTTGACTTGACTTGACCGTGTCTACGTGAACCAGTCGTAAACCAGTCGTTCATCTCTCAATGTTGTGCATCCCTGTGTTTTTTTGGATTGCAGAAAACATGCGCGCAAGTTTTGCCCACGATCTTCATTGACATCCACGTAAGTTATTATTGTTTTTTTTACACCTTGACGTCAAGTTACTTGAAAATGAATTAAACGACTCTACTACAACACGTTTATCCGCCAACTTGTGACTACTAGATGCTTGTTTATTTCTGAGTTGCATCCTTCCGTGTATAGTATGTGGGCTCACACCACGGGCGGTGTTAGACCCCGTTAGAGGGGGGCCTGAGCCCCCCTGAAAATGTCAATTTTTTTTATTTGTCTTAACTTAACTTAATCACTTATATTCATCCAACCTGGTTAGGGGGTGATAGTGTGAAAGAAAAAACAGTGTCTGCAAGGAGTCCCAAGGAGGAACAAATTCTCCTTTAACATATACAAACCCATGGATTTATAAGATAACCCTGTCTAATCATTAACATCCTGGATGTCCCCT
>CM051002.1:23215931-23225931 GCA_027704905.1 Muraenolepis orangiensis | reverse complement strand
TTGGTGTTGTTTGTTGTTGTTGGTGTTGTCAGTTTGGCTCCTCATGGCGACATGCGGGAGGAACCAGAGGACCCCATACATAAAGGACGCAGTGGGGGGGATTGACTTTCACTCTTTTGTATGGCCTCCCTCTCTCTCTCTCTCTCTCTCTCTCTCTCTCTCTCTCTCTCTCTCTCTCTCTCTCTCTCTCTCTCTCTCTCTCTCTCTCTCTCTCTCTCTATGGTGTTTTAAAGGCATGGAGAGAGGTCACGTCCGCAACCATCCATGATGGGCCTTGTTGGTGGCCTGTTTGTACTGACCTTCTTTTGTTTTGCTTCACATTCAGCTCATATTTTTCTTCTTTTCGCTGTACTGTACTCGTGCTGTACAATGACAATACATTTGAATCTAATCTAATCTAATCTAATCTTATACCGGCCAATTTTGTCGACGACTGAGCTGAGTTGCATGAGTCGAAATCGTAAGATATTGTTCTATTGTTTGGCAACTTATTTTACTTTTCCCTTACTGTACTTTTACTTTCTGATCTCTGATGTAGATATTTTTTGTAAATCAGTTTATTTCCTTTACTTTAGTTTTTAAATAATGCGTATTTGTCAATTGCTGTCATGTGTGTGTGTGTGAGTGGCTTTCTGATCTCTGATCTCAGATCTCTGATCTCTGAGATGTTTTGCGTATTCGCGTGCGAAATAAATTGTATAGCCACACTGTATACAATAGTATGCCAATACACTCTATTGTGTATCTACCTCAATGATGTCTCCGGGTATTTTTCTTGCAGGCTTGTTGTTCCGCGGTCTATTGTACGGGAACAACAGCTTAATGAACCACCGAGACACACACACACACACACACACACACACACACACACACACACACACACACACACACACACACACACACACACACACACACACACACACACACACACACACACTCACACACTCACACACTCACACACTCACACACTCACACACTCACACACTCTCACACACACACACACACACACACACACACACACACACACACACACACACACAGGATTCAACCCGCCCCCCGCCCCCCCGCTGACATTTGAGGACTGTGATAGTCAGTAGATCCCAGGGTCCGAGCGTACTGTGGGCGGTATCCCCGCGTCTATCAGAGAGAGAGAGAGAAAGGCCCCGCCCACCGTACGCTCGGACCCTGGGATCCAACAGCGGCAGGAAGGATCAAAGTCCCGCCTTGGCCCCGGGGCGGCAGCCTCGCTGGAGCCGGCGTGCCGTCTGCGGCAGATTGCCTCTGCTCATTATAGCAATTATTTTACTACAATTTAACCCCTGCTTGAATAGAAGACACGTCAAGGGGGGGAGCCGTTAAAAGGGTCACGGAGTGGCCTATCATTTCCCCCCCCCCCCCCCCACCCCTCCTCATATATAATCTGTCATTTTGTTAACAACTATTTAGCAAACAACTATTTAGACCTTACATGTATGTATTAACCAACCAGGGGTGTGTATTCCGCCTCGGCACATGCAAGAGTGCCAAATGTGTGTGTGTGTGTGTGTGTGTGTGTGTGTGTGTGTGTGTGTGTGTGTGTGTGTGTGTGTGTGTGTGTGTGTGTGTGTGTGTGTGTGTGTGTGTGTGTGTGTGTGTGTGTGTGTGTGGACGCCGGCTGTATACTTTGTACCACCACTTGTACATGTTTACGTTGCATCTTATACGGGCTAATAACACCCCCCGCCCCCCCCTTTAAAAAAAAAGAAGTGTACAAGTGGTATTTGACCTCTTGAGACCAATTCCTAAACCGGTTTGAAGTCGGTCAGCCCACCGCGCCCCTGTAATGAAGTCTGCTGGCGCCATGGTAACATCTGGGTTAGTGGATGCTATATATCACCGCTGTATACACGGGTTACAGACAGACAGGAATATATTGGAATATATTGAAGATGTGTGTATGTAGGCCTATATATGTATACGTTTACACTACTCTGTCCAATATACTAAAACACATCTCTATATGCGCTACTGCCAACTTTACTTTACTGCAACATTTGCACTCTGTATTTCTATAATAATCGACATTTAGATGTACTGTATACTTTTGCTGTACACTGAGAATCTAATCTAATGTAATGTAATCTAATCTAATGTAATAGCGTGTATGTGAACATGCTCATTGCGTTAAATCATCCGGCCTCCCCTGGGCGTCCCCTGGCAGCCTGAGGACTTCACATCACAGTGAGTTCCTCTCTATCTTCTGCTTGGTACTGCTCCTCTGTGCGTGTGGGGTCATGTGTGCGCATATACGCCTCTCTGCTATATATATATATAAATATATTACCACCTATATATAATAGATATGAATAATCCAAGTATTAAAAGCCCCGGTTATCCGGTTATGGGTGTCATGTCATTCGGTTAGGTGTGTATATACTTATCTTGTATACCATTATAATAGATCCGAACATATATAACCAAATAATGAATCACCATAATGTACTATAATATATATATATATATATATATATATATATATGTGGATAAGTGACACGCGGTTGTTGACATATTGTAGTGTGATCTGTGTGCTGGTTGGAGTGTTAGTTTTTTGTTTATCATTTTGAATATTGTTTGCACCCATCAAGGTCGTAAATAAATATAACGCAGATCAACTAATATATAAAACAAATGAATTGATTTGTCGATGAACTGTAATTAGATTAGCGAATTGTGCAATTCTAAGGCGCCAGTCAAAACGGACAACTGCTTTTTTTCATGAAAAGAATAAACAATTTATTGTTAATTTATGTCACAAATATAGTCATAATATAAATGAGGGTATTCTTCAAATATATACATATTTTTACAGTACACAAATCCCTTCCGAAGGGAATCATTCAGACACAAACAGACAGTGCTGTTATTAAAAATGCTGTGGTTCTCCAATTTAGCACAAAAAAGAGCATTCGATGACCATGGTCGAAAAGGGTCGGAGGGGGGGTCCACCGTGAATAGGACCCGGGATGGAGGAGGAGGAGGAGGAGGATGAGGGGGACACCACGGCACCGAACCAGAACCCTACCTACCTGCACGAGTTCATAAGAGTTCGGCTCTCTGCTGATACGCCCCAACAAACACGGTGCGTCATTGTCATCGCTCATGGGTTTAGGTTTAGCCCTTTATGGATCATCTGACACTGACAAGTGTCACGACTATATCCTCGACATGCACTCTCTGTGGGAATATTGCGATGTTGTCCTCCTGTTGTCCAAACTGTTCCCATCAAGGCCCAACAAGGCCTCTATAGCGGTGGTGGTGGCGGGCGGCTGGTCGCACCTCGGATTGTCCTGCGCCGTGGCCAACCGCCGGGTGTCCATACGGTCAAAGTCGAGCCAGCGAGATATCCACGGTCCACGGTCCACTCTCCCCCCCTCCCCTCCCCCCCATCCCCCCACCCCCCCAAAAAACCTCTCCCCGCCACCCCCCCCCCCCCCTCCGCCGCACACACTCAAGCCAGGTGGTACATACTGTATCCGACGTGCGCCGCGTACAGTCCCACGGGTGACACGGGCAGGGAGTGCCTGTGGAAGGGGTGGGAGCCGCCGTACGAGCCGGGGATGTGCGCCCCGAGAGGAAAGGATATCCCGAAAGCCGGAGGCAGCATAGGCTTGGCTGCCATTTTCAGTTTCTCCAATTCCGCCTCCTGGAGCCGCTTGGCTTTCGCCCGTCGGTTCTGGAACCATATCTTGACCTGCGTCTCCGTCAGGTTGAGGGAGCTGGAGAACTCGGCGCGCTCGGCGATGGAGAGGTACTGCTTCTGGCGGAACTTCCTCTCCAGGGCCAGGAGCTGGGACGTGGTGAACGGGGTGCGGGGCTTTCGGTTGGTCTTGTGTTTCCTCAGGGGGCAGGCAGGAGGACTCAGCCGTCCTATATTAACAACAATATAAACAGCAGATGTGGTTGTCAGTTTCTCCCAGTGTCTAAAATGCCTATTTATTTGGTACAATATAGGCCGATGTCAGATGAGGGAATAAGCTGCATCAAATGCGCAATGACTCACTAAACATCGCACTTAAAACGCAACACATAACATATCCATAACAACAACATAACGAGTCCTCCTATCATGTCGTAGGCGAGTGGGCTATATAGGAGCGATAGTGGTGGAAACACAAAACGCACAAAACTTACGTGGAGGCGTGGGAGAAAAGCGAGGGTTCTGTAACCAGGAGGAGTTCCTGTCCTGGCTCTCCGGACTCTCGGGTTTGACCAACGACGCGTCGTCCTGCTGCTGCATGTTCATGATGTCCCCCACGGAGAACGGGGACGACGACACCCCCAGCGAACTGTCCAGGCTCGAGAGGGAGCCCATCCGTGCGCCCTGCTGCTGCTGCAGCAGCTGGGTGTGGGACGTCCCGGCGACCTGCACGGACGAGTGCAGGTCGTGGTGGTGCAGGGACGACGACGACGACGACGATAAGTCGCGACTGGGCTTCCTGTCGGCCATCAGCGCCTCGACGCTGAACGGCAGGATGGCCGACTTGGGCTTTGCCTTCTCCCTCTCCTCCGGCGGACCCGGCAGGCTTGTGTGCGGCGACACGTCGCTCCGGCCGACGCGGAGGGAGGATGAGACGACGACGACGTCTTCGGCCTTCAAACCAACTGTTAACGTGGACATGGTGGCAGATGGGGCCATACAGGTCCCGACTGGTATGTGTCGCGGGGGTTTGAGGGGTTGGGAGGGGGGTGGGGGTGGGGGGGGCAAAAAGTGGTTTGCGAGTGGAAAGAAACGCGGACCCTGCAGAAAAGTTGCGCGCTACACGGTGCGTGTGTGTTCTTAGGATATCCTCATGTGTTTATGAGGGTGAAGGCATGGAGCGCACTGCTTTAAGGAAGGCGCAGAGGGGGACGCGCCGGCCAATCAGAGACGAGATGGGCTGAGCCACAACTCCTACACCACAGCGGGACGGGACGGGACGGGACGGGACGGGACGGGACGGGACGGGACGGGACGGGACGGGACGGGACGGGACGGGACGGGACGGGACGGGAAAAGTTGACTTTGTTGTTCAAAGATAAACACACACACACAGTGTATTTCCATTTTTTTGGTGTATTAAAAGAGTTAAATCCCACTTTAAAACAAATGGAATTCAGACGCGCGTCGCCAGCCGCCTATATACCCATACACGACCTCGCGTCATGAATGCTTAAACCCATGCATGTAGTGTCTTTAGCGGAATGTGGATTGGCCCTTCTTAATAATAATAATACATGTCGGTTTTCTTTATTTCGTAGTATAATGTTGGATATGAAGTCTTTGGGTTTCACGCACTGTCAAGTTATGTGATTAGTTTGTGCAGATTTCCCCAACTTGAAAGAGAATGATTTTTTTGTCTATACTTGAAGATTTCAAACTGGATTCCCTTCAAATTAACACACTGTTTTCTTTCCTTTTCCTCTTTTCCTTTAATTTTTTTCAAGTTTCAGCAGTTTAATTCCCATAAGTGCCATATGTTCAATAGTCCATAAACAGGTAGGTTAGTTTTAGTTCATGTAGTGTAGTGTTGGTTATTCAGTTAGGTCGTTTTGTGGTTTAGTGATTTAGTTGTTTAGTTGTTTAGTTGTTTAGTTGTTTAGTTGTTTAGTTGTTTAGTTGTTTAGTTGTTTAGCTGTTCCGCAGCACCAGCCGTCGACGACGCACAACCGACGCACAACCAATCTGTTGTGCGTCGGTTGTGCGTCGGTTGTGCGTCGTCGACGGCTGCTCACGCGGGCTCTAATCAGATCGAAACGCTAAAGAGCCGGAGTTCGTACTCATTTAGCGATAATTGCGGGGCTTGTGGGGAGGATCACGCGGGGATATTCCCCCCCCCCTTTGACTATACATCCATTAAAGTAAAGGGGAAAAGGAGGAGGAGGAGGAGGGGTTTGTGTGTGTGTGTGCGTGTGCGTGTGCGTGTGCGTGTGTGTGTGTGTGTGTGTGTGTGTGTGTGTGTGTGTGTGTGTGTGTGTGTGTGTGTGTGTGTGTGTGTGTGTGTGTGTGTGTGTGTGTGTGTGTGTGTAAGATTGAAGCCACTTACCTGCGCTATACTTCGGTCCAATATTGATCTCCCCCCCCCCCCCTTATTAATGAACATCGGCCCATTGTGTGTATATCGTTGTATCTCTCCACATAAAGAACATAAATCACATCATGTCAAAAGCCTCATATCAATATAAAGTTAAGACACCAATTAGACCTAACCCTAATGACTTAAAAAGAAAAATAATGTTGTTTTTATTTTTTGATAAAAAAAAAGTTGTAATCCAACCACTTATTACTACACACATTAATAATAAAAAAAGAGACACCTTTTTTTTAGTTTGTGTTGTGTTGCGGTGCGGTGGTTGCCGGTTCCCATGCAGGGACGCGGCCCGCTAATTGCTGAACATAAACGACGTGTCACGTTCCGTCACGTCCTTAACGGGGCAGACGAGTTATGTTGTTTTTAGGCGCCAGCAGCGGCGCCATCAAAGAGCTCCACTTCAGTCAGTGCCTTCAGACTATTGAAGAGTCGAACCCCGCCTCCTCCCCCCTCTCCTCCCTCTCCTCCCCCTCCTCTTCTCCCCCCTCTCCCCCTCCTCCCTTCTCTTCTCCCCTCTCCTCTTCCCTCTGCTCCCTCCTCCTCCTCCTCGTCCCTCTCCTCCCTTCTCCCCCTCCTCCTCCTCCTCCCCCTGCTCCTCCTCCTCCCCCTGCTCCTCCTTTCTCCCCCCTGCTCCTCCTCCCCCCCTCCCTCCTCCTCCTCCTCCCCCCTCCTCCCTCTCCTCCTCCTCCTCCCCTCCTCCTCTCTCCTCCTCCTCCTCCTCCCTCCTCCTCCCTCTCCTCCTCACTCTCCTCCCTCCTCCTCCTCTCTCCCTCCTCTCTCCCTCCTCCTCCTCCTCCCCTCCCTCTCCCTCCTCTCTCCCTCCTCCTCCTCCTCCCTCTCCCTCCTCCTCCTCCTCCTCCTCCTCCTCCTCCTCCTCCTCCTCCTCCTCCTCCTCCTCCTCCTCCTCCTCCTCCTCCTCCTCCTCCTCCTCCTCCTCCTCCTCCTCCTCCTCCCTCTTCCCTCTTCTCCCTCTCCTCCTCCTCCTCCTCCTCCCTCCTCCCTCCTCCTCTCCTCCTCCCTTCTCCCCCCCCCTCCTCCTCCTCCGCCATCTCCTCCTCCAACTATAGAAACGAGGAGTAAGTAAGTGTGTGTAAAAGGTCAACTCTTTCCCGCTATGGCGCTCACCATGCGTCTCTCGGTCCTTTCTATACAAGCGACGTCATGGTCACACTTTTGTATAAATCCATATATTACGCACGGATTACGCGCGGAGCCCGTATTATTTAATGTATTCATTCATCGTGACTTGGATTGTTGTTATTATTATTATTATTATTATTATTATTATTATTAATAATAATAAAAAAGGATTCTTTTTTTGTATGTACAATTATGGGTGGTAAATGTTAAAGGTGCCAAAACTGCAGTTTTTCCATAATATGCGGATAAGATAACGCGCGTAAAATTGCATAATAACGATTTTTTTTTTACACGTGCGGGAACATTTATTTAAGGTGGACAACGTGTAAGCCATATAACGAGTGGTCACGTGTTGTTTCAACCCTTTGAAGTACACACACACACACACACACACACACACACACCACACCACACACACACACACACACACACCACACACACACACCACACACACACACCACACACACACACACACACACACGGGACGGGTCCCGGGAGGGGACCCTCTCTCTCTCTCTCTCTCTCTCTCTCTCCATTGGGCCTCCTCCTCCCTCCTCCTCCTCCTCCTCCTCCTCCTCCTCCTCCTCCTCCTCCTCCTCCTCCTCCTCCTCATGGCGCACCACACGGGCGCGTCAACGGGAGTTCTGCGTAAAGACAGACAAACCAAACCAACCCAAACCAACCCAAACCAAACTAACACAAACTAAACCAAACCAACCCCTCACCCACCACCACGTGATGGAATACATCCACACGCGCACGGGAACCGGCGAATTGTCGCATTGTCACACCTCGTCGATATTAAAAACTTTATTATTTGTTTTTGTGGGGTTTTTTTTTACCGCGGGATGACAACCCCTATCGAGAGAGAGAGAGAGAGAGAGAGAGAGAGAGAGAGAGAGAGAGAGAGAGAGAGAGAGAGAGAGAGAGAGAGAGAGAGAGAGAGAGAGAGAGAGAGAGAGAGAGAGAGAAAGAGAGACTCGTGGAGATCTTCCCGTATATAATAAATCCCCGTGGTCCCGTGGAGACGCGCGTAGTCTCCTCCTCCTCCGCCGGTGTGTGTTTGCCTTGCAGTGAACAGAGAGGGGGGGGGTAGTAGTAGTAGCAGTGGTTGGTAGTGGTGTGGCGGTGGTGGTGGTGGTAGTGGTGGTGGTGGTGGTGGTGGTGGTGGAAAACGGCGGCGGCGGTGCTGCTGCATGCCGCACGACAATGGTGTGGACGGCAATTAGCATCCCAAACACTGGGGCCTTTTCACCCTAGCCGATGCGCCGCGGAGAGGAGACCATTAACATACCGTTTAATTTGAGTCCTCTGGGCGACAACTGAGAGAGCGATTCAAACGCACCGTCCACATGCAGGCTTTGTTGTTTAACTTTATAAACCTATACCTTTGATTCCGAGTCAAGAGGCATGGGGAGGGAGGGAGCCCACCCCCCCCCCCCTCACACACACACACACACACACACACACCACACACACACACACACACACACACACACACCACACACACACACACACACACACACACACACACACACACACACACACACACACACACACACACACACACACACACACACACACACACACACACACACACACACACACACACACACACACACACACACGACAAAGGGCCATTGTTGGCCCCCTTCGGAAAATTGTCTTAACCCCCCTTTTCATGGCGAGGTCTGTCAATTGGGGGGACTTTAAAAGACATAAAAGACTCTCTCCCTCTCTCTCTCTCTCTCTCTCTCTCTCTCTCTCTCCTCTCTCTCTCTCTCTCTCTCTCTCTCTCTCTCTCTCTCTCTCTCTCTCTCTCTCTCTCTCTCTCTCTCTCTCTCTCTCTCTCTCTCTCTCTCTCTCTCTCTGTTTCTGTCTCTCTCTCTCGTGGATTGTCAAATTGTAGCTGCTACATCTCGGTCCGAGGTGGGGGGGGTGGTGGGGGTGGGGGTGGTGGTGTTTTAAAGACTGCAGTGAGGCCCCATTGAGGAGGAACTAAATCTACACTTTTGGGAGGAGAAGCTAATTCACACGAGTTCGTATTGTTGTTGTTTACCTTCAGCCGTCATTGGGGGGACGACGACGACGACGACAACGACGACGACATTTGGGAACACTTTCTATATACACACGTTTAGATTAGATTAGATTAGATTAGATTCATATTTATTGTCATTGTACAGCACATCGAAAGGAATTTGGCAGCATCTAAACCAGAGTGCAAATGTTTACAGTAAAATGCATGGTCATATATAATATGTAATATATAATGTACAGTTGTTGATTAATATGTAAAATATGTAAAAAAAACTGTCTAACTACTAAAAAAACTGCTACTAAAAACAGGTATAACTTTACTTATAGAGTATAGGTATGAGATATGTGCAGAATTATAGGTACATATATACAAGTATATAAAAGTATAAACAGGCAGTGAGCAGGGGTATATGCAGTTGTATCAAAAGATAAATATATATAAATGTATATATACACACACACACACACACACACACACACACACACACACACACACACAGATCTCCATAATTAGAGATGATATCATAATTAGAGGTAATATCGTATTTCAAAGTAATTAGCGACGAGGCGGAGCGTCCCGACTGCAGCTAGGGGGAAGTAACGAAGCGTCACGCGTTTTAAGGTCCGCAGAACCTTCTATGAGACTCCGCGTCCGCACGTGCACGGGTCAACCACGTCAGCAGGTGCGTGTGTATGCGTGTGTGTGTGTGTGT
>CM051002.1:23198431-23205931 GCA_027704905.1 Muraenolepis orangiensis | reverse complement strand
CTCACCCCCTCACCCCCCTTACCCCCCTCACCCCCTCACCCCCCCTCACCCCCTTACCCCCCTCGCCCCCTCGCCCCCCTTACCCCCCTCACCCCTCTCACCCCCTCACCCCCTCACCGCCCTTACCCCCCTCACCCCCTCGCCCCCCTTACCCCCTTACCCCCCTCGCCCCCCTCACCCCCCTCACCCCCTTACCCCCCTCACCCCCTTACCCCCCTCACCCCCTCACCCCCTCACCCCCCTTACCCCCCTCACCCCCTCACCCCCCCCTCCAGCAGATGGTTATCTGTACCGTAAACGTGCACACGGATGAACAAAAGTTCAGAGCGAAAAAGCTTTTATATCGCAATTCTTACCAGATGCATTTACTATGAATAGACTCGTGTGTGTGTGTGTGTGTGTGTGTGTGTGTGTGTGTGTGTGTGTGTGTGTGTGTGTGTGTGTGTGTGTGTGTGTGTGTGTGTGTGTTGTGTGTGTGTGTGTTGTGTGTGTTTTATAGTAAAAGCATTTTTTGACAGTAAAAAAGTCAGAAAATCCCCACAGGGATGGAGATGCCCCCCCACATAAGACGATTGGAACTGGTATTAAGAACCAGTCCATGACACGTTCTGGGAACCATATAACTGGTATTAAGAACCAGTTCATGACACGTTCTGGGAACCATATAACTGGTATTAAGAACCAGTTCATGAGACGTACTGGGAACCATAGAACTGGTATTAAGAACCAGTTCATGAGACGTTCTGGGAACCATAGAACTGGTATTAAGAACCAGTCCATGAGACGTACTGGGAACCATAGAACTGGTATTAAGAACCAGTTCATGAGACGTACTGGGAACCATAGAACTGGTATTAAGAACCAGTTCATGAGACGTACTGGGAACCATAGAACTGGTATTAAGAACCAGTTCATGAGACGTACTGGGAACCATAGAACTGGTATTAAGAACCAGTTCATGAGACGTACTGGGAACCATAGAACTGGTATTAAGAACCAGTCCATGACACGTTCTGGGAACCATAGAACTGGTATTAAGAACCAGTCCATGGGACGTTCTGGGAACCATATAACTGGTATTAAGAACCAGTTCATGAGACGTACTGGGAACCATATAACTGGTATTAAGAACCAGTCCATGGGACGTTCTGGGAACCATATAACTGGTATTAAGAACCAGTCCATAAGACGTACTGGGGACCATAGAACTGGTATTAAGAACCAGTCCATGGGACGTACTGGTAACCATATAACTGGTATTAAGAACCAGTCCATGAGACATACTGGGAACCATATAACTGGTATTAAGAACCAGTCCATGGGACGTACTGGGAACCATATAACTGGTATTAAGAACCAGTCCATGGGACGTACTGGGAACCATATAACTGGTATTAAGAACCAGTCCATGGGACGTACTGGGAACCATATAACTGGTATTAAGAACCAGTCCATGGGACATACTGGGAACCATATAACTGGTATTAAGAACCAGTCCATGGGACGTACTGGGAACCATATAACTGGTATTAAGAACCAGTCCATGGGACGTACTGGGAACCATATAACTGGTATTAAGAACCAGTCCATGGGACGTACTGGGAACCATATAACTGGTATTAAGAACCAGTTCATGAGACGTACTGGGAACCATAGAACTGGTATTAAGAACCAGTTCATGAGACGTACTGGGAACCATAGAACTGGTATTAAGAACCAGTCCATGACACGTTCTGGGAACCATAGAACTGGTATTAAGAACCAGTCCATGGGACATACTGGGAACCATAGAACTGGTATTAAGAACCAGTTCATGAGACGTACTGGGAACCGAATAACTGGTATTAAGAACCAGTCCATGGGACGTTCTGGGAACCATAGAACTGGTATTAAGAACCAGTCCATAAGACGTACTGGGGACCATATAACTGGTATTAAGAACCAGTCCATGGGACGTACTGGGAACCATAGAACTGGTATTAAGAACCAGTCCATGAGACGTACTGGGAACCATAGAACTGGTATTAAGAACCAGTTCATGAGACGTACTGGGAACCATAGAACTGGTATTAAGAACCAGTTCATGAGACATACTGGGAACCATAGAACTGGTATTAAGAACCAGTTCATGAGACGTACTGGGAACCATAGAACTGGTATTAAGAACCAGTTCATGAGACGTACTGGGAACCATAGAACTGGTATTAAGAACCAGTCCATGACACGTTCTGGGAACCATAGAACTGGTATTAAGAACCAGTCCATGGGACGTTCTGGGAACCATAGAACTGGTATTAAGAACCAGTTCATGAGACGTACTGGGAACCGAATAACTGGTATTAAGAACCAGTCCATGGGACGTTCTGGGAAACATAGAACTGGTATTAAGAACCAGTCCATAAGACGTACTGGGGACCATATAACTGGTATTAAGAACCAGTCCATGGGACGTACTGGGAACCATAGAACTGATATTAAGAACCAGTCCATGGGAACACCGTACTGGGGACCATAGGAAGAGTCTCTGTATTCATCCAATAATAATTTTCTCATCTTCTCATAACTTTAACACTTAATAAAGGAATTGAGTACACTTTCCTAAGTAGCATGTAAGTGAAAACAGATATTAAATATTGCACTTCCTCTGTGCATTGGTTATGTTTGATGCATTTGAAAATTGAAGCAAAGGTTAATATCCAAAAGTGATCTTTCAATCAATCTACAAGCAAAAACAATATTTACTTTAGCATTTACACTGTACTTATTCAAGTCTGCCATAACTTCACTGCAGCACACAACTTGCAACTTAGCCAAGAACAAATAAACACACAAAGGCACACACACACACACACGCACACACGCACACACACACACACACACACACACACACACACACACACACACACGCGCACGCGTGCACGCACACACACACACACACACACACACACACACACACACACACACACACACACACACACACACACACACACACACACACACACACACACACACACACACACACACACACACACACACACACATACAAAAGAAAAACACATACACATGGGGGGGTCCATTATGTGTGGGGATGGGGGTGTGTGTGTGTGTGTGTGTGTGGGGGGGGGGAGGGTTGGGGGAGGGTTGGGGGAGGGGGGGGGGGGGGGGGTGAGGCGTAGCTAATTATAGCAGCGCCAGTGTCGGGGTCTCCCCTCCGCTCCTCGCTGTGTGGCTGGAGCCACGGAGGCTGGACAAACATCTCCTCGGAGACACCACTCCTCTTGTTTCTGCTTTAATGAAACATTGCAGGGGGGGGGAGGCGGGGGGAGGAGGGGGAGGGGTGAGGAGGGAGGGAGGGAGGGGGGAGGCACAACTCAATCTGACGGACAGTGTCACAAGAATGAGGACACACAATTATGCGTTCACCCACAGCACTTTTCTCTCTCTCTCTCTCTCTCTCTCTCTCTCTCTCTCTCTCTCCTCTCTCTCTCTCTCTCTCTCTCTCTCTCTCTCTCTCTCTCTCTCTCTCTCTCTCTCTCTCTTTCTTTCCCGATCTCTACCCTCTCTCTCTCTTCTGCTCCCTCCTCTCCTCCCCTCCCTCCCTCTCCCTCCCCCCTCTCTGTCCCTCTCTCCCCCCTCTCTCTCCCTACCCCTTCTCTTTCCCTCTCTCTCTCTCTCTGTCCCCCTCTCTCTCCCCCTATCTCTCTCTCTTGCGCTCTCCTTCTGCCCCCTTCTGCCCCCGCTCTCTCTCTCCCCCCCCCCCCCCATCTCTCTCTATCTTACTCTCTTCCCCTTCTGCCCCCCCCGCCCTCCTCCTCGTAGAATAACACTGTGAAGATATCCTTATAACTCCACCCCCTTCCACCCCCCCCCCCTCCACCCCCCATTACCAAAGCAAGAACACTAAAACAGAGATTTATTTGCTCTGTCATCAAGAAGTGTTTCCAAAGTGAGGAGAAACAGGGTGGGGGTCGAGGGGAGTCAAGGCTGTTTGTGTTTTCTCTCTCGGATCGCGAGGCTCGCCTCACTGACGCGGCGGCGCTTTTTAATGGGAGAGCAATTTGTTGGGTGTACGAGACCCGGGGTCAAATATGTACGACGGTACACAGAATGACACGTAGCGTGGGAAATTCAACACCGCCGCCGCTTTGAGTGCACGCACACACACACACACACACACACCACACACACACACACACACACACACACACACACACACACACACACACACACACACACACACACACACACTGGAATCGTCACTCACACACCAGGTGTTTCAAACGTGTCTGAGATTCGTCATCTCAAAGAGCCCAAGGTCTCTTTTGTTTTTTAAGCATCACGGTGGTTTTCTTTAGCACGCCTGAACCCCACTTTTCCCTCTCCTCTCTCTCTCTCTCTCTCTCTCTCTCTCTCTCTCTCTCTCTCTCTCTCTCTCTCTCTCTCTCTCTCTCTCTCTCTCTCCTCTCTCTCTCTCTCCTGCCACCTTCTTCACACCTTCAAGGTTCTGTGGTGCAGAGTGTTTCTTCAAGGCTAAGGGTCTATGACAGCAGAGTCGCTGCCTACAGGCTAAAGACCTCCACCTCTTCAGGAAGCACCGCCCTGAATGACCCCTTCACCTTTAGCACTTTAGCGTCCTGTTTGATCTATTGTGTCGCTGTATTGTTAGCCAATTCTAAGCTCTATTGTTAGCAAACTTATTGTTCCTTTACCTGAGCACTGGTTGCCGCTCTTGGAGGCTTTTGAGGAGGGGAAATGCACTTCTGACTTCTGGTGACTATTAGTGATCTTGCCTACCTGGTTGAATGACCTTATTGTAAAGGTAATGTGATAACGTAATTAATGTAATATGATGTGTTTCTTCATGGCTTCAAGGTGTGTGATGGGGGCCACTGCCACTTCCTCCACATTGAGACGACGACTAGACAGAAGGGCCACGGGACCACGGGACAAGGGGACCAGGGGACCAGGAGACCAGGGAACCACGGGAATACGGGACCTGGGGACCAGGGGACCACGAGACAAGGGGACCAGGGGACCAGGGGACCACAAGACAAGGGGGCCAGGGGACCAGGAGACCAGGGGACCACGGGACTACAGGACCAGGGGACCACGAGACAAGGGGACCAGGGGACCAGGGGACCAGGGTACCAGGAGACCAGGGGACCACGGGACTACAGGACCAGGGGACCACGAGACAAGGGGACCAGGGGACTACCGGGACCACCGGGACCAGGGGACCATGGGACCACGAGACCAGGGGACCAGGGGACCAGGGGACCACGAGACCAGGGGACCAGGGGACTAAGGGGACCAGGGGACCAGGGGACTAAGGGGACCAGGGGACCAAGAGACCAGGGGACCAGGGGACCAGGGTACTAAGGGGACCAGGGGACCACGAGACCAGGGGACCAGGGGACCAGGGGACCACAAGACAAGGGGACCAGGGGACCAGGGGACCAGGGGACCAGGGACCAGGGGACCAGGGACACAAGACCAGGGGACCAGGAGACCAGGGGACCAGGGGACCAGGAGACCAGGGGACCAGGAGACCAGGGGACCAGGGGACCAGGGGACCAGGAGACCATGGGGGGGCCACGAGACTACAGGACTAGGGTACGACGAGACCAGGGGACAGCAAGACCACAGGATCACGGGATGCATGGGACCACCACGAGACCAGGGGACCAGGGGACCACGGGAGGCACAGGACCACCACGAGACCAGGGGACCAGGGGGACCACGAGACCACGGGACCACGGGGACCAGGGGACCACGAGCGGAGGGGACAGGCCCAGCGGAGCGATGGTTTCTCCTTCATCAAGGTGTCCGGGTGTCTGAAGGTGATGGAGGAGCTCACTGCCGAGTGTGAATGCGACGGAGAGAATAGGCGGCGAGGAACATTGTGTGGGAGAATATGACCCTGGTCTGTGTCTCCTCACATCAGCATCCAAGTCATCATTAGTCTGCTTTTCATATGCTAATGATACACACACGCAGGCTAGGGGGATATTCAAACGTGGAATTTTTTATAGAGTGCCATCCTTGTTGGAAATCTGGACACCAAATGTGTAAAATCATCAAAATATACAAAATATACAAATATACAAGAAAATGTCATTTTGCTTTTACTTTTTAACTTCACAAGCTGGAATCATTTCCTCAGGAAACTAAACTGGAAACAAAACTGCAAAAATAAAAAAATGATTAGTACTAGTAGTGGTACCACTACGGTACCACTGTGGTAATTAGTACCACAAAGCATCGTATTGAATACAATTGAATAGTGTTTAACAATGAATAAAGTAAAGTGCAAGAACAATGGCTAATAGGGGACATCACCCCACAAAGCCTCCTTCACCTGGACAACACAAAGTGTCCCAGGCCTGAGAAGGAGCAACGGGTGCCGACCCTTTAAGAGGCTACAACTTTATTTTCTGTGTAACAGGATTTATCAAAGGCGTGAAAGGAGCAGCAACACAAACTTAGGGAGATTAGGGATCATGATGTCGGCTCCACAGTCTGAAGTGTCCCCACTTCCCGCCCGCCCGCTCCCGCCCTCCGCAGCCCAAAAGATTGAAAGCTCAGTGGAATTCTTCTGGGCCCCCGAGGCCCCAAAGACCTCCCGAGGCCTCACACGATGGAAGGCTGTCCTTCCACGGCCGCTTCCAGTTCCTCCAAACACCCCTCAGACTCCCCCCCCCCCCCCTGGAAACCACAGCTCATTGGGCATAAGAAACACAATTAAATTCAGCTAAAAGAGGGACCACTGGCTGTTCGGCTGTGGCCTAATAGGCTTAACGGGGGAAAATAAATCTAATTGCGTGTTATTGGCCTGAAGTTAATCCCCTGTAACTTGACAGCAGCGGAGGGGAGGAGGGGTGGAGGAGGGCGGAGGAGGGTGGGAGGAGGGTGGAGGAGGTGGGGAGGGTGGAGGTGGTGGGGAGGGAGGGGTGTGAGGGTGGAGGGGTGGAGGAGGTGGGGAGGAGTGTGGAGTGGGAGGGTGGAGGGTGGGAGGAGGGTGGAGGGTGGAGGGTGGAGGAGGTGGGGAGGAGGGGTGGAGGAGGTGGGGTGGAGGAGGTGGGGAGGAGGGTGGAGGAGGGGTGGAGGAGGTGGGGTGGAGGGTGGAGGAGGGTGAGGGAGGTGGGGAGGATGGTGGAGGAGGAGTGTAGGAGGGTGGTGGAGGGGTGGAGGAGGTGGGGAGGAGGGTGGAGGAGGTGGGGAGGAGGGTGGAGGAGGGGTGGGTGAGGGGTGGAGGAGGTGGGGAGGAGGGTGGAGGAGGTGTGGGTGAGGGGTGGAGGAGGTGGGGAGGAGGGTGGAGGAGGGGTGGAGGAGGGTGGAGGAGGTGGGGAGGAGGGTGGAGGAGGGTTGGGTGAGGGGTGGAGGAGGTGGGGAGGAGGGTGGAGGAGGGGTGGGGGAGGGTGAGGGAGGTGGGAGGAGGGTGGGAGGGTGAGGGGTGGAGGAGGCCTCCAGAGCTCCTCCAACCCTTTGGAGAGCCCCTGA
>CM051002.1:23170931-23183431 GCA_027704905.1 Muraenolepis orangiensis | reverse complement strand
ACCGAGAAACGGAGAGAGAGAGAGAGAGAGACAAACAGAGAGAGCGAGGGAGGGAGAGAGAGAGAGAGCGAGAGAGAGAGGAGAGAGAGAGGAGATGAGAGAGAGAGAGAGAGAGAGAGAGAGAGAGAGAGAGGAGAGAGAGAGAGAGAGAGAGAGAGACAAACAGAGAGACAGAGGAGGGTAAAGTGAAGCCAAGGAGTTGGACAGTTTTTTCGCTGACACTTCAAAGCGTTGGTAAATTGCTGTGGATGGCTTCATTGAGAGGAGGAGGAGGAGGAGGAGGAGGAGGAGGAGGAGGAGGAGGAGGAGGAGGAGCGGCCTCCTCCGAGGATGACAGTTGCATGGTGACAAAGTTCAATTGGAGCGGGTGGGAGGGGGGGGGAGGGAGGGGGGGGGTGGAGGGCCCAGATCAAAGAGGGTCCATTGTAACGGTTTTGTTCCGTGGAAAATTGCTTTTTGTCCCTGGCCTTTTCAAGCTAAACTCCTGGCTCCAGTCGGGCTAAATGGGAATTTTAAACTCCCTTGTGTGGGTGGATGGGTGGAGGGAGGGAGGGAGGGATGGAGGGAGGGGAGATTCTTAGCCCCAGGGTAAGGAACTCTACCCCCCCCCCCCCCCCACCATCCCCCCACCCTCCCCCCCACCCCTCCCTCCCTCCTCTGACAATGCAAGGCCAACTATGTTGATGTTATTGGGTGGCTTTCATCTAGACCCCCGCATCATAACCTTCACAGGGAACAGAGAGAGAGAGAGAGAGAGAGAGAGAGAGAGAGAGAGAGAGAGAGAGAGAGAGAGAGAGAGAGAGAGAGAGAGAGAGAGAGAGAGAGAGAGAGAGAGAGAGAGAGAGAGAGAGAGAGAGAGAGACAGAGATTCAACACATCGAACGCAATTCTGATTAGGTTGCAGTTCCCCAAATGTGATGAACGATGACTGACTGTTTTTATACACAGCCACCATCATAACTTTGTCATTAATATTACACTGTCATACTTTGCTGGACTTTCTGGACTCATATGTATTACTCATTACAGTTACTGCACTGTTCTGCATAATGCTGCTGCACTACTGGCACTTTCAAATGCTTTAAATGCTTTTTGCACAATATAACACATGTACATATCACCCATCAATGACTTTATTGTTCTTTTTATGTTTATTTATTTGTTTTTATTGTGTATAGTATTTGTATAGTATTGTGTTGTAGAATGTCATACGGCGGGAGGGAATGGGGAGTTAGCATTCCATTGTACTTACAATACAAATTCTTGAATCTTGAATCTTGAATCAAGATTCAAGAATCTTGAAGCTCCCTACCCACTGGGGCCCTTTTGAAGTCGGGATACACACACTTGTACACACACTAGAACACACACTAGTACACACACTTGTACACACACCTAGAACACACACTAGAACACACACACTACACGCGACCGGCTGGATAACCGGGAACACACATGACGCACATGCCGTTATCCGCGCCTTACGTGGACAGGACATAGCGGGAAAGACAGTGGTAGTAGTAGTAGTAGTAGTAGTAGTTGTTGTTGTTGTTGTTGTTGTTGTTGTGGTGGTAAACATCATCCCCCCTTCTTGTTCCTCTTGACCGCACATCCCCATTGGCCGTTCTTGACATCCAACCCCATTGGTGGATCTGGCAATCTCAAATCACATTGAAATCTAAATCTAAATCTGTGGAGAATTGAATCCTCTTTTTTGGTCACAAAACAATTGTGAACACAAAAAGTTCAATTAGTTTCTCTGCATTTAACTCATCCTAGTGTTAGGAGCAGTGGGGCAGCTCTTTTATATACAGCTGTAGGGGTCTGGCGCCTTGCTCAAGGGCACCTCGGCAGTGAACTGGCTTATTGGGGACTTGAACCGGCGACCCTCTGGTTCCCAGAGGGTCAATACTGTGTGCATTGTGTTTGTGTATACTATATGTGTATTTTGAGTGTGTGTGCGTGCGTGTGTGTGTGTAAATGTGTGTGAGCGTCTGTGTGAGTGTGTCTGTGTGTGTGTGTGTGTGTGTGTGTGTGTGTGTGTGTGAGAGAATATGTGTGTGTGTGTGTGTGTGTGTGTGTGTGTGTGTGTGTGTGTGTGTGTCGTGTGTGTCGTGTGGAGAGAGAATATGTGTGTGGGTGTGTGTGTGAGAGAGACTGTATGTGTTTAGGTGTGTGTGTCTTTGTGTGTGTGTGACAGAGAGAGAGAGCGTGTGTGTGCGTGTGTGTGAGTGTGTGTGTGTGCGTGTGCGTGTGTGTGTGTGACAGAGAGAGAGAGTGTGTGTGTGCGTATGTGTGTGTGTGTGTGTGTGTGTGCAGGCTCCCACACCTCCTCACAGGGTGGAGGATATTTCGGGGCCTCGTGCGTCAGTCGGTTCCAGGGCCGCATGATTGACTGTGTGATCAATAGGGCCAAATGTCTCCGTACTCCCCCCGCCCTCCCCCCCGCCCTCCCCCCGCGCCGGGGGAGAAAAGTGTTATTTCTTCAAAAGCCCCATTTGAGAAACCCTGCAGGCCTGTAATTGCTGAGGAAAAGGAGGGACAACCTGCCAAGCCAAACACTTGAGAGGGAATTTGAAATATTGTAAACAGCAAAAGTAACTCGCTCAGTGTTGAGACTGAGAGCCGAAACAGAGCAGGGGCAGAAAGTAGAGGACATGAAAGGAGAGAGAGAGGAGAGAGAGAGAGAGAGAGAGAGAGAGAGAGAGAGGAGAGAGAGAGAGAGAGAGAGAGAGAGAGGAGGAGAGAGGAGAGAGAGGAGCGGGAGAGAGAGGAGAGAGAGAGAGAGAGAGAGGAGAGATACGAGGACGAGAGGAGAGGGAGAGGAGCGGAGATGAGAGGAGAGTAGAGAGAGAGAGAGGGAGAGAGGAGAGGGGGAGAGAGGGAGAGAGAGAGAGAGGGGGAGGGAGGACAAGGGAGAGGAGGAGGAGAGAGGAGAGAGGAGAGAGAGGGGAGAGAGGGAGAGAGAGCGGAGAGGGGAGGGAGAGAGCAAGGGGAGAGAGAGAGAGAGAGAGAGGAGGTAGAGAGAGTGAGAGAGAGAGAGAGGAGGGGAGGGGAGGGAGGAGAACAAGGTTTACAGATGTACTGTGAAACCGCGTCCGTCAAAGATGTCCACAAACACCTTCTTGTCTGTTTATACAAAGTGGGGTCGACAGCCTTAACTCTCCAGGTGAGGGTTGAGCAGTGGGACAGGTTGAGGGTTGAGTCTTCCAGGTGAGGGTTGAGTCTTCCAGGTGAGGGTTAAGTCTTCCAGGTGAGGGTTAAGTCTTACAGGTGAGGGTTCAGTAGTGTGACGTCTATCCAGGTGAGGGTTAAGTCTTCCAGGTGAGGGTTAAGTCTTCCAGGTGAGGGTTAAGTCTTCCAGGTGAGGGTTAAGTCTTCCAGGTGAGGGTTAAGTCTTCAGGTGAGGGTTAGTAGTGTGACGTCTTTCAGGTGAGGGTTAAGTCTTCCAGGTGAGGGTTAAGTCTTCCAGGTGAGGGTTAAGTCTTCCAGGTGAGGGTTAAGTAGTGTGACGTCTTTCAGGTGAGGGTTGAGTCTTCCAGGTGAGGGTTGAGTAGTGGGACATCTTCAAGGTGAGGGTTGAGTAGTGGGACAGGTGAGGGTTGAGTCCTCCAGGTGAGGGTTGAGTGGTGGGACATCCTCCAGGTGAGGGTTGAGTAGTGGGATGTCTTCCAGGTGAGGGTTGAGTAGTGGGATGTCCTCCAGGTGAGGGTTGAGTAGTGGGAAAAGGTGAGGGTTGAGTAGTGGGATGTCCTCCAGTTGAGGGTTGAGTAGTGGGACAGGTGAGGGTTGAGTCTTCCAGGTGAGGGTTGAGTCTTCCAGGTGAGGGTTGAGTAGTGGGACGTCCTCCAGGTGAGGGTTGAGTAGTAGTTGTGGGCCGTCTCCCAGGTCTTCCACGCTCCTTTGAGCGACGGTGGTTGAAACCCTCCCTCCCTCCCTCCCTCCCTCCCTCCCTCCCTCCCACCACCTCGTGTTCACTGTGCAGTCGTCACATCCATACACCTCTCTCCTCTCTCGCCCACTCACACGTTCACACATACTTAACCACAAAGTCTCCCCCCCCGCCTCCCCCCCACCCCCGCCTCCCCCCCCCACAAGCTCTCTGTTAAGCAACGAAAATACTTTGATTGGCAGTAACGTAACTTTTTTTCATGTGTTGACACAATATTTTTCTTGGGCTGTCAAATGAAAGCCGGGGATTATTATTCCAGTGTGACCCCCCCCGCCCCCCCCCCCCCGCCCCCGCCCCCCCCCGCCTCTCTCTCTCTCCCCCCCTGTCTTAATGACCCACGGAAGGGGGTGAGGGAGGGAGGGAGGGAGGGAGGGAGGGAGGGGAGACCCATTAGAGGAACGGGTTTCGGTTCAGTGAAAGCGAGCAGTTCTGTGAGTTTTACACCGAGAGAGAGACCCTCTGCACCCAGCCCCCTCCCCCACTGCACCACTATTTTCTCCCCCCCTCTCACCCCCTCTCTCTCCCCCCCCCCACTCTCCCCTTCTTCTCCTCCCCTCTCTCCCCTGTTCACCCCCCTCTCGCCCCTCTCCCCCCCCCCCCCCCCTCTCCCCCCTGTTCACCCCAACTCTCCCCCCTCTTCTCCCCCTCTCTCTCCCCTGGTTCACCCCCCTCTCGCCACCTCTCTCTCCCCCCTCTCCCCCCTTGTTCACCCCCACTCTCCCCCCTCTCTCCCCTCCTCCTCCCCACTAACAAAAAAAACCCAAATCCCCAGACGCCAATTACGCCGAAAGGCAGAAACCGGAAATCTGGGGCCAAACATGACATTTACAGGGGGCCCAGAGCCTCAGGAGTTTTAACAGCAGACGCCGCCAACGCCGCCACCTCCTCCTTCCTATCGACGCCTTGTGACACACGTGTGATGCAGGGACACGCATGGACACTCAACACACACACACACACACACGCACACACATTAGTCTTCCCCCGTGCAGGCGGGAGGCGTGAGGGCGGGAGGGGAGGAAGGACAGGGTTTTATCGCAAGCAACTGGCCCGGTAAATACAGATACATCAGAGTCATTAAGGAGACGGTTTAAACTTTTAGGGGGACCTAAAGGTGTGTGTGTGTTGCTTACTTACACACACACACACACACACACACACACACACACACACACACACACACACACACACACACACACACACACACCACACACACACACACACACACACACACACACCACACACACACACACACACACACACACACACACACACACACACACACACACACACACACACACAGGCTTCGAACCCATAACCTTTAGGGCTGCTAGGAGAAGCCAAACACACACTAGTCTACGACCGAGGGACAAAGGGACAAAGACGGATTGGATGGACTTTCTCGTTACGTTTTTTAAGATTCACGATTCACAAAGATTCTTCATTTGTTGCCATGTGTAACAAGTGCAATGGAACGCTTGCTTCCCATTCACTCCCGCAGTATGAATTATTCACAACAAGGAGAGTATAGCTATATTAAAACAAATAACAATTCAAATAAAAATAGTAATACATGGCAATAATAACAATAAAGAACAATAAAGAAGTGTCTTCGCAAGAAGCATTTATACACACCTGCTAGTGGATCTTTTATGTACGTTTTAGGCACATCTTCAGGGCTGGCAATGACATTTCACTGTACACTGTACACTGTACCTTATTATTATACATGTGACAAAGGAAGCATTATGCATCTGTTTCCTGTGTGTTGGGGGAGCTGAATGGTGGCTCCACGTCTCTCCTCTAAAGTGTGGCCCAGGGTGGCACCAGCAGCGGCGGCCTGCTGCCACCCTGGCTGCTGTCAGTCTGTGTAGCGGTCTCTCTATGTCTGTACCGCTGGGCCCTCACTTTGCCTGAACCACAGCGTTAATTATGATGGAAACACATGGTTAGCTTGTCTAACCTCCCCCACACCCCCTCTCCTCCCCCTCCTCCTCCCGCTCTCCCCTCCCCCCCCCCACCCCGCTTCCCCCCCCCCCCCCCCCCCCCCCCCCAGACCCGAGACTCCGGAATCTACACTGAAACATTCGGGGTAATTACCGCTAATTAAATAAATGAGAGGCAACTCTTGCCCTGCCAGCACTCCCCGAGGCCGGCCCTGTTCCCCCGGGCCACTCGTACTATAATATAATGTTACATAACGCATGATGTTTGAGCAGCAGACGGCAACACCACCTTCTACTTTCAGCTGTTTCAGTTTCTCCCGTCCTCACCCGCTCCCTTCCTCCCTCCCTCCGTCCCTCCCTCCCTCGTTCACCTCCTCCCTCACCCCACAACTGCTTCTTTAACTGCTTCCTCTTCCTCCTCCTGCTCCTGCTTCTCTCCTCCTCCTTCTCCTCCTCCCCTCCTCCTCCTCCTCCTCCTCTCCTCCTCCTCCTCCTCCTCCTCTTCCCCTCCTCCTCTTCCTCCTCCTCCTCCTCCTCCTCCTCCTCCTCCTCCTCCTCCTCCTCCTCTTCCCCTCCTCCTCCTCCTCGCTAACAACTCGGTGATTAGTCAGCATTTTGGCCTCACGTGATCCCAATTATACATTTTTTTTGCTATGAAATGTTCCGGAAAACAACTGTACAAAAACAACAAGGCAACAGAAAGGAGAAGCGGGGGGCGGTCGACTGGGTCCTAGTTAATGTCTTTTATTTATTTATTTATTTTCTCTCTCTCTTTTCTCCCAACATTCTGTTATCTGCCGTTCGCTTTCGCCGCGGTTGACGGAGAAGAGATAAAACGGATCATTTGGCACCTCGGCCCGGGCTCGGCCCGGAGTCAGGGGACTTGGGGGGGAGACGGGGGGGGAGACGGGAGGGGGGAGAGAGGGGAGGGGGGGGGGGAGAGAGAGGGGGGGGAGAGGGGGGGGGGGAGAGAGAGAGGGGGGGGGAGAGAAAACGGCGTTACCGGGGGGGAACTTTCCAGTTCCACGGCGCCCCAGCCTGCTTACCTCAGCTGGGTCATTATCCTAACTTCCTTTTCTGGAACTAAACGAACGCTAAAAGAACCGAAAATGCTGAAAGATAAACATAAAGGTAAAGATAATGAAGAAGGATTCAAGATTCAAGATTCAAGATTCAAGATTCAAGATTCACGATTCAAGATGATATTTTTCCATATGCAACAAGTACAATGGAACAAGTACAATGGAGTGATGAAATGTTAAAGCTTGTATTTGTGCGGTCGACGGAGGGGTGGAGGGGGTGGGCTGGGATCCGGGACCGGTCAGAGCGATCGGCGGCGAAGTGCCGGGCGGGGCTGAGTGGTTCTGATAAAGACGAGTTACGGGACGGGCCTCCTCTGGAGCCCAGTGGGGGGGGGGGGCCCGCCTGCTGAGACCCTCCCCCTGTCTGGATATCCGGATATCAGTTACTAAGGACCTGACATCAGTTAATACGGACCTGATATCAGTTACTAAGGACCTCCGCCAGTTACTAAGGACCTGATATCAGTTACTAAGGACCTCTGCCAGTTACTAAGGACCTGATATCAGTTACTAAGGACCTCCGCTATCCAGGATGGGAGGAGCTTATGTTTTTTATAACCAGTTTGTTGTCTGTATGTTTATTTGTTTGCTTGTTTGCTTGCTTGTTAGCAAGATTACTCAAAAAGTGATGTGTGGAATTGGACACAACTTGGTGGTCATATTACTTATGGACCAAGGAAGAGTCGATTTGATTTTGGCGCCGATCCGGATCAGTTTGCGGATCCAGGGGACATTTTGGTGAGGCGGAGGTATGACTCTACTGAGGGCCCCTTAGTGTTGTTTATTTTAACGTTGCTGGGATCACATCCCCCTCTTTTACCATCGCACACAGGGTTGTGTCTTCCACTTATAAAGAAGGCTTCCAACAACACGACCACAACAAACACACAAACACACAAACACACAAACACACAAACACAACACACAAACAACACAAACACACAAACACAAGATAGTTTGTTTTCGTTGCCTCTTGGCTTGGAGGAGGCGGAGTCTGGTCAGCTTCGAGTGGAGGCGGAGTCTTGTCGGCTTGGAGCCGCCTCCCTTGGAGAGGAGGCGGAGTCTTGTTGGCTTGGAGGGGAGGCGGAGTCTTGTCGGCTTGGAGAGGAGGCGGAGTCTTGTCGGCTTGGTGGAGGCGGAGTCTTGTCGGCTTGGAGAGGAGGCGGAGTCTTGTCGGCTTGGAGGGGAAGCGGAGTCTTGTCGGCTTGGAGGAGGCGGAGTCTTGTCGGCTTGGAGAGGAGGCGGAGTCTTGTCGGCTTGGAGGGGAGGCAGAGTCTTGTCGGCTTGGATAGGAGGCGGAGTCTTGTCGGCTTGGAGAGGAGGCGGAGTCTTATCGGCTTGGAGGGGAGGCGGAGTCTTGTCGGCTTGGAGAGGAGGCGGGGTCTTGTCGGCTTGGAGGAGGCGGAGTCTTGTCGGCTTGGAGGAGGCGGAGTCTTGTCGGCTTGGAGAGGAGGCGGAGTCTTGTTGGCTTGGAGGGGAGGCTGTTGTGCCCCCGCGCTCTAATTGATCCCAGGTGTTTCCCCGCCCCCCCGCTCCAAGGACCCTCTCCGCGTTCCACCCTCTGGACCATCTCCCCGCGTCGACCACACCACGTAACCTATCCTACACTACCTTGTTGTGTTTTTGATTGTGGAGATTTGTCAGTAAAGACATTTTCCGTGTTTTTCCTGTGTCTCTTCTTCTGGGTTCTCGCTTAAATTGAGCCAAGCCGGGAACCCAGAAGCAGGGAGCAGGACACTACCCGAGTTAGGCTAGCTCCCTTTGTCCAGTCCCTAGCTTCCAGGCTAGCTCCCTGTGTCTCCAGTCCCTAGCTTCCAGGCTAGCTCCTCGTGTCTCCAGTCCCTAGCTTCCAGGCTAGCTCCTCATGTCTCTGGTTCCTAGCTTCCAGGCTAGCTCCCTTTGTCTCCAGTTCCTAGCTCCCAGACTAGCTCCCTGTGTCCCCAGCTCCTAGCTTCCAGGCTAGCTCCGTGTGTCCCCAGCTCCTAGCTTCCAGGCTAGCTCCCCGTGTCTCCAGTTCCTAGCTCTCAAGCTAGCTCCCTGTGTCTCCAGTTCCTAGCTCCCAGGCTAGCTCTGTGTGTCTCTAGCTCCTAGTTTCCAGGCTAGCTCCCCATGTCTCTAGCTCCCCGCTTCCAGGCAAACTCCCCGTGTTGCTAGCTCCCAGGCTAGCTCCGTGGCTTTCCCGGGCTGGTTCCACATCTGCTCCGTGGCTACACCTGCCCCCGAGGACCCCGCCAGCTCCTGGTGGTTCCAAGCCCATTGTTTTCCGGGCTGGTTCCACCTCAGCTCCGTGGCTACTTCAGCACCTCGTGGTTCCGAGCCCATCATTTCCCGGGCTGGTACCACATCTGCTCCGTGGCTACACCTGCCCTCGATGACCCCACCCCCCCCCAGCTCCTGGTGGTTCCGAGCCCATTGTTTTCCGGGCTGGTTCCACCTCAGCTCCGTGGCTACACCAGCACCTCGTGGTTCTGAGCCCATCATTTCCCGGGCTGGTACCACATCTGCTCCGTGGCTACACCTGCCCTCGAGGACCCCACCAGCTCCTGGTGGTTCCGAGCCCATTGTTTTCCCGGGCTGGACCCCCACCTGCTCCCGAGGAGGACCCCCCACCTGCTCCCCGAGGACCCCCCACCTGCACCCCAAAGAGGACCCCACCGGCTCCCGAGGACCCCTTCCTGTCTCGCAGATCCCTCTCTGCCGAAGACCGACGTCGGGGGCGATATCCGGAGAACCCGGGGCTCTCGGGCGGTCGTCCGGTGCCTCCCCTCAGGGGGGGGATACTGTTGTTCCCCCGCGCTCTAATTGATCCCAGGTGTTTCCCATCATAATCAGGCCGGCTGAGGCCAATGAACACCTGGGATCTACCCTACTTAAGGCTGTTGAAGACCGACGTCGGTGCTAGACCATTGCGCACCTTACTGAGAACCTTATGGCTCCAACCCCCCCCGCTCCAAGGACCCTCTCCGCGTTCCACCCTCTGGACCATCACCCCGCGTCGACCACCCCACGTAACCTATGCTACACTACCTTGTTGTGTTTTTGATTGTGGAGATTTGTCAGTAAACACATTTTCCATTGTTTTGGTTGTCCTGTGTCTCTTCTTCTGGGTTCTCTGGCACATTTGGCTCGCCGGTCTCGTTGGGTCTTAACAGAGTCTTGTCGGCTTGGAGGAGGCGGAGTCTTGTCGGCTTGGAGAGGAGGCGGAGTCTTGTCGGCTTGGAGAGGAGGCGGAGTCTTGTCGGCTTGGAGAGGAGGCGGAGTCTTGTTGGCTTGGAGAGGAGGCGGAGTCTTGTCGGCTTGGAGGAGGCGGAGTCTTGTCGGCTTGGAGGGGAGGCGGAGTCTTGTCGGCTTGGAGAGGAGGCAGAGTCTTGTCGGCTTGGAGGAGGCGGAGTCTTGTCGGCTTGGAGGAGGCGGAGACTTGTTGGCTTGGAGGAGGCAGAGTCTTGTCGGCTTGGAGAGGAGGCGGAGTCTTGTCAGCTTGGAGGAGGCGGGGACTTGTTGGCTGTTGTTGGCAGAGACCGACATATGTTGTGGATAGTCCACAGAGGCAGAGCCAGGGCACAGAGGGCAGGGGGGAGGAGGAGGGGAGGGGGGGGAGGAAGGGGGAGGGAGGGGGAGGACCGCTGTGCTTGTCCCCTCTGGCTTATTGAATTACCTAAATGAGCTGCGGAGAAGCGGGCCAGGGCTCCCAGCCGTTTGAAGTTTACAAATCAGTCTGACTGCTCTGGGGCCGAGAGGGACCGGCGGGACCCGGGCAGGGGGGGGCGGGGTGTGTGTGTGTGTGTTGTGTGTGTGTGTGTGTGTGTGTGTGTGTGTGTGCCTTGCGGGTATAAAGGATGTGTGGTGTGTGTGTGTGTGTGTGTGTGTGTTGGGGTGTCTTTTGATGCTTTGAATGCAAAACCATTGGGGGAAAACAAACAAATAAGGGGGGAGAGAGAGAGAGAGAGAGAGACAGAGAGAGAGAGAGAGAGTGAGAGAGAGAGAGAGAGAGAGAGAGAGACAGACAGAGAGAGAGAGACAGAGAGAGAGAGAGTAATATATATATATATATATATGTATAGGATATACATATATATACGGTATATATATAAAAAATATATATATAGAGAGAGAGAGAGAGAGAGAGAGAGAGAGAGAGAGGGGGCGTAGAAAGGAGGCAGCAGAAGTAGGAAGGTAAGGAGAGACCATGTCGAAGGGAATGAGAATGACTTCCTGTTTGAGATGGGAAAGTTGCAGAAAAGTCTGCGGTTTGGTTTAGATGTTCAAAATATGTGTGTGTGTGTGTGTGTGTGTGTGTGTGTGTATATGCGTGCGTGCGTGCGTGCATGTGTGTGTGCGTGTGTGTGTGTGTGTGTGTGTGTGTGTGCAGAGCGCTGGGATAGAAAAGTGTGTATAAGTGACCTCTCTCTGGAGTACCGCTGTGTGCTCACGCAGACCAGAACAGCGGGATGCAACGTTTCTAAAATACAGGAACAGGAAACACTTTGTCCAGGGCCCCTCAGCGGGCTGCTAACTGTAGCATGCTAAACATACAGTACGTGTTAAGAGCTTCACTATAACGCTTTATATTTGATATAAAGGGACACTTTCCGCATTCCCTTTCAACTCTAAATATTGAATATGGACTATGAATTTCATAGGCATTTTGTATTTTTTTCCAATGTGAGGACAGGGGTACCTAGTTTAAGTACATTTCTAAATAATGAATACATTTTTTGCGCACACATACAGTCGTCCAATATATATATATATATTCTGATCTGAAATCGAAATACAATAGTACGTAAAAAAAACGTATTCATTATCATAGCAATTTAGAGCTATGATGAAGACTACCCAAATGAATAATGTAAATGACTTCCACTACTAATGACCACCACCACCAATGAATATTTTCCTCAATAAAATCTCAATAAATATATACGTATATACATTTAATAACCCATGTTCCTGGATGTGAAGCATGAGGCTAGCATGTTGCTCAAGTCCGACCAGGCAGGGCTCTCTCCTCTCTCTCTCTCTCTCTCTCCTCTCTCTCTGACTCTCTCTCTCTCTCTAGCTCTCTCTCTCTCTCTCTCTCTCTCTTCTCTCTCTCTCTCTCTCTCTCTCTGATCCTCTCTCTAGACTCTCTCTCTCTCTCTAGACTCTCTCTCTCTCTCTCTCTCTGAACCATTAAGTGGAACCAATTAATTAGGGCATGGTAATGGCCTAACGAACGAAGACTACATCCACTTTCGGAAAAAGGAAAAGCCTGAAATGTCATTAGTTCTATAATCAAGGCGGGGGAATAAAGGATGCCTTAATGTGAGCCACCTTGGCCCTGGTGGGCGTACACAGCGCTCTGTTTCCATCCCTCAGATATACACTAACACAGCCTTTACAGTGTTGTTGATGATGTGGTTGTTTTTAAATATATATAAATATATATATAATATATATATATATCTTGTATATTTCTCTACCATTTGTGTAGTTCATTTTTTAACACACACGCAGCACTGTATGCGAAAGCTGGCTTAT
>CM051002.1:23160116-23169931 GCA_027704905.1 Muraenolepis orangiensis | reverse complement strand
GAAATATTGTAAACAGCAAAAGTAACCGTCAGTGTTGAGACTGAGAGCCGAAACAGAGCAGGGGCAGAAAGTAGAGGACATGAAAGGAGAGAGAGAGAGAGAGGAGAGAGAGAGAGGAAGAGAGAGAGAGAGGAGAGAGAGAGAGAGAGGAGAGAGAGAGAGAGAGAAGAGAGAGGAGAGAGAGAGAGAGAGAGAGAGAGAGAGAGAGAGAGGTAGGGAGAGAGAGAGGGAGAGGGGGAGGGAGAGAGCAAGGGAGAGAGAGAGAGAGAGAGAGAGGGAGGGGGGAGGGAGAGAGCAAGGGAGAGAGAGAGAGAGAGAGAGAGAGAGAGAGAGGTAGAGAGAGAGAGAGGGAGAGAGAGAACAAGGTATACAGATGTACTGTGAAACCGCGTCCGTCAAAGATGTCCACAAACACCTTCTTGTCTGTTTATACAAAGTGGGGTCGACAGCCTTAACTCTCCAGGTGAGGGTTTGAGCAGTGGGACAGGTTGAGGGTTGAGTCTTCCAGGTGAGGGTTATGAGTCTTCCAGGTGAGGGTTAAGTCTTCCAGGTGAGGGTTAAGTCTTACAGGTGAGGGTTCAGTAGTGTGACGTCTAGTTAGTCTCAGGTGAGGGTTAAGTCTTCCAGGTGAGGGTTAAGTCTTCCAGGTGAGGGTTAAGTCTTCCAGGTGAGGGTTATAAGTAGTGTGGACGTCTTTCAGGTGAGGGGTGTGTGGAGGTGTCTTCCAGGTGAGGGTTGAGTCTTCAGGTGAGGGTGAGTAGTGGGACATCTTCAAGGTGAGGGTTGAGTAGTGGGACAGGTGAGGGTTGAGTCCTCCAGGTGAGGGTTGAGTGGTGGGACATCCTCCAGGTGAGGGTTGAGTAGTGGGATGTCTTCCAGGTGAGGGTTGAGTAGTGGGATGTCCTCCAGGTGAGGGTTGAGTAGTGGGAAAAGGTGAGGGTTGAGTAGTGGGATGTCCTCCAGTTGAGGGTTGAGTAGTGGGACAGGTGAGGGTTGAGTCTTCCAGGTGAGGGTTGAGTCTTCCAGGTGAGGGTTTGAGTAGTGGGACGTCCTCCAGGTGAGGGTTGAGTAGTAGTTGTGGGCCGTCTCCCAGGTCTTCCACGCTCCTTTGAGCGACGGTGGTTGAAACCCCCCTCCCTCCCTCCCTCCCTCCCTCCCTCCCTCCCACCACCTCGTGTTCACTGTGCAGTCGTCACATCCATACACCTCTCTCCTCTCTCGCCCACTCACACGTTCACACATACTTAACCACAAAGTCTCCCCCCCCGCCTCCCCCCCACCCCCGCCTCCCCCCCCCACAAGCTCTCTGTTAAGCAACGAAAATACTTTGATTGGCAGTAACGTAACTTTTTTTCATGTGTTGACACAATATTTTCTTGGGCTGTCAAATGAAAGCTCGGGGATTATTATTCCAGTGTGACCCCCACCCCCCCCCCCCGCCCCCCCCCCCGCCCCCCCCCGCCTCTCTCTCTCTCCCCCCCTGTCTTAATGACCCACGGAAGGGGGTGAGGGAGGGAGGGAGGGAGGGAGGGAGGGAGGGGAGACCCATTAGAGGAACGGGTTTCGGTTCAGTGAAAGCGAGCAGTTCTGTGAGTTTTACACACGAGAGAGAGACCCTCTGCACCAGCCCCCTCCCCCACTGCACCACTATTTTCTCCCCCCTCTCACCCCTCTCTCTCCCCCCCCCCACTCTCCCCTTCTTCTCCTCCCCTCTCTCCCCTGTTCACCCCCTCTCGCCCCTCTCCCCCCCCCCCCCCCCTCTCCCCCCTGTTCACCCCAACTCTCCCCCCTCTTCTCCCCCCTCTCTCCCCTGTTCACCCCCCTCTCGCCACCTCTCTCTCCCCCCTCTCCCCCCTTGTTCACCCCCACTCTCCCCCCTCTCTCCCCTCCTCCTCCCCACTAACAAAAAAAACCCAAATCCCCAGACGCCAATTACGCCGAAAGGCAGAAACCGGAAATCTGGGGCCAAACATGACATTTACAGGGGGCCCAGAGCCTCAGGAGTTTTAACAGCAGACGCCGCCAACGCCGCCACCTCCTCCTTCCTATCGACGCCTTGTGACACACGTGTGATGCAGGGACACGCATGGACACTCAACACACACACACACACACACGCACACACATTAGTCTTCCCCCGTGCAGGCGGGAGGCGTGAGGGCGGGAGGGGAGGAAGGACAGGGTTTTATCGCAAGCAACTGGCCCGGTAAATACAGATACATCAGAGTCATAAGGAGACGGTTTAAACTTTTAGGGGGACCTAAAGGTGTGTGTGTGTTGCTTACTTACACACACACACACACACACACACACACACACACACACACACACACACACACACACACACACACACACACACACACACACACACACACACACACACACACACACACACACACACACACACAACACACACACACACACACACACACACACACACACACACACACACACAGGCTTCGAACCCATAACCTTTAGGGCTGCTAGGAGAAGCCAAACACACACTAGTCTACGACCGAGGGACAAAGGGACAAAGACGGATTGGATGGACTTTCTCGTTACGTTTTTTAAGATTCACGATTCACAAAGATTCTTCATTTGTTGCCATGTGTAACAAGTGCAATGGAACGCTTGCTTCCCATTCACTCCCGCAGTATGAATTATTCACAACAAGGAGAGTATAGCTATATTAAAACAAATAACAATTCAAATAAAAATAGTAATACATGGCAATAATAACAATAAAGAACAATAAAGAAGTGTCTTCGCAAGAAGCATTTATACACACCTGCTAGTGGATCTTTTATGTACGTTTTAGGCACATCTTCAGGGCTGGCAATGACATTTCACTGTACACTGTACACTGTACCTTATTATTATACATGTGACAAAGGAAGCATTATGCATCTGTTTCCTGTGTGTTGGGGGAGCTGAATGGTGGCTCCACGTCTCTCCTCTAAAGTGTGGCCCAGGGTGGCACCAGCAGCGGCGGCCTGCTGCCACCCTGGCTGCTGTCAGTCTGTGTAGCGGTCTCTCTATGTCTGTACCGCTGGGCCCTCACTTTGCCTGAACCACAGCGTTAATTATGATGGAAACACATGGTTAGCTTGTCTAACCTCCCCCACACCCTCTCCTCCCCCTCCTCCTCCCTCTCTCCCCTCCCCCCCCACCCGCCCCCCCCCCCCCCCCCCCCCCCCCCCAGACCCGAGGACTCCGGAATCTACACTGAAACATTCGGGGTAATTACCGCTAATTAAATAAATGAGAGGCAACTCTTGCCCTGCCAGCACTCCCCGAGGCCGGCCCTGTTCCCCCGGGCCACTCGTACTATAATATAATGTTACATAACGCATGATGTTTGAGCAGCAGACGGCAACACCACCTTCTACTTTCAGCTGTTTCAGTTTCTCCCGTCCTCACCCGCTCCCTTCCTCCCTCCCTCCGTCCCTCCCTCCCTCGTTCACCTCCTCCCTCACCCCACAACTGCTTCTTTAACTGCTTCCTCTTCCTCCTCCTGCTCCTGCTTCTCTCCTCCTCCTTCTCCTCCTCCTCCTCCTCCTCCTCCTCCTCTCCTCCTCCTCCTCCTCCTCCTCCTCTTCCCCTCCTCCTCTTCCTCCTCCTCCTCCTCCTCCTCTCCTCCTCCTCCTCCTCCTCCTCCTCTTCCCCTCCTCCTCCTCCTCGCTAACAACTCGGTGATTAGTCAGCATTTTGGCCTCACGTGATCCCAATTATACATTTTTTTGCTATGAAATGTTCCGGAAAACAACTGTACAAAAACAACAAGGCAACAGAAAGGAGAAGCGGGGGGCGGTCGACTGGGTCCTAGTTAATGTCTTTTATTTATTTATTTATTTTCTCTCTCTCTTTTCTCCCAACATTCTGTTATCTGCCGTTCGCTTTCGCCGCGGTTGACGGAGAAGAGATAAAACGGATCATTTGGCACCTCGGCCCGGGCTCGGCCCGGAGTCAGGGGACTTGGGGGGGAGACGGGGGGGGAGACGGGAGGGGGGAGAGAGGGGAGGGGGGGGGAGAGAGAGGGGGGGGAGAGGGGGGGGGGGAGAGAGAGAGGGGGGGGGAGAGAAAACGGCGTTACCGGGGGGGAACTTTCCAGTTCCACGGCGCCCCAGCCTGCTTACCTCAGCTGGGTCATTATCCTAACTTCCTTCAAACTAAACGAACGCTAAAAGAACCGAAAATGCTGAAAGATAAACATAAAGGTAAAGATAATGAAGAAGGATTCAAGATTCAAGATTCAAGATTCAAGATTCAAGATTCACGATTCAAGATGATATTTTTCCATATGCAACAAGTACAATGGAACAAGTACAATGGAGTGATGAAATGTTAAAGCTTGTATTTGTGCGGTCGACGGAGGGGTGGAGGGGGTGGGCTGGGATCCGGGACAGGCGCAGGCGGCGAAGTGCCGGGCGGGGCTGAGTGGTTCTGATAAAGACGAGTTACGGGACGGGCCTCCTCTGGAGCCCAGTGGGGGGGGGGGGCCCGCCTGCTGAGACCCTCCCCCTGTCTGGATATCCGGATATCAGTTACTAAGGACCTGACATCAGTTAATACGGACCTGATATCAGTTACTAAGGACCTCCGCCAGTTACTAAGGACCTGATATCAGTTACTAAGGACCTCTGCCAGTTACTAAGGACCTGATATCAGTTACTAAGGACCTCCGCTATCCAGGATGGGAGGAGCTTATGTTTTTTATAACCAGTTTGTTGTCTGTATGTTTATTTGTTTGCTTGTTTGCTTGCTTGTTAGCAAGATTACTCAAAAAGTGATGTGTGGAATTGGACACAACTTGGTGGTCATATTACTTATGGACCAAGGAAGAGTCGATTTGATTTTGGCGCCGATCCGGATCAGTTTGCGGATCCAGGGGACATTTTGGTGAGGCGGAGGTATGACTCTACTGAGGGCCCCTTAGTGTTGTTTATTTTAACGTTGCTGGGATCACATCCCCCTCTTTTACCATCGCACACAGGGTTGTGTCTTCCACTTATAAAGAAGGCTTCCAACAACACGACCACAACAAACACACAAACACACAAACACACAAACACACAAACAAAACACACAAACACACAAACACAAGATAGTTTGTTTTCGTTGCCTCTTGGCTTGGAGGAGGCGGAGTCTGGTCAGCTTCGAGTGGAGGCGGAGTCTTGTCGGCTTGGAGCCGCCTCCCTTGGAGAGGAGGCGGAGTCTTGTTGGCTTGGAGGGGAGGCGGAGTCTTGTCGGCTTGGAGAGGAGGCGGAGTCTTGTCGGCTTGGTGGAGGCGGAGTCTTGTCGGCTTGGAGAGGAGGCGGAGTCTTGTCGGCTTGGAGGGGAAGCGGAGTCTTGTCGGCTTGGAGGAGGCGGAGTCTTGTCGGCTTGGAGAGGAGGCGGAGTCTTGTCGGCTTGGAGGGGAGGCAGAGTCTTGTCGGCTTGGATAGGAGGCGGAGTCTTGTCGGCTTGGAGAGGAGGCGGAGTCTTATCGGCTTGGAGGGGAGGCGGAGTCTTGTCGGCTTGGAGAGGAGGCGGGGTCTTGTCGGCTTGGAGGAGGCGGAGTCTTGTCGGCTTGGAGGAGGCGGAGTCTTGTCGGCTTGGAGAGGAGGCGGAGTCTTGTTGGCTTGGAGGGGAGGCTGTTGTGCCCCCGCGCTCTAATTGATCCCAGGTGTTTCCCCGCCCCCCCGCTCCAAGGACCCTCTCCGCGTTCCACCCTCTGGACCATCTCCCCGCGTCGACCACACCACGTAACCTATGCTACACTACCTTGTTGTGTTTTTGATTGTGGAGATTTGTCAGTAAAGACATTTTCCGTGTTTTTCCTGTGTCTCTTCTTCTGGGTTCTCGCTTAAATTGAGCCAAGCCGGGAACCCAGAAGCAGGGAGCAGGACACTACCCGAGTTAGGCTAGCTCCCTTTGTCCAGTCCCTAGCTTCCAGGCTAGCTCCCTGTGTCTCCAGTCCCTAGCTTCCAGGCTAGCTCCTCGTGTCTCCAGTCCCTAGCTTCCAGGCTAGCTCCTCATGTCTCTGGTTCCTAGCTTCCAGGCTAGCTCCCTTTGTCTCCAGTTCCTAGCTCCCAGACTAGCTCCCTGTGTCCCCAGCTCCTAGCTTCCAGGCTAGCTCCGTGTGTCCCCAGCTCCTAGCTTCCAGGCTAGCTCCCCGTGTCTCCAGTTCCTAGCTCTCAAGCTAGCTCCCTGTGTCTCCAGTTCCTAGCTCCCAGGCTAGCTCTGTGTGTCTCTAGCTCCTAGTTTCCAGGCTAGCTCCCCATGTCTCTAGCTCCCCGCTTCCAGGCAAACTCCCCGTGTTGCTAGCTCCCAGGCTAGCTCCGTGGCTTTCCCGGGCTGGTTCCACATCTGCTCCGTGGCTACACCTGCCCCCGAGGACCCCGCCAGCTCCTGGTGGTTCCAAGCCCATTGTTTTCCGGGCTGGTTCCACCTCAGCTCCGTGGCTACTTCAGCACCTCGTGGTTCCGAGCCCATCATTTCCCGGGCTGGTACCACATCTGCTCCGTGGCTACACCTGCCCTCGATGACCCCACCCCCCCCCAGCTCCTGGTGGTTCCGAGCCCATTGTTTTCCGGGCTGGTTCCACCTCAGCTCCGTGGCTACACCAGCACCTCGTGGTTCTGAGCCCATCATTTCCCGGGCTGGTACCACATCTGCTCCGTGGCTACACCTGCCCTCGAGGACCCCACCAGCTCCTGGTGGTTCCGAGCCCATTGTTTTCCCGGGCTGGACCCCCACCTGCTCCCGAGGAGGACCCCCCACCTGCTCCCCGAGGACCCCCCACCTGCACCCCAAAGAGGACCCCACCGGCTCCCGAGGACCCCTTCCTGTCTCGCAGATCCCTCTCTGCCGAAGACCGACGTCGGGGGCGATATCCGGAGAACCCGGGGCTCTCGGGCGGTCGTCCGGTGCCTCCCCTCAGGGGGGGGATACTGTTGTTCCCCCGCGCTCTAATTGATCCCAGGTGTTTCCCATCATAATCAGGCCGGCTGAGGCCAATGAACACCTGGGATCTACCCTACTTAAGGCTGTTGAAGACCGACGTCGGTGCTAGACCATTGCGCACCTTACTGAGAACCTTATGGCTCCAACCCCCCCCGCTCCAAGGACCCTCTCCGCGTTCCACCCTCTGGACCATCACCCCGCGTCGACCACCCCACGTAACCTATGCTACACTACCTTGTTGTGTTTTTGATTGTGGAGATTTGTCAGTAAACACATTTTCCATTGTTTTGGTTGTCCTGTGTCTCTTCTTCTGGGTTCTCTGGCACATTTGGCTCGCCGGTCTCGTTGGGTCTTAACAGAGTCTTGTCGGCTTGGAGGAGGCGGAGTCTTGTCGGCTTGGAGAGGAGGCGGAGTCTTGTCGGCTTGGAGAGGAGGCGGAGTCTTGTCGGCTTGGAGAGGAGGCGGAGTCTTGTTGGCTTGGAGAGGAGGCGGAGTCTTGTCGGCTTGGAGGAGGCGGAGTCTTGTCGGCTTGGAGGGGAGGCGGAGTCTTGTCGGCTTGGAGAGGAGGCGGAGTCTTGTCGGCTTGGAGGAGGCGGAGTCTTGTCGGCTTGGAGGAGGCGGAGACTTGTTGGCTTGGAGGAGGCAGAGTCTTGTCGGCTTGGAGAGGAGGCGGAGTCTTGTCAGCTTGGAGGAGGCGGGGACTTGTTGGCTGTTGTTGGCAGAGACCGACATATGTTGTGGATAGTCCACAGAGGCAGAGCCAGGGCACAGAGGGCAGGGGGGAGGGAGGGAGGGGGAGGAAGGGGGAGGGAGGGGGAGGACCGCTGTGCTTGTCCCCTCTGGCTTATTGAATTACCTAAATGAGCTGCGGAGAAGCAGGCCAGGGCTCCCAGCCGTTTGAAGTTTACAAATCAGTCTGACTGCTCTGGGGCCGAGAGGGACCGGCGGGACCCGGGCAGGGGGGGGCGGGGTGTGGTGTGTGTGTGTGTGTGTGTGTGTGTGTGTGTGTGTGTGTCTTGCGGGTATAAAGGATGTGTGTGTGTGTGTGTGTGTGTGTTGGGGGTGTCTTTTGATGCTTTGAATGCAAAACCATTGGGGGAAAACAAACAAATAAGGGGGGAGAGAGAGAGAGAGAGAGAGACAGAGAGAGAGAGAGAGTGAGAGAGAGAGCGAGAGAGAGAGAGAGACAGACAGAGAGAGAGAGACAGAGAGAGAGAGAGTAATATATATATATATATATATGTATAGGATATACATATATATACGGTATATATATAAAAAAATATATATATAGAGAGAGAGAGAGAGAGAGAGAGAGAGAGAGAGAGAGGGGGCGTAGAAAGGAGGCAGCAGAAGTAGGAAGGTAAGGAGAGACCATGTCGAAGGGAATGAGAATGACTTCCTGTTTGAGATGGGAAAGTTGCAGAAAAGTCTGCGGTTTGGTTTAGATGTTCAAAATATGTGTGTGTGTGGTGTGTGTGTGTGTGTGTGTATATGCGTGCGTGCGTGCGTGCATGTGTGTGTGCGTGTGTGTGTGTGTGTGTGTGTGTGTGTGCAGAGCGCTGGGATAGAAAAGTGTGTATAAGTGACCTCTCTCTGGAGTACCGCTGTGTGCTCACGCAGACCAGAACAGCGGGATGCAACGTTTCTAAAATACAGGAACAGGAAACACTTTGTCCAGGGCCCCTCAGCGGGCTGCTAACTGTAGCATGCTAAACATACAGTACATGTTAAGAGCTTCACTATAACGCTTTATATTTGATATAAAGGGACACTTTCCGCATTCCCTTTCAACTCTAAATATTGAATATGGACTATGAATTTAACAAATAACAACAAATCGTGAGGATTGAATCCTCTTTATTGGTCACATACATGAAGACATACAGTGAAACGTGTTCTCTGCATTTAACCCATCCTAGTATTAGGAGCAGTGGGCAGCTATTTCTACAGCGCCCGGGGAGCAGTTAGGGTTAGGGTCTTCCTCAAGGACACCTCGACAGTTTTTGCTAGGAGGAGCCGGGGATCGAACCAGCAACCTTCCGGTTGTGAGGCGACCGCTCTACCTCCTGAGCTAGACTGCCGCCCAATTTCATAGGCATTTTGTATTTTTTTCCAATGTGAGGACAGGGGTACCTAGTTTAAGTACATTTCTAAATAATGAATACATTTTTTGCGCACACCAATATATATATATATATTCTGATCTGAAATCGAAATACAATAGTACGTAAAAAAACGTATTCATTATCATAGCAATTTAGAGCTATGATGAAGACTACCCAAATGAATAATGTAAATGACTTCCACTACTAATGACCACCACCACCAATGAATATTTTCCTCAATAAAATCTCAATAAATATATACGTATATACATTTAATAACCCATGTTCCTGGATGTGAAGCATGAGGCTAGCATGTTGCTCAAGTCTGACCAGGCAGGGCTCTCTCTCTCTCTCTCTCTCTCTCTCTCTCTCTCTCTCTCTCTCTCTCTCTCTCTCTCTCTCTCTCTAGACTCTCTAGACTCTCTCTCTCTCTCTAGACTCTCTCTCTCTCTCTCTCTCTGAACCATTAAGTGGAACCAATTAATTAGGGCATGGTAATGGCCTAACGAACGAAGACTACATCCACTTTCGGAAAAAGGAAAAGCCTGAAATGTCATTAGTTCTATAATCAAGGCGGGGGAATAAAGGATGCCTTAATGTGAGCCACCTTGGCCCTGGTGGGCGTACACAGCGCTCTGTTTCCATCCCTCAGATATACACTAACACAGCCTTTACAGTGTTGTTGATGATGTGGTTGTTTTTAAATATATATAAATATATATATATATATATATATATCTTGTATATTTCTCTACCATTTGT
>CM051002.1:23137616-23147616 GCA_027704905.1 Muraenolepis orangiensis | reverse complement strand
ACTAACCACTAACCTTTTTTCCAAGCCGTGACGCAGGTTCCTACCTCCTACCTCCTACCTCCTAAAACCCTAAACCCTAAACACTAAACCCTAAACCCTAAACCGTCGTCAGCAACCCTCTCAGCGTTTCCAGTTGATCATTACATCCAAATTAGAGATTAGTTGTCATAATAATCACACAACAATAATATAAAATGAATCCTGTCAAAGAAGTACAACAGGCAGGACATGACAGAGGCCGCGCCGTTTAACCAATTAGTCTCTAGGATTATCTTTAAGGGAGTGTTTTCAACAACAACAACAACAACAACAGTTACAACCACCACCACAACCACTACTACTACTACTACTACTACTACCACTATGTGATCACTATGTGACCATCATTAAATGAATTAATACATTCACTTAATGAATGGATGGCACCTTTGATCCCATATACACTCGTGTGTTATGTCTCCACACACAAAAGGGCCCTTTGTGGTTCTTCAGCAGAATGACAGCCAGCAGCGGAGCAAATTGCAGGAAGCTTTGTATAGCAAACACATCAATATATTAGCAGTGTTCAACGCCAGCTTGGCTGCCTCTCTCACTCTCTCCTGCACACACACACACACACACACACACACACACACACACACACACACACACACACACACACACACACACACACACACACACACACACACACACACACACACACACACACACACACACACACACACACACACACACACACACACACACACACACACACACACACACACACACACACACACACGCACACACCCTGGGCTTCCAACCGTGACTCAGGAAAACCCAAGAGCTCTCTACCTGGAGACAAGCTGGCACCACAACAGAGTCGGCCCATGGAAAATTAAAAATAAAAACTCCCCGGTGAAAGCCCAGGGGGGAGGAACAATTACGCTTGTGTTCATTACATTATCGCGGCACAAAAGGGGAACGGGGATTCCTGGCCTCACAAGTGTTTTCACCGTCAAAAACTAAACAAAACACCACAGGGGGCCCAGATCTCGATGTAAGGGCCTAATTAATCCAACACTTATCTCCCCGGCTTTCCGTGACAAAGCGGTTGTAACTGCGTTCGCGAGGCGAAACATGTCTCTTTCGGTTACGGCGGAGCACTTATGTATAAAGATGGTTTGGCTCGGGACGGAACGGAAGGACGACCCCGGGGGATAATCAATGCACAGCAGAGGCTGCTGAGGTGGCTGGAGCCTGAGGACTGTTTGTTGACTAACCAAAGTTTTCTTTGGTCCAAACCTTACATATACTGTAAGAGAGAGACTGTCTGTAGCTGATATATATATATATTTTAATTTATCTGTCCATGAACATGATATTTTGCTAATATTGAACATGCACAGAGCAGTTCCATCCCGGCTTGCCAACTCCTGTGCATAACTCTAGTAAAGTAAAGTCTCCTTGTTTACGTATATACAGTAAGTCTGTCCTTCCTCCTCCTCAAACACAAAGTCATCTCTTAGTCACGGAGATCGTGACCCATGACGCGCGAGAAGTCAGTGTCCCGCACGACTAACCAGGCATGCGAACAACAAAAAAAGCAACAGTACAGGGTTGACCATCAATAAAAACAAAGACACACGTAATATAGCATATATATAACCTCAACGTGTTGATATTCGGGTGTAAAGGTGAGACAGGATAGAGCGTCAAGTGAGACTTGGGGAGAAACCCCAAGTGCGTGTAATACCTAGCAGTTAGTGTTGTTTGTGTCTGCTGTTCCCCGGGACGCAGTGTAAACACGTCTGTATAGCGACTGGGTTCCACACACACACACGCACACACACACACACACACACACACACACACATTTTGTTATGTCTTCTGGAAGCCGACAACAAGAAGGCAAGCGCTACCGTAGCATCCACCACCTTCCCCGGGGATATTTCCCGCAAAAAAAAAAAATAGTGAGAGCAGCACATCAGCGTTTTATTAGGCTTGTATGTGCAAATTGCTTTGCTTTCTCTGTTTGCTGTGGTTCCGTTCTGTTCACATGGTTGTGCAAACAACAACAACAACAACAACAACAACAACAACAACAACAACAACAACAACATCATCATCAGGTCAGGTCCCAGGTCCCAACGCCTAAAGGATCCAAGAGGCTTCGTTAAAACACCTAGGTGCTGAGAGGGAGGGTATTATGAGGCCTTCAGGTGGGGGGGAACAACAGAACATAAAGACGTGGCAATAAAATACAGCGCTTTCTTCTATTTCGTTTTTTAACCCCAGTACATCAAAATCATACCCCAAAACCCCCAACAAAAAAATGCTCCTCTATATGGTGTGCGTCGGCATGCACTCTATTGAAAACATCTCCCATGAAATACATAAACAGATTTCCAGGTCCCATTACGGCGAGCGTTGGGGCACTGAAATCTGATTTCTCTCTCTTTGATGCCTCTTTTCATATTCCTCCTTCCTTCCCAGAAACATATGCCCCTTGTTACATCACGTCATGCCAAGGACCAATCAGTGGGTCAAAACACATCTCCAGGGCTCAGAGTGGAAAGAGAGAGAGAAAGAGAGAGAGAGAGGGAGAGGGAGAGAGGGAGAGAGGGAGAGGAGGGAGGAGAGAGAGAGAGAGAGAGAGAGAGAGAGAGAGAGAGAGAGAGAGAGAGAGAGAGAGAGAGAGAGAGAGAGAGAGAGAGAGAGAGAGAGAGAGCGAGAGCGAGAGCGAGAGAGAGAGAGAGAGAGGAGAGAGAGAGAGAGGGGGGGGGAGAGAGAGGACCTGAGAGGCAGAGAGAGAGAGAGAGAGAGAGAGGAGAGAGAGAGAGAGAGAGAGAGAGGAGAGAGAGAGAGAGAGAGAGAGAGAGAGAGAGAGAGAGAGAGAGAGGGGGGCGGGGAGAGGGAGAGAGAGAGAGAGAGAGAGAGAGAGAGAGAGGGGGGCGGGGAGAGGGAGAGGGAGAGAGAGAGAGAGAGAGAGAGAGAGAGAGAGAGAGAGAGAGAGAGAGAGAGAGAGAGAGAGAGAGAGAGAGAGAGAGCCTCAGAGTTCTGAAGAGAAGTCCTACTGTCAGGTATTACCACGGCCCGTAACAGATACCTCCTCCCGGCCGCTAGCGCTGGCCCGGCTAGCTCCAGGGGTTCAGCGGCAGAACCTTTCGCCTTGATGTGAGCGACGCGATTGGGCCAGCGGCCCCTGAGTGACGGCTCCAATAAAGCTAATTATAGTGGCCAAAGAGAAGGGCCCAGAGTCAGGGCGTCTGCTGGCCCAACCCACCGAGGAGCCACGGCGGCGCGGCTAACTACCCCGTGTCCGCCCAAGGTAGGCATCAAGCTAGCCCCGCTGACCCTGCAGGGTACGCTCACACACACACACACACACACACACACACACATGCTTGCACACGCTTGCAAAAATATACACACACACAAGCACATAATCACACGCATGCACTTATACAAAAGGCAGACCTAGACACACACACACACACACACACACACACACACACACACACACTGTCACAAACACTCCAATATAAAATAAGCATATAAACACATGGATACGCTGCACCAGAACACAGAAACAAACACAAATATTCATTATATTGTCATCATGACTCGTCTGGTAGTCTGTGCAGTCACTCATTTGGGTTTGGGCTGGATGTGATTCATCTCATCCGGGTTGAGTTTTACATGTGAGTCTATTTAACGTTCCAAGCGTCGTATTCACGCTAAAACCTCAGTTATACCTCAGTTATACCTCAGTTATACCTCAGTTATACCTCAGTCATACCTCAGTCATACCTCAGTCATACCTCAGTTATACCTCATTTATACCTCAGTTATACCTCAGGTAAACCTCAGATATGCCTCAGTTAAACTTCAGATGTACCTCAGAATCTGAGGTACATCTGAGGCTCAGATATACCTCAGTTATACCCTAGATATACCTCAGGTAAACCTCAGATATACCTCAGGTAAACCTCAGATATACCTCAGGTAAACCTCAGATATACCTCAGCTAAACCTGAAGCTAAACCTGAAGCTAAACCTGAGTCTTGTTTCAACACATTCCCTTGTGTGTTTCCTGTGTGATTGAAGCTGTCTTCAGTAACGCTGCCGGCGCTCCCACACTCCTTTTAAGATCAGGTAGGATCTGGCCTATTTACATCCACACCGGAGATTACCCTGAATTAGAATCAGCCCGGGTGACGACTGCCATGATTAAGACACATCACATCACATCACATCACATCACAATTCCGCGCCCACAAGAGTCACCGGCGTGATTCAAGATTCACGATTGTTATTTGCCATTTGCAGCACAAGTACAATGGAATGCTTACTCCCCATTCCCTCCCGCAGTATGCATTTCTAAAACACAATACTATAAAAAATACTATACACAATAAAAACGAAAATAGAAAGAACAATTAAGTAACTGATGGATGATATGTATGTGTTGAATTGTGCAAAAAGCTTTTAAAAAGCATTTAAGTGCCAGTAGTGCAGCAGCATCATGAATACAGTGCAGAACAGTGCAGTGGCTGTAATGAGTCCTGAAAGTCCAGCAAAAGTATGATAGTGTAATGTAAAATGGAACACAATGTTATGATAGTGGCAGCACTCCGAGCAGTTCAGTAGGCACACTGCCTGTGGATGCATGTATATCTCATAGTATTGCATAGTATTGATCCAATACAGTATTGTAGTTACACAGAACACAACAGGCCAAACATAATCCAACAGTACAGTATTCTAGTTACACAGAACACAACAACAGTACAGTATTGTAGTTAAAAGGATGGAGGAATAGGAGGTAAAAGTTTAATTGCAAACTCAAGAGTTTTCCCTGCAGACGGTGGACCACCTAAATATTATTCTGAATATCAATGATTAACGTACATTTAATTAAATGTATATTTAGCGTAAACAATATTTGTTCTTGATTCAAAAACCCCACATGATATATATATATATATATATATATATATATATATATATATATATATATTTTGCGTATAACTGTGGTATGTAAAAGCAAATCCAGCCGTCATGCTTTAGTATGGGTTACCTCCTTTGTGCCGAGGGGGGTTTTGCAGAAGCCGCCAACCTGGCAACCCAGCAGGCAGCAGAGAGCCGACTTTGAAAGCGTGTTTAGGGCGGCGGGGGGAGGCCCATTCCTCAGTGGAGCCAGGCCTGTTTAGAGGCCCGTCTGGAGTCTCGCGGGTCACTTTAATATCGGCCCCAAGGCCTCACATCTGCCCCCACGCCGCTCCAGCAATTACCACAGGATCTCCACTGACTCCCGCCGCTCTCTCTCTCTCTCTCCCGCCACTCTCTCTCTCTCTCTCTTCCCTCCCCCTCTATCCCTCCCTCTCTTTCTCTCCCCCCCCCTCTCTCTCTCTCTCTCTCTCTCTCTCTCTCTCTCTCTCTCTCTCTCTCTCTCTCTCTCTCTCTCCCCTCCCCCCTCCCCCCTCTCTCTCCACTGACTCCCTCTCTCCCTCTCTCCCTCTCTCTCTCTCTCCTCTCTCTCTCTCTCTCTCCTCTCTCTCTCTCCCTCTCCCTCTCCTCGCTCTCTCTCTCTCTCTCTCTCTCCTCTCTCTCTCTCTCTCTCTCTCCTCTCTCTCTCTCTCTCTCTCTCTCCTCTCTCTCTCTCTCCTCTCTCTCTCTCTCTCTCCCCCCCCCCTCTCTGACTCTTTCTCTGTCTTCCCCGCTTCCTCCACCATTTCCCAGTCTGTCACTTCTCTTGTTGTGTCTGCCACCCCCCCCCCCCCCCCAACACACCCCCTCCCCCCCCCAACACACCCCCCACCCCCAACACACCCCCCTCCCCCCCCAACACCCCCCAACACCACAAATGCTCCAGTGTGTACTTTCACTTGTCTTCTTTGGCCGTTATCTTTACACGTCTCACTATCGTCTGCCTGGCCAAAGGTCAGAGCATTCCAAAAGAGAAGCCAGCAAGGAAACGAGGGGGATACTTGGGAACCACCACAACACACCCTGCGATGGTTTAATACTTCATTTACTGTGCTATTAATTGGAGGCGATGTTGGGATGTTGACCGGAACCTCGTTCATTACGTCCTCCGCGACGTCTCGTTCCACGTTTGACGTTGACGAGGCGTTTCTTCCTTCCTGGGTGATAACCAGCCGACCCCCTGGTGTTTACACCAGGCTGCCTCAGTCATCAGCCCCTTGGTCCTGGGCCAGCCTCGTCCCCCCCCACCCCCCCCCCCCCGACTCTGTGTTTACACAATCAGCCCTCCGCCTGTAAACAGAGTCCTCCGCCCCCCTATCCCCCCCTACCCTCCCCTACCCCCCTCCTCCTCCTTATTTTCCTTGTGTGTCTGAGCCTCAGTGTACACAAGCTCGCTGCCCGTGAGCTTGCGTGCTAGCGTAATGCTTTAAGGGGGGTGGGGGGGTGGGGGGGGGGGGGTCCTTTCAACCCTTTCAACTTCAGTCAGCGCTGCATCCTGATATCCCGGTGAGACCGGTTCCAAGGGGATAATTCGCTCCACCAGAAACACAGCCCTTTTATTTTTTTAGAGGTTCCACATGTACCTTGGCACCAGACAGAAGAGACGCCGGTAGGTTTGCGCTAATTGTGGCAACATTCCTGGAGCGTTACATTGCAGGTTTTTTGTTTTTTTTATATGCGCGCTGGTTTTTAGGCTGGCTGGCTAGCGGCGGGGTCTATCATTACGCCTCATTTAGAGCTCTTACGCATTTCATAGTTGTCGAAAAATGGTTGTTCTATTAAAGAGAGCCGTTAACCCACCAACCAAGCTCATTAACCGCTAAACTCTTTAGGCCCTGTTGTGTTTAACACGTCGCGTCCCGGGAGCCGCCGTTCTCCCGCCGCCAACGGTGGGAGTCACTTGTGTCCGATTCCCACAAATTAGCCGATCTCTCCAAAGGTTTTTACAAGCGTTCCCGAAAGGAACCAAAGATAACATCAAAGATAGCTTGATATTAATATGCTTCCCATGGGGGATTCCTCTTTTCTATTTTTTCTTCTTTTTCAGATTGAGCGTCTAGATCCGTAGATGTCGACACTTCTCCGATATCTGTCAAAACACATTTCTCTGACAGATCATATTTCTCCCTTCTAATGGCTGGCAGCGGTGTTCATGGTAAGGAAGAAGAATCGCGACAAAAACGGCAGAAATGAAGTCTGGCTCCTCCCCTCACATGATCTCATGAACACGGAGGAGATATTCCTCGCTGTCTCGAGAGAAACATCAAGCTCCCTTTGAACGGGCCTGGGTTCACAGGCCCAGAGTCACAGACCAATCTTCCTAATAACAGTAAATCCACAATAATTGACATCCCAATTGCGGGCGCACACAAAAACCCTTCTTCCCTTGACAGACACATTTAGACAAGTTGAGACGATCCAGCGGAGGCGAAATTGAAAACAGCTCATTTGATTGTTTCAGCGGGAATTGACCCCTGATCTCCCGGGGGTCAGGTTTGGCTACTGAAGGTCTGGGCCGCCTCCCCCTGCCTCCCCGCTTTCCCTCCATCAGCCCCCATCAGCCCCCATCAGCCCACACCCCTTCCTGGCTGTCTCCTGATCCCGGGGGAGCAGACAAGGCTAGCTCTCACCACCGCCTCCACAGTCGGCCCTGAGTGACGGCTGCAGCGCAGAGTAGACCAGAGTAGACCAGAGTAGACCAGTGTAGACCAGAGTAGACCAGAGTAGACCAGTGTAGACCAGAGTAGACCAGAGTAGACCAGAGTAGACCAGAGTAGACCAGTGTAGACCAGAGTAGACCAGAGTAGACCAGTGTAGACCAGTGTAGACCAGAGTAGTCTGGATGTTCATTGGTTAGCAGGTCCCACAAGTTGTTCACAACAAGCGTTCTGTGAACATAAGGAGGGGGGGGGGTAGGATAGTCTAGTAGTGGTTAGGATAGTCTAGTAGTGGTTAGGATAGTCTAGTAGTGGTTAAGATAGTCTAGTAGTGGTTAGGATAGTCTAGTAGTGGTTAGGATAGTCTAGTAGTGGTTAGGATAGTCTAGTCGTGGTTAGGATAGTCTAGTAGTGGTTAAGATAGTCTAGTAGTGGTTAGGATAGTCTAGTAGTGGTTAGGATAGTCTAGTAGTGGTTAGGATAGTCTAGTCGTGGTTAGGATAGTCTAGTAGTGGTTAGGATAGTCTAGTAGTGGTTAGGATAGTCTAGTAGTGGTTAGCATAGTCTAGTAGTGGTTTGGATAGTCTAGTAGTGGATAGGATAGTCTAGTAGTTGTTTGGATAGTCTAGTAGTGGGTAAGATAGTCTAGTTGTGGGTAGAATAGTCTAGTAGTAGTAAGGATAATCTAGTAGTGGGTAGGATAGTGTAGTTGTTGTTAGAATAGTCTTGTAGTGGTTAGGATAGTCTAGTAGTGGATAGAATACTCTAGTAGTGGTAAAGATAGTCTAGTAGTGGTTAGGATAGTCTAGTAGTGGTTAGGATAGTGTATTAGTGGTTAGGATAGTCTAGTAGTGGGTAGGATAGTCTAGTTGTGGATAGAATAGTCTAGTAGTGGTAAAGATAGTCTAGTAGTGGTTAGGATAGTCTAGTTGTGGATAGAATAGTCTAGTAGTGGTAAAGATAGTCTAGTAGTGGTTAGGATAGTCTAGTAGTGGTTAGAATAGTCTAGTAGTGGTGAGGATAGTCTAGTAGTGGTTAAGGAAGTCTATTTCTGGTTAGGATAGTCTAGTAGTGGTTAGGATAGTCTAGTAGTGGTTAGGATAATCTAGTAGTGGATAGGATAGTCTAGTAGTGGTTAGGATAGTCTAGTAGTGGTTAGGATAGTCTAGTAGTGGATAGGATAGTCTAGTAGTGGATAGGATAGTGTATTAGTGGTTAGGATAGTCTAGTTGTTGTTAGGATAGTCTAGTAGTGGTTAGGAAAGTCTATTTCTGGTTAGGATAGTCTAGTAGTGGTGAGGATAGTCTAGTAGTGGTTAGGAAAGTCTATTTCTGGTTAGGATAGTCTAGTAGTGGTTAGGATAGTCTAGTAGTGGTTAGGATAATCTAGTAGTGGATAGGATAGTCTAGTAGTGGTTAGGATAGTCTAGTAGTGGTTAGGATAATCTAGTAGTGGATAGGATAATCTAGTAGTGGATAGGATAGTCTAGTAGTGGTTAGGATAGTCTAGTAGTGGATAGGATAGTCTAGTAGTGGATAGGATAGTCTAGTAGTGGATAGGATAGTCTAGTAGTGGTTAGGATAGTCTTGTAGTGGTTAGGATAGTCTAGTAGTGTATAGGATAGTCTAGTAGTGGTGAGGATAGTCTCGTAGTGGTTTGGGCAATGGTGCCCAACCCATGGCCCACTCATTTTGTTTCTAGCTGTTTGTATGTTTTAACCCATAAAACATGAGATTGTATGAGTAACAGCAGTCCGTAACATCATTCTAGTTTCAAAGCGGTTCGGAATACGTTAAAAAAGTTGTGTTGATAGATAAATATGTAAGTACGTTAACAGCGATAGCCAAACAGCACATGGTCGTAGAGAGAGACAGGCTTTATCGGGTCAAGCGCATTGTTGTGTTCTATAACTGAACAATAGGTGGGCCAACAACAACAATACAAATACAGCGTGTTGCTCATGCCAAGGCATGATTTGTTTGCACCAATAAAAACAAATGGCCCCGGGAAGGTTTGTGCTGTGCAAGCATGACATTTTACAGCCTTTTTCCACGGAGTCCTCCAGAGTCAGGATGATGACGGTGAGATAATGACGCAGATTTTAACTTGAAAGAAGAAGAAAATTCATTCAGTTTAAGTGTGTCAATTAATACTTTAATAATGTACAATTTATGAGTGCTTATATGGCCTGCATGGCAATGCACATGGTTGTGTGTTTGTGTGTGTGCACGCTCTCATTAGCAACTAGCCCATCGAAACGATGCATTTGCACACATCAAAAGGCTATGCAGCGCAAACAAGCGTCTCCCAGCTCTCTTGCTTGTTCTCTCTGCTCCTCCACAGCATCCAGCGGCACGGCTGGTTGTGTCTAC
>CM051002.1:23125116-23135116 GCA_027704905.1 Muraenolepis orangiensis | reverse complement strand
GGGTGTACGTGCCTGTGTGTGACAGGACAGAGTTGTCTGTGTGTGTGTGTGTGTATGTGTGTATGTGTGTGTGTGTGTGTGTGTGTGTGTGTGTGTGTGTATAGGTGCCTGTCTTTCTGTGTGTGTGTGTGCGTGTGTGTGTGCGTGTGTATGTAGGTGTGAGTGCATATGTGTGTGTGTGTGTGTGTGTGTGTGTGTATGTGCATGTGTGTGTGCGTGTGTGTGAGGGTTGCGGATGAGTAAGCCAAGAGGACAACAATAAGGCGGGAAATAATTACTAAGTATCATTTAACACGGCGCTAGAGTCCATTTATTCAAAACATCCCAACAAATTTGAATCAATCCAATCCTGTGCATCTAATAATATATTATAAATGTTTCGGTCAATTCCAGGATACTGAGTTAGAGTGGTAGTGGTTAAACACTGCTGTTTGACTCTTCACCTGCTGGCAACATTCTCCTCCCAGGTCCTCGGTTACCTGCTGTTACCCAAGTCATGAATTAAAGTTATTTGAAACCTGGACCCCCCCCGGGGGCTCCACAATTACACCGAGACCGGGTTCCTCTTGAACCTCCTTCCCACACCCCCCCCCCCCCCACCCCATGGCGTGTTCCAGGCGCTCCGGGGCGGCGGAAAGACTCTTTATTACAACAGTTAAGTATTCGTAATTATAACCTGAAAAGTGACAACGAGACTCTGGTCCACGCCCAGGCCCCCAGGTGTCTTCTGGGTAAATGCGGGCTGACAATAAGAGGGTGAGCAGAGCTGGTTCCCGCTCGACCAACAACGCCTTTTCTGATTCACCGGCTTTCTGTGTTCTGCCTTTAGAGGAACTGTCCTAGAGTTGTAATGATATAATGATAATATATGATGTATGCTATACAAACACTGGATTTGAACAGTGCAATCATCATGTGTCATTTAGCCTCTGGTCTGGTGAGTAGGGTTGCTGGTGATGCGTCATGGGACATATGTAAGGTCTGAGTTGAAGCATGCAGACACCACTCCAAGAGATGTTTAATAATGACTTTAATAGTTTACCTGAGCACTGGTTCTACTCTTGGAGGCTTGTTAGGAAGGAAATGCAATGTATTATATATTATGTTATTATATATGTGTATATGTATGTATATATTATATTATTATGGTGACAAGTCGTCGTTCTCTTGTCTAGTTTAGTCGCTTTGGACAAAAGTGTCTGTAATGTCATGTAAAGTAAGCAGTGTGCCACTGGACCTTCAGTTATGCTCTCTCCATCTCTCTATGCATGTGTCTAACACACACACACGCACACACACACACACACACACACACACACACCACGCACGCACGCACTGCACACACACACACACACACACACACACACACACACACACACACACACACACACACACACACACCACACACACACACACACACACACACACACACACACACACACACATACACACACACACACACAGAGGGGGCCTGGGGTCCCAGGTCTTGTGATGTTGTGGTCATGTAGTGCCTAACCCGGGGACCAAGAGGAGGCCTCATGCTGACAGGATGTCAGGGAGCAGCAGGGGACGGTTAACTAGAGAGAGAGAGAGAGAGAGAGCATCAAAGAAGCCCAGCCTCTCTCTACGGTCTCCCGGCGCGCTCCTCCGGGCTCTGGCCACTCGGCAGACAGAACAGACCGGGGGTGGATGGGGGGGACGGACGGACGGACGGACGGGGCGGACGGGGGGGCGGACGGGGGGAGATATGTTTGTGTTTAAGACCCCTTCACCCCGTGTCATCTGAAGCCCCCTAGAAGAGTATGTTCCCGGTAAACGTAATGAAAGCTGATAGGGAGGTACGTTATCGTATATCTATATACACACATCGCTTGGCTGTGTGTTTTCTTTTTGCGGATTTTCACGTGAACCGTCGGTAACAGTGTGTGTGTGTGTGTGTGTGTGTGTGGGGGGGAGAGGGAAGAACCGTGGCTGTATCGAAGGGACGGCGTGTTTTCATACTTACTTCTGAACAGATGTCACGCTTTAATGTCTATAAACACTGTTGTGTTTTCTTTCTGCTCCACACTTCAGTGTGTGTGGGGGGGGGGGGGGGGGGAATCACGGGGCATCTGCCCAAGGACTTGATTGCGAAGCAGAAAAGAAAAAGCTATGATGCCCACATATATGACTTTAATGTGTTTCGAGATGATCTCCCAGGTCCAGCTGTATCTACTTTATACACCTCCTTTTTCATTACTCTGGCAGGCCTAGGACAGTATAACCACCATCTGAAAACAGAGAGTGCGTGAGAGAGAGGGAGAGGGAGAGAGACAGAGAGAGAGAGAGAGAGAGAGAGAGAGAGAGAGAGAGAGAGAGAGGGAGAGGGAGAGAGACAGAGAGAGAGAGAGAGAGAGAGAGAGAGAGAGAGAGAGAGAGAGAGAGAGGGGGGGGGGGGGGGGGGTGGGGGGTGGGGGGAGAGAGACACACACAGAGAGACAGAGGGGGGAGAGAGAGACAGAGAGAGAGAGAGTAAGATGAATATAGAGAGAAGGAAAAACTGAGAGAGATAAAGAGAGATATGGAGACAGACAGAGAGAGACAGACAGAGATGAGAGAGAGACAGTGAGCGAGAAAGAGAGAGACAGAGACAGAGACAGAGACAGAGACAGAGACAGAGACAGAGAGAGAGACAGAGACAGAGACAGAGAGATGGAGACAGCAAGAGAGACAGATGGAGCAAGACAAAGCCACTTCAGAGCATCAGATATTCGGTCCGTATTTGGTTTGATCATGTGATCAGAGATACGGCCAATCAGAGGAGGCTCATAGGTGAAGGAAAACATAGACTATATTTTGGTCCAAGTGGATTTAACCTTTCATAACCTTTAGCGCTTCATTACCTCATCAAGCTATTCTCTTTTATTCCCCCCACTCTCCCGCCCGCCCCCCCCCCCCACAGAGTCTCATACACACACACACACACACACCCTGGTCTCTGCTACTTAATTACACACCATTTTACTCCACAGTTTACCAGTCAAAAGGAGGGACCTGGCTGGGGAGGAGAGAGAGAGAGGGAGGGCGAGAGAGAGAGAGAGAGAGAGGGGTGGGGGGGAGGGGGTTAACGGGGCCCCAGTGTCACCTCCATCAATGTCAGAAGCCCCTAGGAAAAGGGCCCCGGTGACAGGGGATGGGGGGCCATAGTGGCGCTGCCGTTCAGCCCCGCCCCCCCTTCCTAATTGACCTCCAAGATGGCAGATAATGGGCCCGCTTTGAAGTCAAAATGGACCCTAATGAGAGGGAGAGAGACAGAGAGGGGAGAGAGACAGAGAGGAGAAGGAGGGAGAGAGAGAGAGAGAGAGAGAGAGAGAGAGAGAGAGAGAGAGAGAGAGAGAGAGAGAGAGAGAGAGAGAGAGAGAGAGAGAGAGAGAGGACGGGAGGGAGGGAGAGAGAGAGAGAGAGAGAGAGAGAGAGAGAGAGAGAGAGAGAGAGAGAGAGAGAGAGAGAGAGAGGAGACAAAGACAGCGAGACAGCAAGGGGGGGAGGGAGGGAGAAGAAAAAAGAGAAGTGAGAAGTGAGAGAAAGAAAGAAAGAGAGCAAACTTTCTCTGTCAAAGACTCAGAGAGAGGAAAGGTTCTCACAGGGAGTCAGAGAGGAAACACAATGGGGACGAGACGATGGGGAGACCTGCTGTCCTCCCCTCTCTCTCCCCCCCCCCCCCCCCCCTCCCCCCCTCTCTCTCTCTCCCCCCTCTGTGCTCACGGGAGCGTGGTGAAGTCCTCGATGAGGGGGGGGGAGAGACGAAGCCTCCACAGGGGTCCACCTCATCCATCTTCCTGTGTCCCGTCCCCCCTTCCCCTACTCTCTCTCTCTCCCTCCTCACCCCTCTCTCCCCCACATAGTCATAGGGTGCCTCTCTCTCCCCTTCTCTCTCTCCCTCCTCACCCCTCTCTCTCCCCTCCTCACACCTCTGTCTCCCACAAAGTCGCTGGGTGCCTCTCTCTCCCCTACCCTGTCTCCCTCCTCACCCCTCTCTCTCCCCTACCCTCTCCCTCCTCACCCCTCTCTCTCCCACATAGTCTCAGCGTGCCTCTCTCCCCTACTCTCTCTCCCTCCTCACCCCTCTCTCCCCTACTCTCTCCCTCCTCACCCCTCTGTCTCCCACAAAGTCGCTGGGTGCCTCTCTCCTCTACCCTCTCTCCCTCCTCACCCCTCTCTCTCCCCTACTCTCTCCCCTTCTCACCCCTCTGAATATGTGGTCAGGCAGCCCCACTTCTCCCCAATCATCACTTTCTCCCCGTTTCTTCCTTCAGGCAACACCCCCACCCCCTCTTTGTACCATCCTCATTTCTCCCTCTCTCTCTCCCTCTCTCTCTCTCTCTCTCTCTCTCTCTCTCTCTCTCTCTCTCTCTCTCTCTCTCTCTCTCTCTCTCTCTCTCTCTCTCTCTCTCTCTCTCTCTCTCTCTCTCTCTCTCTCTCTCTCTCTCTCTCTCTCCCCTCCTTCCTCCTCCCCCCCCCCCCCCCCTTGTGCCATGGTGCCCTGAGGGACAGGAACTGGGCTGACAATAGCACCGCCGTTCGGTCTGGCGTGCGGGCCCCGTCCCCTGGGGCCCCGCCCCCTGGGGCCCCGCCCCCCCTGGGCCTGGGGACATGCCTGGGATTCTTCACGCTGTCCCGCATACTTTCACATGACGCCCAGGCGACTCAGCGAGAGAGAGAGAGAGAGAGAGAGAGAGAGAGAGAGAGAGAGAGAGAGAGAGAGAGAGAGAGAGAGAGAGAGAGAGAGAGAGAGAGAGAGAGAGAGAGAGAGAGAGAGAGAGAGAGAGGGGAGAGGGAGAGAGGGAGGGAGAGGGAGAGAGAGATGGAGAGAGAAAGAGGGAGATAGAGGGAGGGAGAGAGAGATGGAGGGAGAACAAGAGAGGGAGAGAAGGAGAGAAGGAGAGAGGAGAGAGAGAGGCTAAAGGATCTATTTACATACAAAGCATCTTTCTCTTTTCTTTTCTTTTTTAGCCACTGCTCACTTCTCTCTCCCTCTCTCTCTCTCTCTCTCTCTATCGCTCTCTCTCCTCCCCCCCCCTCTCGCTCTCCCCCCCCCCCCTCTCTCTCTATCTCTCTCTCTCTCCTCCCCCCCCCCCTCTCTCTCTCTCCCCCCCCCCCCCCCCCTCTCTCTCTCTCTCTCCCTCTCTCTATCTCTGATTGTTGTCTCTTTGTCGCGACCCACAAAGCAGGGCTCTCTTTTATGGCCCCGAGTGTTTTGGGTGTTTTTTCTTCTCCTTCGTGTCTAATTGAGTTAATTCTCCACGCCCACAAGACCCCTTCAGATCATTACAAAGAGTGATGACCTGGTGGTGTAACCAATACTGATAGTCATCTCCACTCATCACAGTCAATAAGGGTCATTATCCAGGCATTAGCATTTTTAAGTATATTGGAGAGAAAAAATAGATTGTAACATACAGATATGTATGCAATATATAAATATAGATATTTTTTTATATATATATCAGAATCAGATCAGTATCAGAATGCCTTTATGGTCATTCTATGACCATAAAGTAGAAAATAAAATAAAAAGTATAAAGTATAAAAAAACAAGTATAAAATTAAATTTTCTTGCAAAAAACAACGAAATTGTCTAGCAATCCTCAACACACTCTTACACATAATATAAATTGACTGTAAGTTAAGTAAAAATAATGTTAAACTAAACTAAATAAACAGGTTCTACAATTGCCATAAAAAATATGATATATATATAGTATAGTATATAAATATATAAATATGCCATTAATATCTTTCTGTTACAATGTATATATATATATATATATATATATGGCATAAATATCTGCATGTTACAATATTTACAATATTCTGTCATTTAGCCAAAGCGCTAAGTTCTATGCTATGCGATTAACAGTGAATTATACAACAATTATGATTAATTAATGAACATTAGCGAGCAGGTAGGAGTTAGGGCGTCTTTCTCAAGGAGGCCTGTGGATAGTAGAAAGGGATCGAACCCAGACCCTTCACCCTAACACACACCAACACCCTAACACACACACACACCAACACCATAACCCCACACTAACACCACCCTGTCATCCACCTTCTGGCTCCTGAACCAGAACCAGAACCAGAACGGCCGACCGGCGGCTCAGAGCCAGCCTCCTCTCACCTCTTCAACCTGACACTCCAGAGGAGCAGAGGGGTTTGAACACCACTGTTCTCTGGCCCACGCTGGGACTCTGCCCGGTAACAACCATAAAGCACCAGGACATCTGCCTTTATCAGCCCTCATCAGCCAGAGACAGAGACACCCCCTCGTGGCTTTGTTTCAGATTTGAACTACTTGAGTTATTTGGTTTTCCTTCTCCTTTTGGGGCAGACATTGCTTCAAAGAGCCAATCTCTTCTCCTCTCCTGACAGAAGACAGAGCCAGCGAGGGCCCTTTCACATGCTAATGCTTTCGAGGAGCTAGTTGCGGTATTTACTGCAGAGGCCGGCGTTAAGGGCATCACTCCGAGAGAGAGAGAGAGAGAGAGAGAGAGAGAGAGAGAGAGAGAGAGAGAGAGAGAGAGAGAGAGAGAGAGAGAGAGAGAGAGAGAGAGAGAGAGAGAGAGAGAGAGAGGCGGAGGTGGAGTGGAGGCTGATTGTCGCAGTGTTTGCCCGGACTAATTGGCCCCAACGGCACGGAGCCGCTGCTATAATGTAAGAGGAAAGCTGGGATCAGCGAGGGGAAAGAAGGGGGGGAGAAAGGGGGGGAGAAAGGGGGGGAGAAAGGAAGCAGCAGAAATGACAGATTAAAAATACACGCTCCGGCGGCTCGGTCTTCTGATGAGAACGTTAAGATTCCCAGAGAACAAGCCAGACATTGACATGTGGCCGACGTCCATGTTTACGCCAAATTATACCGTGTGCTTTTCATAACTCGGGGATGACCTAGTTTATCAATGACTTTCACTTTGTGAATTCTCTCTTATATTCAAGCATAACATGTAGACCAGAGTCCCCTTCATTCCAGTCAACTTTGAACCCAGGGGGGTGCGAGGGGGAGAGAGAGAGAGACAGAGTGAGAGAGAGAGAGAGAGAGAGTGAGAGAGAGAGAGAGAGAGAGAGAGAGAGAGAGAGAGAGAGAGAGAGAGAGAGAGAGAGAGAGAGAGAGAGAGAGAGAGAGAGAGAGAGAGAGAGAGAGAGAGACGGAGACAGAGGAGAAAGAGAGAGAGAGAAGAGACCCGTGGGCAACTCGTCTACTGAGTAACCAGGACAAGCTGTGGGTAGACTTGGCCCCAACACACAAACCGCAACATCTGCCAACAGCGATGGAGGAGAAAAACGACAAGAGAGAGAGAGAGAGAGAGAGAGAGAGAGAGAGAGAGAGAGAGAGAGAGAGAGAGAGAGGAGAGAGAGAGAGAGAGAGAGAGAGAGAGAGACGCTTGTGTTTGGTTGGATGACCATGCAGACAGAGCCTCTGTGGTGTTCAGGACGAAGACAAGCTCCAGTGTGCGAAGTAAATGTAAAGGTGTGTGTTAGTGTGTGTGTGTGTGTTAGTGTGTGCGTGTGCGTGCGCGTGTGTGTGTGTGTGTGTGTGCATGTGCGTGTGTGTGCGTATGTGTGAGTGTGTGATGTGTGTGTGATATGTGTGTGCGTGCGTGTGTGTGATGTGTGTGTGATGTGTGTGTGCGTGCGTGTGTGTGATGTGTGTGTGATGTGTGTGTGATGTGTGTGTGTGATGTGTGTGTGATGTGTGTGTGATGTGTGTGTGTGATGTGTGTGTGATGTGTGTGATGTGTGCAGACACACAGAATTGTTTATGTCGGGAATTTTTTGCTCTTTTTTTTCTCTCTCAACTCTTTTTTTGCTGACGTGAACTCAAAAAACAACAGAGCCGCTACTGATCAGTGTTCAGGTCAGAGTCGGTCCAGGTTGACAGTGTGACATACAAGCGGGGCGGGACACATAGAGAGAGAGAGAGAGAGAGAGAGGAGAGAGAGAGAGAGAGAGAGAGAGAGAGAGGTTCAAAAATCAATGTGAAAGCCAAAAGGAGTCAGGCTCTCAAAGCGGTCATGGTCCAAGCCGGTATTCACAGCGAATTTCCGGCCACAGTGCCATGCCTAAGTCCCCCTGATTATTTTCTGGTTCAGGGGTTGCCGAATTTCAAAGCTCTCTCTCCCTCTCTTTCTCTCTCTATCTCTCCCCCTCTATCTCTCCCTCCCTCTCCCTCTCTCTCTATCTCTCTATCCCTCTCCCTCTCTCTCCCTCTCTCTCTCTCTGTCTCTCTCCCTCTCTCTCCATCTCCCTCTCCCTCTCCTCCCCTCTCTCTCCCCCTCTCTCCCCTTCCGTGCCCACGTCTGTGATTTGGTCTCGTTAAGGGGCCTATATTTCAGTTGGGGGGAGACCCACTGGGGCAGCTTAAACCAAATGAAAAGTGACTATCAATCCCACAGCGTGATTGATAGTCTTCCCCGGCCTCTTCAATGTTCTCCGGGGCCGCCGACATTTAGTGGGCGGCGAGTTTGTTTTTCTAATAGAAAGGTAAGATTTATGTTTTTTTTGGGGGGGGGGGGGGGGTTCTTGCGAGATGAGGGAACTCTATATAGGAAACATTATAGTTCCCCGGGTAGACCAGGCAGAACCTCACCTCAAAGATTTCACAGTATTCACTGGGTGTGTGTGTGTGTGTGTTTTGGTTTCCCTGTCAAGACGTGTTGTGGGGTGAAAATTCACAACTTTTACAATCAAATAAAAATAAAAAATGATGTTTTTTCTTTCTTTAATCGGTGGTCATATCATCATATGTCTATGCTATGGCACGGCTGTTTGAAATATTCAGACGAAAAATAATTCATTTGCCGTAAGAGGGTTTCGTCCACCCCGATGAACCCCCCCGTATAGACGGACAGTAAACCTGTCCCTGCGCTTTTAATGCACCTATGTTAAATGAGAGGAAACGTACCCATAAACCAGCACATTAACAACAACAACAACTCGCTGTGGCGCGCTGGGGGAGCGCTGGGGGAGCTTTTCGTGCTTGAGCTTCCACGAAGGGGTTAACTTCACCGGACAGAAGTATAAACGCCATTTGTAGTGTTGTGTTCGCTCCATCAACCTCGCTCTCGCTCGTGGTACTGAGCCTCAATACACCATGAACGGGCCCACTCAACTTGGAGGTGGGGGGGGGGGTAAGAAGAGGGCATTCGGATGAGGAACCCAAAGTATCTGTTTCACATCTCTCCACATCACCCCCCCCCCCCCCTTAAGCAACACATGAAAGACACAACCTCATAATAAAGTGGAATAAACCATCCCCTCCTCCTCCAAGGTTGAATTCTTGTAATTACAGTGTAATTGAGTGTTTGGCGTCAAGCAAAACCATTTCCTCCTCAGTACCCCCGCGCCGCATATTTTTCTTCTTCTTCTTCTTCTTCTTCTTCTTCTTCTTCTTCTTCTTCTTCTTCTTCTTCTTCTTCTTCTTCTTCTTCTAACTTTAAATCACCATCACTTTGTTCTCGGCCTTAGCCACGGAGTGACCTTCTCCGGTTGCAGTCGTTCATGAACGACGGTGACAGGAGACCGAGAGAGGGGGGACTCACAGAGGCCACCGCCGCGCTGGGGTTGTCCCAAGATGAGTTACTTTCCACCACTGCCATATGGTTCCAGTCCACATATTGGTCCCGCTCCCTCACTGCCTCTTTCCCCTCTCTCTCTCTCTCTCTCTCTCTCTCTCTCTCTCTCTCTCTCTCTCTCTCCTCTCTCTCTCTCTCTCTCTCTCTCTCTCTCTCTCTCTCTCTCTCTCTCTCTCTCTCTCTCTCTCTCTCTCTCTCTCTCTCACTCGCCCCTCTGAATGTCCCTTACTCTCTCTCTGCCTCCTTCCCCTCTGTCTCTCTATACCCCGGTGTCTCCCCTGCCCCCCCCCGCCCCTTGCTTCCGTCTCCCTCCCTCTCTGCCTCTGTCTGTCTGTCTGTCTGTCTCTCTCTCTCCTCTGTCTCTCTCCCTCTCTCCTTCTCTCTGCCTCCCT
>CM051002.1:23052616-23120116 GCA_027704905.1 Muraenolepis orangiensis | reverse complement strand
TCACACTGCTCGACTGTAGCCCAGTCAGGCACCACGCTAACAAGACAGTCACACTGCTCGACTGTAGCCCAGTCAGGCACCACGCTAACAAGACAGTCACACTGCTCGACTGTAGCCCAGTCTTAGCACCACGCTAACAAGACAGTCACACTGCTCGACTGTAGCCCAGTCAGGCACCACGCTAACAAGACAGTCACACTGCTCGACTGTAGCCCAGTCAGGCACCACGCTAACAACACAGTCACACTGCTCGACTGTAGCCCAGTCAGGCACCACGCTAACAAGACAGTCACACTGCTCGACTGTAGCCCAGTCTGGCACCACGCTAACAAGACAGTCACACTGCTCGACTGTAGCCCAGTCAGGCACCACGCTAACAAGACAGTCACACTGCTCGACTGTAGCCCAGTCTGGCACCACGCTAACAAGACAGTCACACTGTTCGACTGTAGCCCAGTCAGGCACCACGCTAACAGACAGTCACACTGTTCGACTGTAGCCCAGTCTTAGCACCACGCTAACAAGACAGTCACACTGCTCGACTGTAGCCCAGTCAGGCACCACGCTAACAAGACAGTCACACTGCTCGACTGTAGCCTAGTCAGGCACCACGCTAACAAGACAGGCACCACGCTAACAAGACAGTCACACTGCTCGACTGTAGCCCAGTCAGGCACCACGCTAACAAGACAGTCACACTGCTCGACTGTAGCCCCAGTCTAGACACCACGCTACAGCAAGCACAGTCACAGCACTGCTCGACTGTAGCCCAGTCAGGCACCACGCTAACAAGACAGTCACACTGCTCGACTGTAGCCCAGTCTGGCACCACGCTAACAAGACAGTCACACTGCTCGACTGTAGCCCAGTCAGGCACCACGCTAACAAGACAGTCACACTGCTCGACTGTAGCCCAGTCTGGCACCACGCTAACAAGACAGTCACACTGTTCGACTGTAGCCCAGTCAGGCACCACGCTAACAAGACAGTCACACTGTTCGACTGTAGCCCAGTCTTAGCACCACGCTAACAAGACAGTCACACTGCTCGACTGTAGCCCAGTCAGGCACCACGCTAACAAGACAGTCACACTGCTCGACTGTAGCCTAGTCAGGCACCACGCTAACAAGACAGGCACCACGCTAACAAGACAGTCACACTGCTCGACTGTAGCCCAGTCAGGCACCACGCTAACAAGACAGTCACACTGCTCGACTGTAGCCCAGTCAGGCACCACGCTAACAAGACAGTCACACTGCTCGACTGTAGCCCAGTCTGACACAACGCTAACAAGACAGTCACACTGCTCGACTTTAGCCCAGTCTTAGCACCACGCTAACAAGACAGTCACACTGCGTGATTGTAGCCCAGTCTGACACAACGCTAACAAGACAGTCACACTGCTCGACTTTAGCCCAGTCTTAGCACCACCCTAACAAGACAGTCACACTGCTCGACTTTAGCCCAGTCTTAGCACCACCCTAACAAGACAGTCACACTGCGTGACTGTAGCCCAGTCTGGCATAAGACTCACAAGGGAAATGAGCAAACCGCACAGCAAATAACAGTCTTTTATTCGTCAACTCGGGGCCCTCACCACACATCTGGGTGCCAACACGAGTCACTTTAAAATAAACAGATTCATGAGAAATATTATGTACAAATTACTACAGTCGTCTAGACGGGACATTCGTTTTTTCATTTACGTACATTTGGCGTAGCCACGGGACACTTTATTAAATGTGGTTATTGTTGTATGTCACACATCACAAGTCTCAAAGTCACATTAAAATGAAAAGACGGGAATCGGCAAGTTGTCAACCCCGTCCCACAGTGTAAACTATACGTTTGAAATGGATTGTGTTACAGAGCTAACAAGACAGCCGGTGCTGAAAGTGTTTAAACATTCAAGCCAATGGTTAACTTATTAGATCTCAGAATTTCACGTTTGTGTTTTGTACGTGGAAGGAATAAACCGTGGAGGGGTGTCATCCCGTTATTGGAAATAAACCAGTTATATACCACAGTTACCAACAATGATAAGATATTAGTTTACTTTCATCTATAATGTTATTGTTTTTTTTATCAGCTGAAATTAAAATATTCCTCTACGGCGCTGTCAGCAGCATATTGTTTTTGCGTGGTCAAAGAAACATCTGGTGGATGTGTGGTATAAGTGGAAGAAACCACTAATAATGTGTGATGGGGGTGGTAAAAGTACTTATTTTCCAACAGCCCCTCAAGGTTTATTCCTGATCTCAATCGTACCGGCCATAGAGCCATCAACGTCACCATCCATCATCTTTGTCAAAATGTTGGGGAGCATTTGACATAATCCTGTATCTTAAGGGTGCTTCAAGCTACCTTCTCAACAAACACCAACACCCAACTACATACAGCGTGTGATGCTGAAGTTGGGCCAACACCGGTTCAACATGTTGGAGAAACGTAATCCGACAACAGCCACCAACGGTTTGTTGGGGGCACCGCAGCATACTTTAGATCTGAAGGGCCGATAAGTAAGCAAGATAAGTAAGCAGATACAAAAATTGTAAGGGTTTAGGGGGTTAGGGTTTTCTGAATTATATTATTACCACACAAACATATTAAAAAATAAAAATACTTGGAATCGTTACAATTAAAAGTTAAAAAGGCAACCGCTGTGTGTGTGTGTGTGTAAGCTGTAGACTTGCAGACAGGGACATGGGACAGGCTTTCTTGTTGGAGTGACTTTATGAAATGATATTTTTGAATCCGGTCACATTTAGAATTCTGTAACAATAAATTATACTTGCATTGCATGGAAGACCCAGGAAAAAAACTAGAATACAAAAGTATGCACAGTTTCTACGGCGATAGAATATCATATTTAGGTCCTGCACCATGAGACAAATGCCATCTACAAGTCATCTGGTAATTCTACTCTATACAGTTGTGTATAAAAAAAACTCAAAAATGCAGAGGAAACTGAAGGCTTTGCATGTCAAAGAACTATGCAGCATAGCTGATGTTGAGCAGAACTATTTGGTCCAATTTTGTCAATAAAAGAGTGAGTTGGTGCACAAAGGAAAACCTACGGAGGGAAAAGGGGTAACTGTTTAGATGCCAAATTCCTTTCGATGTACTGTTCTTGTGCTGTACACTGACGATACATTTGAATCTAATCTAATCGAATGGCCTGGCGGCCATTTAGTAAAAAAAGTACGTAAAATTGACTCTACAAAGTTAGAAAAAAATAGACAAATGAAAGACGAAAAACAAAATCACAGTTACAACTAGAAATGCCATAATACATCTACTTCTTTTCATTCTTTTGTTATCGTATTTATGTGTACACACACACACACACACACACACACACACACACACACACACACACACACACACACACACACACACACACACACACACACACACACACACACACACACACACACACACACACACACACACACACACACACACACACACACACACACACACACACACACACTAAAAGCATAGCCTAAGATACCATGTGTTCATTCAGTCATACTAAGCACAGACAGTTAATTCAACGTAAACTACACACACACGCTTTGGGGATTATTGAAACGATTAAAAGAGTCACACTTAACGAGGACACTCCTCCGCACGCTCGTGTCACATGTCCTTGTTGACGCTAATCTTTCGCATATATGCCATTCTGCTTTTTCAGCAGCTTAATCTTAAGAGAATAATATTCCTCTTGAAGCTTGAGGACAGCCTCTTGCCTCCGGAGGACAGACACCTCCAAATCCATGCGCTCCTGCGGCATCGTGTGCTGCGAGGGCCCAGGCGACGGGGGGGTGGCGGCGATGGAGCGAGGCAAAGTCAAAGGCACCACGGGCATGGCGGCGTTGACGGTCATACTGTGACCGCCCATGCTCAGCACGGGGGAATGGTGGAGGCTGTTGTAAAAAGACAACTTGTGTTCCTCCGGGCAATCGAAGGGATCGCCGAGGCGTATCCCCGTGGACTCGTGATGGCCGTTCTCCGTGAGAGGTTCCGTGTTACACAGGCTGCCTTCTTCTTCGTAGCTACAACGCAACGGGGAACAATTTAGCGTTTGAGCGGCAGTTGTTATACTGACACGATTTGTTGACATGTCAAACATAACAAAACATGTATTTTCTAATAAAGGTGGGTCACATCAGGGAATCTCTTCCATAATTGATTCGGGGAGCCCATGGCGCCTGTAAATAACAGGTGTGGCAAAACAACGGCAAACAATACATTTACATTTACATTTAGGGCATTTGGCAGACGCTTTTATCCAAAGCGACTTACAAGGAGTACATTAGTCCATGTAGTCCATGTAGTCCAATATTGTCATTTCCTTCTTTTTTTGTTCATGCCAAGATGACCAAGACCAAAAAATGAACGCGACACTTAGACACACAGGTGGTCCATTGAGACAAATACATGGGTGTTCAAATTGTGTGTACCTTTGCTGAGTTTCGCTTAAAAGCAGAATGGAGGGATCTTTCATCTCCTCGTCCATTCTGACCGAGAGATTCATCACAGAAAGCACAATCTGGGTGACATCACTCAACTGTGTAGGTGACAAGTCTTCACCTGGGAAAAAATACATCAAAGTCAATACCACAATACAGCACGCTGAATCCAGCTAAAACATGGATGGAACCTCTAATAACAACTACAGCATATTGAGTTAGATTTACCTATATGCATTCTTTGTCGTTTTATTTCATTCCTTGACTTTGTGAGTAAATTCTCCCATTTTTTGGTACAATCAGCAACCGTCCGCTGATACTGTGGGAAACCTATATTAATGGTTTGAGCTATCTCCTCCCACGCCTGTCTTTTAGCCATAGACGTCGCCGCGGAGTGACACTTCCTTTTGATGATCTCTTTACGTTCTTCGATCAGCTGGGCAAGGAGGAGAGACTCCTCCTCGGTCCAGTTGGGCCTTCGCATTCTAGCGTACATGTCTGACAAGAGAGAGAGAGAGAGAGAGAGAGAGAGAGAGAGAGAGAGAGAGAGAGAGAGAGAGAGAGAGGAACAAAGTGAGGTAAAGAGAGAGTGAAAGCGAGGGGAAGAGAGAAAGAAAGAGCAAGGAAGAGAGTGAGGAAGAGAGAGATAGAGAGAGATACATATGATTACATTCAAACGGCACAGGAGTCTGGATAGAATCGATGTGGACAGCACAATAAAGAATACATTAATTCAAATTCGCCAGACTGGTGGTAGAGCAGATCTATCAACAGTTTAGGTGTTATAAAGAAAAACGCAAAACACATTTCACTTAAGTTATCATGCCTAGATCATGTCTGCTGTTGCTTTTTGATATGCATGTGTAAGCTTTCTAAATAATTAGAAACGGCGCCAGCTCGTAATGCTCACGGCGACGAAGCAAACACGACGAAACTCAAGGACGTGTTACAATACATAATATAACCATTCACAAAGTATACGTACTGGTGGTTTAATAAGAAAGGTTCAAATGAAAACACCGTCGTTGTAATCCTTAAATAATGTGTTGTGGTTCTGTCCCACTGACTGTGGTCCGGACGCGGAGTGATGACGACGCGCCTCAGCCCAGTGGGGAGAACCGTGTCGCGGGGTGACGACGCGCAGTCAACAATTTTATTTAATTAATGCGGATTAATCCGCTTTAATTAAATACAATTGTTGTGCATTTTCGTGTCAATGTTATTTATCTAGTCTAGTGCAGTGGATTGTGTAGTTTTATTTTTTATTGTATTGTTTTGTTTTGTTGTGAAGTAATTTGCGCTGTATATGCTTGCTACATGCTATATAAATAAAGGTATTATTATTATTAGTATAATAATAATTATCAATAATTAATAATAATATAATATAATATATAATATAATATATAATATTATATATCATATATATATATATAATATTAATAATTAAGAATACTATTATTATAATTATTATTATAATAATAATAATAATTATTATTATTATTATTATCATTATTATTATTAATACATTATGATTTCTCGGAGTGATGACGCGCGGCCAGCAGGGGGACCATGTCGCGGAAGGATGACGTGTTCACTCGGTGACGTGTCGGTTTGTTTACAGCTCATGCCAACATGGCCGTGGACATCACTTCGCTGTTCAAGGCCAGCGTCAAGACGGTGAAGACCCGGAACAAAGCCATTGGCGTTGGGTTTGACTCCGCCAAGGACGACACCTTTTTATTGAAGCGGAGCAGGACGACGAAGCACGGCTTCTCCCCCAAGGCCCGGGAGGTGGTGAGTTCAGCTAACCGTGGTAACTGCTAGCATCTAGCGTCTAGTGGTCTTTGACACACACACACACACACACACACACACACACACACACACACACACACACACACACACACACACACACACACACACACACACACACACACACACACACACACACACACACACACACACGTGTCTGTCTGCTGCGGTGAGCTAACCAGCCAGCCCAGGTCGTCAGTAGACGCCCACTCCAATGGGAGGTGGCAGTCAAGTGACATGACGTCCTTTGTACTAGATGGTGGCACGGCTCTGACACTGGACCATGCGTGGTGCAGCTCCGACACTGGACATGCGTGGTGCAGCTCCGACACTGGACCATGCGTGGTGCAGCTCTGACACTGGACCATGCGTGGTGCAGCTCTGACACTGGACCATGCGTGGTGCAGCTCTGACACTGGACCATGCGTGGTGCAGCTCTGACACTGGACCATGCGTGGTGCAGCTCTGACACTGGACCATGCGTGGTGCAGCTCTGACACTGGACCATGCGTGGTGCAGCTCCGACACTGGACCATGCGTGGTGCAGCTCTGACACTGGACCATGCGTGGTGCAGCTCTGACACTGGACCATGCGTGGTGCAGCTCTGACACTGGACCATGCGTGGTGCAGCTGTGTGTATGTGACTGCTTGAAGTTGACAGCCTGCACGTTTGTCCCTGATCTGTGACTGACACCTAGCTGCGGACCTGTGGTTGTTGATGTTCACTATAAATACTTTGTGGTGCACTGTTGAACACAAAGGTTGAACACATTGGTTTTATGTGAAGCTCTCAACAGAGGCTGCCTCAGTGGTGTATTTCCCAGGACACAATATTTCTATAAATATTGTATTCTATATCTATATTTCTATTTCTCAGTGCTTTCAGACATACAAACAACATTATTTTTAACAAGGCACAGAGAAGGGAAATACGTGAAGTATATCGTACTGTGCATCTTAACCCAAATACAATTCCACAGTTTATTTTACAGTTTGTTGGGGCAATTTAGAAATATCTATATTGAGGATTTATTTTTCCATATAATATCATGCCAGTAAATGTTATGGTCATTTGCTTTTGTAATGTGTGCAATGACAGGCTTATTTTATTTGTTGAGTTTTTCAAATGCCTCATTGTGGGCATTTATTTAGCTTTGTTTTACCGTCAAGCCCGTTTATTTGGGATCACAAGCTAGGGTTTAGGGACATTTAAAGGGATCAATCGAAAACACTGTCATTATTAGCAGAACCCTTTCAGTTTTAGGGTTCGGGGCCCAGGTTTTGCCATTGCAGATGTTCTGCTATTAGCTTAAAGGTAGCCTCAAGACCATATTCACTTTTCTCATTAGGTCTGAAAAGTCATGTTATTTAATGTATTATATGTTATGTTATATATGTGTATTTGTATGTATATATTCTATTGTTATGAGCAGCCCATGCTGGGCTGGTGTCAGACTACATATGGAGACAAACCCGGAGGTGAGCTTGCGAGTGTCAGGGTGGCTTTGTGAGGCTACCTTTTTAAAGGCTCTGTAGGAAAGATTCAAGAGTTGTAAGACGAGTTGTAAAGTAGATTTGAAAAGAGTGGAACACATCCTCTCCCTCCCTCCCTAAGTTTCTCCCCCGTTGAGAAGTGTTGCATTTCACACACCTGTGATTGACAGGCAAGATGGGCTCCCCGACTCAATTAAGGGAAGAGATGCCCTGATTGCCCTAAAATAAGTCGGGGTGGTCTACGATCTAAATGGTCTCATGCAGAGGCAAGCGTAGTCAACCAGAAACAGGTATTCTCACAGAGCATTTCATTCACTACCTGAGGAATGGCGATATAATTTGGAATAAATAACTCTTTAATACTACCTACAGCACCTTTTTAAGGAAAGAGCTGCGTCTGCAGACTACTTCTACATGGTGGGGGAAAAAAAAACTGGCACCCACAAAAAGCTCCGCTGGTCATATGATCCTCTTAAGGCAGGCTGAGCTGTTTTCATAGGCTCCCAGTCCCAATGCCACGCTTGCAATAAGTTGTGAAGCAACTTGACATTTGGCCTCCTTACTGTGAAGCATATTCTCATCATGTGCAGACAGAGGGCATCTCCCAGCTAATGTCATGAATCCAAAACTCCTTCAAAGCCCACTAGCCTACATTTCCTCGGGGAGATGGCGCTTTCAACGGATACCTGATGTGTGCTGCGGGCGGCGCGCACAACCAGCCTTGTGTGTCACGCACCGCTGACCCCTGTTGCAGCGATATTGGAAATGGTGGTTTCAATAAAAGCAGAGGGGAGACGCTGATTCAAAGAAACTCTAACCTATGCTGTGGTGCTTTCCCTCCCCCCTGCCGCCTCCCCCCCCCCCCACCCCTTCCTCCCACGCTGCTGACTGCTGATATCTCCATATCTCCAACCATCTCGGCCAACTGCCATCGGGAGGAATTGAAGTTACGAGTTTGGAATGTTCTGACTGCTTACGCTGTTGTGGTTTTCATCTACCCAGCGCTCTTCCTCTCTCCCGCTGTCCATTCTCCCCCCCGCCACAAACTTCAGAGTGTGTGTGTGTGTGTGTGTGTGTGTGTGTGTGTGTGTGTGTGTGTGGTGTGTGTGTGTGTGTGTGTGTGTGTGTGTGTGTGTGTGTGTGGTGTGTGTGTGTGGTGTGTGTGTGTGTGGTGTGTGTGTGTGTGTGTGTGTGTGTGTGTGTGTGTGCGCGGCCCACTCTTCGCCTGTATGATTCCATAAACATGCTGCAATAACATTTTCTTTCGTCTCTCGAACAATTTTGGGGGGGAAAGTCGATCCTCCCAAGAGCCAGTGATTAAAGGTGGAAGATCAAAACCGGGAAAATATTAAATTAGGTCCCCCAGTAACAATGTTGACGGCGGCCGTCTAACGCACAACAGATGTGGGCGCCCTTCAGAACACGCTCCCGCCTCCATGCGCTTCCCACTGCATCTCCGGAAAACAGATTAAAAAAAGTCGACATCAAAGAATACACGCACTAAGCGCGAAGCAGTCAAGCCCCGCCCCCTCGCCGTCTCAAACAAAAATGAACTGTATATACCAGCACATGGAAGAACGTGACGCTTCTAGGAGCAGCAGAGATACACCGATCGGCTATTAACAGGACCGGTGTTTGGGCTGGGGAATCTCTCCTACCTCTAGAGGGGGTCTCCGTTCTGTGATCTCAGTTTCACCACTCACCTCCCCTCTCTCTCTCTCGCTCTCTCTCTCGCTCCCCCCCCCCCCCCCCCCCCCTCGTGTTTTAAATGTGCAAAATTGTTAAATTGTGTGTAGAAAATAGCGCTTGGCGTCCCGCTGGGCCTGGAGCAGCGGTAAATTGGCTCTTTCTCACAGTGTTTTCTTTGAAAGCCCTGAGGAATGTGGCCGTCGGCCAGACGTTAAAAGTATGTAATGTTACTCACGGGGGAGAGATGTTTATAAGGGGGGAGTCCGGGGGAGAGGAGAGAGAGAGCTCCATTCCACAAGGAGAGTTTGAACATTGAAATGACAATGTCACGTATTCTTAAAATATTGAGTTCAGATTTAAGAGAGCGGTTCATTTGATGTTTTGCTTTTCTTTCCTCTTTTTTTTTTTTTTTTGGTGCGGTAATGGTTAACATCCCGGAGCTTAAAAGCTATTAAAATAATCCTGAAGTCTAGATACGATCTTGGAAAAAGCTTTTTGGGGAGAATTGTTGCAAACCACAACGTCCCTACGAAATGTTGAACCTTGTGTTGCCTAATATAGTGTACTTACACAATACAATACATATGCTCTTATTGAGTTAGGCTGAGGTCAAACAGGATTCCACTTAAGCTATTCCTTTTTGTTTGTGAGAGAGAATAACCTGCCAATTGACAGCTCAGGTTTATAGGCTGAAATGTTTTGTTTCCAAAGCCCTTATGTATAACGTTTCTTAAGTAGACTTCTTCAACTTCATTGATGTATATTGAATGATTGATAAATCGACCCGCACTTTGTGAAGCTCAGCGATATGATGGAGCTTGAGTGTCCCATGCATACCCGTTTTCCTCTCCTTTTTATTGAATTGTACAGCATAAAACCTAAAGGTAAAAAGTCTTATGAAGTGAATATAGTATATTGATTGTTTATCGTTGACACTTGCACTTACACTAGCCCGTTGGTGCTACAGTCATTTGTTTAGGGAGGGTCTTCATCGTGATACATCATCCGTCTGACACCATGGTTATTGTTGGTTTAACTGCTAGCACGTCTCTTTATATGTATTCAGAAGTTTTTCAATTGTACATCACATCACATTTGTACAGAGACACATTAAAACCAAAAAAAGGACATTTTAAATATGAAAATGGCTATTGCAGCCCAAAAGAAAACAAAATATGATTCCAAACAGATATAAGCTATATTATATATAATAAACATAGATATTTGTTATAATATATATATAACAAAAAGATCCAAATTAGAGCAGATGTCACATCTTACATTGTTCCTGCCGTTCAGATGCTCAAGTAACAGTCCCCAAAGGTTTTGAAATCTGTTCCATGTGTTTTGGTTTTGATAAAACTACTACTACTTTTCCATTGGAACGACAAACGGTATCTTGTTTTAAAACCAGGTGCAGGTGATGAGAACCCATTTTCTATTCCACAAAAATGAGCCTTTTAGAACCACCACCACCATACCCAGGCTGACACGGAGCAGTTTCTTCATCATAGGGCCACTCAAGTCTCATCCGAGCATCCAAAGACAGCCAGGTTATGGTTAGGCTGAAGGCCTTTGTTGCAGGCCTTTTTCAAAACCCATCCAAATGTGTGTCAAGTTGGTTTGTAACACTGGGCAGAGCCAGAACAGATGTGCTAATAATTCCCTTAAGCAGATTTACATTTGTCTCATATTGTAGGAACTCATGGACTGATTTAACTTTGTTTTGGCATTGTGCAGCCTGTGCGTATTTCCTTTTATTGTATTAATCGATACCGAGTGTTGGAGACAAGAGAATGGATAAATAATAAGTGCAACATCCCATAAGTCGTCATGCACAGCTGCATTATGATATGACTGTGAGCAATATAATTCAATTTTTGGAAATATTGAAAGAAATAAAACTGATTTTGAATTTTCCACAGTGCCTAAATGTGACTTTGGAACGTTGTAATTGGTACTTGATTGATTGTGGATGATTCATTCCTCAGTAGATCAAATTCCTTTTGCTCTTCAAAGTGACAACACCCCCCCTGATTCTGGTGGGGTGTTGTCACAGGTTCAAACAAACAATTCAAACATATTGGCATGCAGATTGATGTATGTGGGATTTTGTAAACTGATTGTATTTGATTTGAATAATCTGCAACAAACGATTTAGGATAAAATCAGGTTCAATCAAATGATTGACAGATGCTGATTGGGAGAACCACAAAGCGTGGAAGGATGAGTTCTTGGTTGAGGTTGTTCCTAATTGTACCCACAAGGGGCTTTAAACTCCCATCATCAGGGATCCCACACTGCCAAAAAGCTATGCTCTGGAGTTTGCTGCCCAATAGTAATGCCTCAGAATGGGCACACCAAGACTACCCACTTTTGTTGGTTTTTGAATGTGTGACTTGGATATCCTGTGGGATAGTGGGATAATAAAATTATTTAAAAGATAGATTAATTTGAATGTATGGGTTTATACCGGGAAGAGATAAGAATTGAGGAAGGCATCTTTTATAGCCTTTTAAGCCATCAAATCATCCACCGTGGGAGAATCTAACAGGATTCAGTGTTGTATTGGCCTTGAGTTTCCCTGCCATTTACAAGGAATCAAATCTTTCGGATTTCTGATCATTGTGATTCCCCAAATAAGTAAAACGATATTTGTAAGGGAGAGAACTAAGAAAGCTTTGACTAAGGTCCTTCCCAATGGCTCATATTGAAATAGTTCCCAATGAATTGTATAACCTTATAATATTCCAAATGATTTACATATTCTAACCGTATGGGAGTAGAAACAACGGGGTCAACCCATGAGCAGGTCCTCTGGTCCTGAGTCACGCAGCAGTCCGTTACCCCCATATCAATACCTCCTGATGTGTGGATGTCCTCTTATTCCTATTGCGTGATATTAAAGAGTAACAGAGATAAGGGATCCCCTTGGCGCACTCCACACTGTAAAATGAAAGGGCTGGATTTATCGCATGTGTAACGATGGAAGATCGAGGGCAGGAATACCAAAATTTTAATCCATTCTGTAAATTGTTTCAAATCTATTTAATGTCTCAATTAGTTGGGGCCACTCGACTTGCTCAGTCTTATCTTTACCTTTCTTAATCATTAACGCATATATCAGCTTAATATAATGAGGCTGGAAGTTTCGTATTGTTCAGTTGAATCATTTATCATTCTTAACGGAAAGGTGCCATGAGATTACTGAAGGCTTTGTTAAACTGGGCTCCAAACCCATGGGGGGAGAGAAATGACTCAATGGCTGACAAATCACAATCCAGGCAATCCCGAGATCTCTCAATTAACTGTGGTACATTTAAGAGATACATTTTTGTGTGCATTTTTAAATCTACTTGACCGGATTTCGATTTTATTACATATATTGCATATTTTGCAGAGTTGCTGCGCAAGGGGTTTTTCAGGTTTTCCCTAGTTCAAAATACTTAATTCCATAATTTTACATTTTTCTTATTGTTGAATCAGAGACTTCGTGGAACATGGTAATATAGGTAGCTATCACGATCAGTAGGAAATCAGAACAGTAGGTGCGTTTTAGCGAGAGACAATTCAAGATGAACACTGACGGGACTATGATCTGATATCAATATGTTGTGATACTTGATGAGCTAATCTGGCATATATTAAGAACAAATCTGTCCTTGTATAAGACCTGTGAACATGTCAATAGAGAAATCACTGTCGGACAGGTTAGATCAGGTTATTTTACAAAGCCACAGTAGGGGTGTTGGGAGGTCATTTGAGGACCTATCTAAATAGCAGTTAAAAGAACAAGGCGATCATAATATTAAATACGGATTTGAGTGGTGGTTGAATCGAACTGAAATCAGATAGACGTACACTTTAAGAGTCCAATTGGTTCTGAGCCTAAGCTGCTGCGTGGACCTAATGGGTTTCTTGGTGGAAAATGATATTGCCTTTAAGTGATTTCAAATAGGGGAAACACTACCACGTTTTAAAGGGTTACCCAAGCCTCTAGCGTTCCAAGGGACCAAGGATAACCTCTTTAGAAGATCTGGGAGACAACCATGTAACCATAGCAACTTGTTCACAACCAGAACAACCAGAAAGAGCAACAGGTAATAACAACATGAAAGAAAAACACTCCCAAACTGAAGCAAACTCTTCATCTACATAAGTGAGATAGATAGACATTTTTGCTATCGAAACAATTCACTCACGCAATAATCATGATGGTCTTTTCCCAGTTTTTTTAAATGTATTATTCTGCATGGAGGATTGAATCCACATCCTTCATTGGTTACACACACACACACACACACACACACACACACACACACACACACACACACACACACACACACACACACACACACACACACACACACACACACACACACACACACACACACACACACACAGTGACATTTGTTTCTCTGCAATCAACCCATCCTAGTATTAGGAGCAGTGGGCAGCCTTTGTATATACAGCTGCCCGGGGAGCAGTGAAGGGGATCTGGTGCCTTGCTCAAGGACACCTTGGCAGTGCCCAGGTGTTTCAGGGGGACTTGAACCGACGACCTTCCGGTTCCCAAGCCAAGTCCCGGCAGACTGAGCTACTGCCGGCCCCCAGTTTTATGGACTCTGCGATAAATTATGTTGGTCTTCCAACAGCGTTCGCCTAGATCCATGACCTCATGGCTGAGTTGATGGTTGTTGTTGCTGAGCTAGACGGATTTAACCCCGCGCTGCTTCTTTCAAATTCTTCTCATAGTAGCTCAGGTGCCAAGCACTTAGACAATACGAGATAAAGTTAAGACACATCCGTCTGCTTTGCTTACAAAGAGGCTAGCAATTAATGTAATTACCTATGGTTTATTATCTACATGTAGGCTGGCTGTTTGACTGCATAGCTTGGCAGGGACTTGTCAAGCAGGTAACCTGGACTGCATATTTTAATAAGGCTGGGTGATATGGACGAAACCTTCTGTCCCAATTAAGGTAATTGAATATCTCTATAGCATTTGTTCTGGTAATTCAATAGTCTTTATACAATTGCCACTTGGTAAATTAACGTGAATTTAATGCTCTTAATTTTTACTTAAGAACTTTAGTACAAAATGAACATAACTTTCAAGTGAAACTATAGAAGAATCCTTTAGAAATATAGGCCTAGCCTACAATATCTTAAATACAATATAAATATCAAAGGTAAACATAAAACAGTTATGTATAGCAGTCATTTGCCAGACATTTGTTTCTCTGCAATCAACCCATCCTAGTATTAGGAGCAGTGGGCAGCCTTTGTATATACAGCTGCCCGGGGAGCAGTGAAGGGGATCTGGTGCCTTGCTCAAGGACACCTTGGCAGTGCCCAGGTGTTTCAGGGGGACTTGAACCGGCGACCTTCCGGTTCCCAAGCCAAGTCCCGGCAGACTGAGCTACTGCCGGCCCCCAGTTTTATGGACTCTGCGATAAATTATGTTGGTCTTCCAACAGCGTTCGCCTAGATCCATGACCTCATGGCTGAGTTGATGGTTGTTGTTGCTGAGCTAGACGGATTTAACCCCGCGCTGCTTCTTTCAAATTCTTCTCATAGTAGCTCAGGTGCCAAGCACTTAGACAATACGAGATAAAGTTAAGACACATCCGTCTGCTTTGCTTACAAAGAGGCTAGCAATTAATGTAATTACCTATGGTTTATTATCTACATGTAGGCTGGCTGTTTGACTGCATAGCTTGGCAGGGACTTGTCAAGCAGGTAACCTGGACTGCATATTTTAATAAGGCTGGGTGATATGGACGAAACCTTCTGTCCCAATTAAGGTAATTGAATATCTCTATAGCATTTGTTCTGGTAATTCAATAGTCTTTATACAATTGCCACTTGGTAAATTAACGTGAATTTAATGCTCTTAATTTTTACTTAAGAACTTTAGTACAAAATGAACATAACTTTCAAGTGAAACTATAGAAGAATCCTTTAGAAATATAGGCCTAGCCTACAATATCTTAAATACAATATAAATATCAAAGGTAAACATAAAACAGTTATGTATAGCAGTCATTTGCAAAATCTGAATATTAGAGGTATTTGGAAAAAATGTTTTTGACCACATTTAGATTTTGATGTCGATATTGCGGCAGTATTGCAGGAATGACTATCGGTGCTTTCACAAAATATTGACACAATTCGATTTTTGATAATTACTCCTCAGTAATGTGGATATAATGACTAAGTAAAGGCAAATAAGAGAACAGCTAGAACAATGTGGCAAGTTCAGAACTCTGTTCTGCTATACGAGATGAGGGAGAGTGCATGGTAAATGGATGCACATTTTTCTGATGCTAATAGTAATATCTGGAAATGGCTTCGCAAATGGGAACTCAAATCAGTTTGCCGTCAGACTCTTCCAACTGCAGGGATAGATAGTCTGTGGATAGAGTGTTTTTAATATCCAGAATTGTTTTTTAAACTCCCTTTATCAGAACTGCCGTGGAAGGCAGGGGATCTCGGGTCATCATGTTCAACTTATAATATATATATATATATATATATATATATATATATATATATATATATATATATATATATATATATATATATATTTCCCAAAGTGATTTTGGGAAACGTAGAATGGGGTCAATCAAATAAATGTGATGTGGGTGTACCTTTTTTAAAATGTTATTCTGTATTCACAATGCACAGTGCGTGAATGGCGTGGTAGAGGGTGCGTGCACACTCTCTCTAATTACATTTTTTATTGAAAGCCTCAAGTGAAACTGAACCAGGCATTAGGGTTGTCCAAACATCCAGCAATCAATGTAATGCTGCAGCTTGTTAGTCGTGTTAGTCATTAAACATTTAGGGCATCGATGAAAGCAGTCGTTAAAGGTCACCGGAGGCTGCCAAGGGGAGCCCACGCCAAATACAGTTTGCTTTTTGTAATTGGTAACATAGCGGTTTATTTTCCTCTCTCGGTCTGTCTCTGTGTCTCTGTGTGTGTGTGTGTGTGTGTGTATTCAAATGTTGGTTGCAGCGTCTCCCTCTCCTTCTGTACTGTAAGGATCTTTCTGTCAAATAATTCCCATCGTCCGGTCAAATGTTGTTGTGCAGGTTTACTGTATAACTATATACATTTAAACTGTAATTGTGCATCATTAGGGCCTATATCCATTCATGGCTATGTCAATGTGCTCCTATTTTATTGAATGACTGGAAGCATTCAAATGCACATCATAAACGATCAGTCATACAAGGCCTCAGGGTTTCCCCTGCTGGCCGGCGCGTCAAACAGCAGCCCAGTTGGTCTTCGGTGCACACGGTTCCCTCAACCGAGTCACCAAGCCAAGACGTTATGAAAGTCGGTTTTACCTGGATTTGGCTAAACAAAGAGCGACCGGCCTTCGGCGGTCCCGCTGGAGACGCTGGCTCCATCGTAATACCCCCCCCCCCCCTCCATCACTTCCCTCCTGATGGTTTGTTTGGGCTCAGCCATGACTGGAGGCTATCTGGGGGGAGGGGGGGGAGAGAAAGTGTGGAGGTGAAGTGGGGGTCCTTGATGATGATGATGATGAGGATGATAAGATTAGATGTGGCCCGGCAGACTGTCTCCGTCCTCCATATGCAGCCACTGCTAGTCCACACACACACACACACACACACACACACACACACACACACACACACACACACACACACACACACACACACACACACACACACACACACACACACACACACACACACACACACACACACACACACACACACACACACACACAGAAAGACAACACGCCACCAGTTATGTGAATAGCACAATACTCATAGACAGACACGCACACACACACACTGCGCCACAAGGACCCCCTTCCTCATTGTTGGGGAATTACTTGCTCTTTAGGGTCTTACGTTACAAGAGCAATTGATCCCACTGACCTCCTGCAAGCCCTGGAGGTTGTGCTGGGAACCCGAGCCTCCGTGTAGACGCACGGGAGACGGCGCCCTCCTCGCTCTCCCGGTCGCCACCTCCCAACCCTGTGGCCCTAGCACTGCCTGCTGGAGAAGGACGTGTAGTGCATGAGAAGGCCGTGTGGTGCATGAGAAGGCCGTGTGGTGCATGAGAAGGCCGTGTGGTGCATGAGAAGGCCGTGTGGTGCATGAGAAGGCCGTGTGGTGCATGAGAAGGCCGTGTGGTGCATGAGAAGGCCGTGTGGTGCTGTGGGGTCATGTCTAGGGAGCCAACTTATTGTACTTTTCCCTGAGCACTGGTTCTGCTCTTGGAGGCTTTTGAGGAATATGTATGTATATATGGTTGTATATATTGTGTTATTATGCCTTGTTAGGAAGGAAATGCACTTATGACCTCTGGTGACTAGTAGTTGTAAGTCGCTTTGGACAAAAGCGTATCAGTGTAATGAAATGAAATAACTCTCAACCCATCGTCTAAACACATTGTCAGATACTTTCGAGCAGTGTGTGACTGTTGGTCGATACAGTTCAATACATTACATTACAATCATTTAGCATTCAACATGCTAGGTCATTCAACAGGTAGACAAGATAACTACTACTATTTATACATGCATATAGAATAACGTAGTATATAATTCATTACATTTCCTTCCTAACTAGCCTCCAAGAGGAGAACTAGTGCTCAGGTAGAAGTAGTACAATAAGTAGGCTTCCTTGATTACATTTCACACAATAAGCGCATCAAACAGGGGCATCAATGACCGGTAGTGAAGGCCAAATCCCGAATATGTTTTTAATACAAAGGAACACACACACACACACACACACACACGCTTGTCTTGACGACCGTCTGCTAAGATTCGACCAGACGGAAAGACCTTCTTGTTGGTGTTTTTCTTTCACAGCCCCTTTCAAGCGGTTTGAATGGCTGGCTTCACTTCTGACCTCTAAACAAGCTCAGAGTGTTCAGAGCAACAATTAAATGCTGACCTCTAATAATTGTATTATTACAAAGGGGGGACGTGGGGGAGGACGTGCCTCAACCGATTCTCTCTTTGGTCGGGCCTCTGGCCTCCCACAGCCTCCCACCCCCTGGTACATCATCACTGCCACCACTATTGCTTGTCTGGGGGGGGGAAAATAAGCAAGATCTCATTACGAACAAGCTGCTGGGCCTCCGCGGATCCTGACACCCGTTTCTCACACAAGACACAAAACGCTGTTATTCTTCTCCTTGTGGTGCCCCGTCTCCTCTCCTCCCAAAGAAGGAGCTGCTATTAGAACCGTGGCTCGTGTTACGCCTCGCAACCCAAAGGACGAAGGAGAGGGGACGGGGGGGGTTGATAATTAGGGTTGTTAGACTCGAAAAACAAGACGGCAGGTCGAAAAAAGGTGCGTCGCCCTAGCTATCAAAATAACCTTCCCCTGGTGTCTGTCACACTCACACACTTTGTGTCAAAGCGTTTCAAACCCGGGGTCTGTCTACAAACGTCCTCGTCGCTCGCTCGCTCACCAGTGTCCCAACAGAGCCAGCTGTGTCCCCCGCGTCTCTCTTCTCCAACGCCGCTCCCTGCCAACCCTGCTCCTCACACGGGAGACAGGCGTTCCGCTCTTTCCCTTCGGTGTTTGGCTGAATTACAGTAGCAAATATTGGATTAAACTGAGTTTCCTCTGGTTTTTCTGGTATACGCAAACACACTGGGGGCCATTTCTTTGGGCATAAACGGGTAGCGGGTGAATATGAAAATGTTTTTGAGGCCCATTAGAGATTTCCTCGGAGGGGGGATTCTGAACGGCACACAGACGCATTTTACAAGCGCCTTTTTGACGAGGGAAGTCACCTGTTTGTTTGCCGTGTGTCCGAGAGCAAATAGATCGTGGAACGGTAAACGGCCACGACTGGACTACGAGATCGATGGAACACGCTCGCTCCTGACAGTCAGCAAACAAACCGTTGGGAGCGTTGACTTTGGCGTTAGGATTTAGGTAAATGGGACAAAATGGCTTCCTGGCACAATTATTATTTTTTTTTGAATCTGCACAACCGCACCAACGCTGCCAAAGCACCCGAGACAGGTCGGGGGCGTCCGAAGTGCCAAAGACATCACTTCTTTTGACGTGTGTAGTGTACGTATATAACCGGTTGGTAATGCCGCTCTTCTCCTCCTGGCAGATCACCAACATCACTAAACTGAAGGACTTTCTACTGCAGCACAGGAAAGACTACATCAATGCCGGAAGGTATGCCTCTCCTCCTCTCCCTCTCTCCCTCTCTCTCTCCACACCAGGAGCACCGCCTGGCATTTCATCCAATACAGGACGAGACCAGTGTGGCGGTCCAATGGTGCAGTGTCCCACACGCATTCATGTAGGCCATAAAGGCACCAGTTTAGGTGTGTGTGTGTGTGTGTGTGTGTGTGTGTGTGTGTGTGTGTGTGTGTGTGTGTGTGTGTGTGTGTGTGTGTGTGTGTGTGTGTGTGTGTGTGTGTGTGTGTGTGTGTGTGTGTGTGTGTGTGTGTGTGTGTGTGTGTGTGTGTGTGTGTGTGTGTGTGTGTGTGTGTGTGTGTGTGTGTGTGTTTTCGTTAAATGGAGAGTATGTGTGTGTTTTTGGTGAATGTTTGTGTGTTTTTGGTGAATGCAGAGAGTGTGAGCATCTGTGTGTTATTGGTGAATGCAGTGTGTGTGTGTTTGGTAAATGCACAGTGTGTGTGTGTTTTTGTTGAATGCAGAGTGTGTGTGTGAGTATTGTAGGAGTGCGTCTGAAGGCGGCCCAGCCAGTCGGGTGGTCCCCGGCTGGAGTCTCTGCTCTAATTGTCTGGAATAATTGAGCTGCAGCCGAGTGGAGAGTGGCTGACGCCCTGGGACTAATCCTGGCCCTCCCTCCCTCCCTCCCTTCCTCCTAGCCCCCACCTCTCCATCCCTCTCTCCCTCCCTTCCCTCAAGGCCCCTCTGTGCTTATGGGTGTGCGAAGGCGGCGCGTATGTTTTGTTAAACTGTGTTGATAAAGCTTTTAAACGTAGCGATTAGGCTGTCATCAAAGTGTGTGGGCGGAGTGGGTCCTTTGTTGAGCCTGTGGTGGGGGAGAAGGTATCGGACCTGTTGGGGGTTTTAAAATGGTCTCGGTTTCACTCAAGCATCTCGGTCGAACCGGATACTCCTCATCTTCAACACAATACAAAAGTAAAGAACGGTATCTAAAAAAAATACATTTGTATTTGACGTGATCAACTGTATATATTGTGACTTTTTCACTTAAGATTCAACTTTAGATTTAGATTCTTTATGTTCCATGTGTAAGTACAATGGAATGCCTGCTCCCTATTCACTCCCGCTTTCTGGATTTGAACAACAATACAATACTGCGCCGTACTATGCAATACTATACTATACTATAAACAACACAAAATACTACCTATGGTATGCTATAAACTACATACTATAAACAACACTATACTATAACAATACTAAACACAATAAAAAAATAACAATTAAGTGTCCGATGGATGATACAGTATGTACATATGGCCCATAGTTTAGTGAATAGTTGTAGTCTACAATATATGGGTTGTTTGCAATTTTACATGAATACATCTTTAAAGAAAGTCAGAGTTAGAGCTTTGAGGCGTCATCTGAATGTAGACACGGGATGTGTCTGCTACGACAGTAGTCAAATGTATACCCTCGCTCCTTTAACACGAGACGCAGACACCTCGCTCACAAGCCGACGGTCACACACGTCACGTCCTCCCATAATGTGATGGTGTGTCGCCAGCCTCATCTCGTCCGACCTGACCCGCATGACGGACAGCGAGAGAGACCAGATCGACCAGGACGCACAGATCTACATGAGGACGTGTTCAGATGCCATCCGCCAGCTCCGCTCTGAAGGTGGGACCACACACACACACACACACACACACACACACACACACACACACACACACACACACACACACACACACACACACACACACACACACACACACACACACACACACACCGTCTCTGCCCAGCGTGTTGCACATAGTAATTTAGCAAACACTTTTTCCCAAAACGACTCACAATAAGGTCATTCAACAGGTGGACAAGAGAACTACTAGTCACTAGAATTCATAATTCTTCCTTACAAAAAAATATAATATAAAATATAATATAATACATTACATTTCCTTTCTAAAAAAAGTGAAGCCAATACAGACACACAGAGCTAATAAGTGAAAGCTAATAAACAAGAACTGGCGAACACTAGAGCGAACAAGAGAGTGCTAAGAGGAAGGGTCAGGGTACAGAAATGTAGCGATATTAATATGCTAGATTGATTTTTGTCTTCTGTCATCGTTGCCTCCACTTAGCGGAGAAGCAAGTGTTGTCGGCCCAGATGAAGGAGCACAGGGCAGCGGTGCTGGACCTCGCCGAGATGTATCTGAGAGGTGAGTTCAGTTCCACACGACTACTACACTCTGTTACCCTATGGACCACTCAGACCATCCATAAGAGCTCTCTCGGTAGGATGTTGTGGATGTATTGGATGTATAACCCTATGGACCACTCAGACCATCCATAAGAGCTCTCTCAGTAGGATCTAGTGGATGTATTGGATGTATAACCCTATGGACCACTCAGACCATCCATAAGAGCACTCTCAGTAGGATCTAGTGGATGTATTGGATGTATAACCCTATGGACCACTCAGACCATCCATAAGAGCTCTCTCAGTAGGATCTAGTGGATGTATTGGATGTATAACCCTATGGACCACTCATACCATCCATAAGAGCTCTCTCAGTAGGATCTAGTGGATGTATTGGATGTATAACCCTATGGACCACTCAGACCATCCATAAGAGCTCTCTCAGTAGGATCTAGTGGATGTATTGGATGTATAACCCTAGGGACCACTCAGACCATCCATAAGCGCTCCCTCGGTATGACGTTGTGATGCTAAACACTGACTCCATTCCGAGATCATAACACCCAAACACAGTGACTGCCATACTGTAACGTGACACATACACGTGTCCTCCCCCTTTTTAAGGTGTGTGCAAGCTTTACTCTGAGCAGAGGGCCATCCGGGTCAAGAGGGTGGTGGACAAGAAGAGGCTGTGAGTAATCATCATCATCATTATCCTCATCACTGCTTTATCATTTCATGTCGTCATGACAACGACGACGGAGGCAGCGAAAGCTGAGTGAACGCTCCCAGACTAAAGCTGGACCCTAACGCTGTCGTCCTCCAGGTCCCGGCTGGAGCCCGAGCACCAGGGCCGGGCCCAGAAGGCGGCCAAGCCCGCCGAGGAGAAGACCACCACGGCCGTCAAGGAGGAGAGCTCCGGTAGGTCCGCCTCCACCACCTTGTTGCTATAGCGACCTGAGGGTAAACCCAGCAGGAACACACTCCTCCACTGGCCTGTTTTGATGTCACTTCTCATCGTAACCCTGTAACGCGCATCTTCAAGGTGTGACACAAATGTCCTCCCGGTGTTCTTATTTAGTGGTGTGCCGTTACGTTCACTTTTACGGTTTTAACATGAACTACATTTACAACCAAATCATCTGGAAATGCATCCAAATTACATTGAAGTCAATTAGCAGACGTTTTTGTCCAAAGCAACTTACAATAAGGTCATTCAACAGGTAGACAAGATGACTACTAGTCACCAGATGTCATAAGTGTCATAAGTCCTTCCTAACAAGCCATAATCATATAATACATACACCTATATAATAACCTAATATATAATACATTACATTTCCTTCCTAACCAGCCTCCAGTGAACCAGTGAAGCTCAGTAAAAGTACAATAACTTTTCTCCCTAGATTTGAACACAATGAGTACATCAAACAGGGGCAATGACACATATCAGGCCACGTTACACGATATGCTGACACACACACGTCCATTGTAAAACAAGTCTTAGATGGGGGGGGGGGGGGGGTTAGGGTTAGGGTTAGTGTCGTGGAATGCAAAAACAGAGGCGATTATCTATAATATGTTCTTCGTGATCAATTCATGCGTCTTAAATGCCAAGTGTGAACAGAAGGCACGCAGTTTGTCTCTGAGCGACACAATGAAAGCTTTCTTCGGCTCCCCGGGCGAGAGGCACGCATCTTCTCTGTCCTTCCGTATGAGGGCTGTGAGTGTGTCTCCTCTGGACCGGAGGGGTGCGTGTGAGGCCAGAGTGTTCTCTCTGTATGAGTGTGGATGAGCGAAGAAGCTCCAAGAGATCCTGCCCTGGGTAACGCATGTAGTAGGTAGGGTGGTGGGATGTGTTTTGAAGAAATGAAATTCGTCCTCTTACCATCAGCATGTTGGTGATATTTGAGAGGAATTTGAGGTTAATGGTGAGTGTAGCGATTGTGTTGGAGTGGTAGCAGCTCAGGAGGTAGAGCGGGGGGTTGACTGGCAACCGGAAGGTTGCTGGTTCGATCCCCCGGCTGCTGCTCCTCCTCCTCCTAGCCAAGTGTGGAGGTGGCCCTGAGCAAGACACCCTAACCCTAACTGCTTCTGCTCCTGAAAGCACTTGGGGTAAAAGCGATATATAAATGCAGTTAACATTTAACATGTTTGAATGAGAACATGATTTTAACATGACCAATTGAGATGACTTGTAAAAAGTAGTGTGATGATTAGGATATATATATATTTTTTATGATAAAACTAATTTAAACCATGTGAGTGTTCAGTGTGGCTGATTTAGACCTGGTCCCTGTCCTCTCATCCCTGGCAGAGAGGGACCTGTCTGAGCTGCTGGACAACAGCGGGAGCCCCTGGGAGGAAAACCATGTGGAGGATGAGCTTTCTCCAGAGGAGATACAGATGGTGTGACCACACACACACACACACTTATAATGAGGAGTTGGCTGCCATAGCAGCCATTAGTTCTGTACGAATTGAAGTCACGATTTTGGCCTCTGCAATAAAGTCATCGTGAAAGGTTGCAATTCATTTTATAAAAAAAGATTTGATTTTCAACTCTGCTATTATTCGTTTTTAATATACAGCAGCAGCCACAGAATACTAATTGAATCAATCAATAGAAAAATCCTAATATCTGCTAAACATAATGGCAATTATCAGTTTGCACACAGTGCTGCAGCCCTGCTAACTCCACACACTTTAGCTCCAGGCTAACATACAGTACATCTGCTAACATACTAGGAATATTTATTTTGCTACAGCACAAACCTCATTGTTATTCTAATGATGAAATGCAAACTTGTTTCTGATGAGAAAAACGGCAGACACATTTTCCTGTTGATCTTGAGCCGTACTTTACGTAATGTTGGACAGTCTGGGTAGTCTGTGTTCGAGTGTGAGCTAGAAGAATCAAGGCGTGGCACTGTTCCCTAGTGTGGCATAAGATCCCTGATTGTTTTTCAATGTTCTCCGTCTAGTTTGAGCAGGAGAACCAGCGGCTAGTGAGTGAAATGAGCAGTCTAGTGGACGAAGTCAGGTGAGACTTACTGTTCTGGTTAATGTAAACGGTACGGGCTGATCTGTTTTTTACTAAATAAATTCCAACTTAAATGTTCTTTCAGGCAAATTGAGGGCAAGGTGGTGGAGATCTCTCGATTGCAGGAGATATTTGCCGAGAAGGTCCTCCAACAGGTGAGCTCTCTACATGAATAAGCTTAATATACATAAATGCATTAATATAATAAATGTACACCTCGCTGATGGACATTTCTGTCCGTGTGTCTTCCGTACGCCAGGAAACGGAGATAGACAATATTCACCAGCTGGTCGTGGGCACCACGGAGAATGTCAAAGAAGGCAACGAAGATATTCGAGAGGTAAACTACTCTCCATGAAATACGTTGTCAACGTACATCTTGCCCACATTCAGTTTTTATTAATCAAGGTACAGATAAGTGAGTCCAGTATTTCGTGGTGAAACATGTCTCTCTCTCTCTCTTTCTCTGTCTCAAGGCCATTAAAAACAACGCTGGCTTTCGCGTGTGGATCCTCTTCTTCTTGGTGATGTGCTCCTTCTCCCTGCTCTTCCTGGACTGGTACGACAGCTAACGCCTCCCCCACCACACCTGATCGGGCGCTACGCCACACCGCAGGAAGTGACACGCTGACCTCCTCGCCTGTTTTGTCTGTTTTTGTTCAGCTTACACTGTGTAATAGTGTCTTAAAGACTAAATTAACAAGATTCAGATGACCAAGTTGGTGTGCATGAGACTTGTTTGTTTACACGCTGGGCCTTAACGCAGAGCACGGTCGTCGTCTGTGGCCGTGGGGGGGCAGCTTCTGTGTAATACAGCACCTTGTCCACCAGAGAGCAGCAAACCTTCAGCGTTTTGCGTTTAACGTGCTCTATTCACTTTGACTTGTGATTGGATAATCTGAATTGACGGTTACAATTGTTAAGAGAGGTTTCAGTTGGTCCTGTCTTTACATTTTATTGACTCCAATGCACTAGAGGATACTATGTAGACTTGCATTGTTTGGGCAAATAATGTTTAGGATTCATTGATATTAACTTTTTGTAACTGGACTGAACTTGACTCATTCACTTCCATGTTAGACTGATGTCCAGGTCTGAACATCACTGTTCAAATTGTACTGATGCACCGCTTGTAACCTAATAAAAACACTAATGCGTAAGATATTATCTTGTGTAGACTGTCCTTCAAAATACATGTTTAACATTATATCTATACTAAGCTGTACTAGGATCAGGACAAACAATTGGTTGTTTGATTTCTGCCCTTAAGAGCATGTTTATCAAGATGCTAATCATGCAAAACATTTATTCTAAAGTTTATCCAGAACCACGACGTGCTCCATCGTCCTTCGGGGAGCTTGCCATCGAGCAACACAGGAACTCAAACCGCGTCCCTGCTAGTGTCACACTTGTCACAGCAATAGAGCTAACGAGACACACAAATGCCAAGAGGACCAGTCAGGGTAGTGCTAAATAAATATTAAATGATGTCCAACACCCATGTTGGCCAAGTACACCATCCTTCTAGATCTAGACGAGATGGTTTAAATAGAACCATACATGAACAAAGCAGACATCAGTTAATGGAACTGGTAATATATATATAGTAAATATATATATAGTAAATATATATATATAGTAAATATTTATATATACCGGTATATATAGTAAATATAAAAATATATATATAGTAAATATATATATAAATATATATATATATACAGTGGAGGAAATAATTATTTGATCGATTATTTGTCGATTTTCTAAGTTTGCCCACTTACAAAGAAATGAACAGTATAATTTTAATGGTAGGTTTATTTCAACAGTGAAAGACAGAATATCAAAAAATTCATCCAGAAATTGACATAATAGTTCTAAATTTATTTGCATTTAATTGAGTGAAATAAGTATTTGATCCCCTTGCAAAACATTACTTAGTACTTGGTGGAGAAACCCTTGTTGGCCAGCACAGAGGTCAGACGTTTCTTGTAGTTGGTCACCAGGTTTGCACACATCTCAGGAGGGATTTTGGTCCACTCCTCTTTGCAGATCCTCTCCAAATCCTTAAGTTTTCGAGGCTGATGCTTGGCAACTCGAAGCTTCAGCTCCCTCCACAGATTTTCTATGGGATTAAGGTCCGGAGATTGGCTAGGCCACTCCATCACCTTAATGTGCTTCTTCTTTAGCCACTCCTTTGTTACCTTGGCTGTATGTTTTGGGTCATTGTCGTGCTGGAAGACCCATCCACGACCCATTTTCAGTGTCCTGGCTGAGGGAAGGAGGTTATCGGCCAAGATTTTACGGTACATGTTCCCGTCCATCCTCCCCTCGATGCGGTTAAGTCGTCCTGTCACCTTAGCAGAGAAACATCCCCAAAGCATAATGTTTCCACCTCCATGCTTGACAGTGGGGATGGTGTTCTTGGGGTTATAGTCAGCATTTCTCTTCCTCCAAACACGGCGTGTAGAGTTGATGCCAAAGATCTCAATTTTGGTCTCATCTGACCACATCACCTTCTCCCAAGCCTCCTCTGAATCATTCAGATGTTCATTGGCAAACTTCAGACCAGGCCTGTACATGTGCCTTCTTGAGCAGGGGGACCTTGCGGGCGCTGCAGGATTTTAATCCATTACGGCGTAGTGTGTTACCAATAGTTTTCTTGGTGACTGTGGTCCCAGCTGCCTTGAGATCATTAACAAGTTCCTCCCCTGTAGTTCTTGGCTGATCCCTCACCGTTCTCATGATCCTCGATACCCCACGAGGCGAGATATTGCGTGGAGCCCCAGACCGAGGGCGATTGATGGTCATTTTGTGTTTCTTCCATTTTCGAATAATCGCACCAACAGTTGTCTCCTTCTCACCAAGCTGCTTGCTGATGGTCTTGTAGCCCATTCCAGCCTTGTGCAGGTCTACAATGTTGTCCCTGATGTCCTTAGACAGCTCTTTGGTCTTGCCCATGGTGGCGAGGTTGGAATCTGATTGATTGATTCTGTGGACAGGTGTCTTTTATACAGGTAACAAGTTTGGACAGGTGTCTTTTATACAGGTAATGAGTTGATATTAGGAGTACTTTCTTAAAGCGAGAGGACTTATCTAACTGGTCTGTCAGGGCCAGAATTCTTGTTGGTTGCAAGGGGATCAAATACTTATTTCACTCAATTAAATGCAAATCTATTTATAACTTTTATATGATGTAAATTTCTGGATTTTCTTTTTGATATTTTGTTTCTCACTGTTAATATAAACCTACCATTACAATTATAGACTGTTCATTTCTTTGTAAGTGGGCAAACTTAGGCAAAATAGGCAAGGGATCAAATAATTATTTCCTCCACTGTATGTACACTGAAAAAGGGTTTTCGAGCTGTACTCTATCCAATTTATAATTGTCCTTCAATTTAATTTAACATTATTTGTTTTATTTTTGCAAATAATAATTTGTCTTTCAATATATTTATTAAATGTAAATATTTTTCATTAAGAGCTCAACTAAGAAATATCCGTTACGATTTTAAGGTTACGCATAGGCTCGCACATGCGCATTAAACAGAAAGCGCGTCAAACCAAGAAGGACCCTCTTCAAGCGTGTTCAACACAGGCCGCCCAGGAAGATCGCCATTCTTCAACACCACAGTTATCTACATATTTTCCTGCACCTGAGAGAAAGAATTGATCGTTGATCGTTTCACTTGGTAACATTACGTGATGTCGACGTCGTTAAGTGTTATACTTAGTTTAGTTGATCGTTTCACTTAGTAACATTACGTGATGTCGACGTTGTTGAGTGTTAAACTTAGTAACATTACATGATGTCGACGTTGTTGAGTGTTAAACTTAGTTTAACGTTACACTTAGTAACATTACGTGATGTCGACGTTGTTGAGCGTTAAACTTAGTTTGACGTTTCACTTAGTAACATTACGTGATGTCGACGTTGTTGAGTGTTAAACTTAGTTTAACGTTTCACTTAGTAACATTACGTGATGTCGACGTTGGTAAGTGTTATACTTAGTTTAGTTGATCGTTTCACTTAGTAACATTACGTGATTTCGACGTTAAGTGTTAAACTTAGTTTAACGTTACACTTGGTAACATTACGTGATGTCGACGTTGGTAAATGTTACATAAGTTAACTCATTTTATCCGTGACTGGTTTTACAGCGGTAACGTTAATTTACTAGTTATTAGCTAGCTAACGTTAATGGTTAAGCGTCGAACATATCTCGAGCCTAAGACAAAGACCATAGAGGTTAACGTATGCTAATAATATGAACAACTAAGTGAACTAGCTAGCTTCATGTAAAGGGGCTGGCTGTTGTGTATGACTCATGTTAACGTTAGCTAACGCGGTTGTGACTTGTGTAGTAGCTAGCTACTTTCGTTTTTTTCTTTCTGTTACACGAGGCAAATGATATCGGCTGTGATAGTCCAGTCACAAATGTACGTAAAGCTAAAGCACACGCTTTTGCACGAGGCACATATTATTTGTCTGTCATTAATATATACCTATATTCCCTAGGTGAATGAAGAGTTCCTCAGAGTAACCACAATACCCCTTGAAGCAAGGTTCATGCGGAAACTTGACGAGAAGTGCAGTAAACTAATTCAAGTCGTCAGAATGAAGGGTGGAGCTATTCGGGAGAAGACAAAGCTTCTACCAATTGTGGATAAGGTATGTACAGATGTTGTTTTACTTCACTGCTCACTAACATATATGCCTCAATAACAATAGATATATTTTTCAATACATAATAAATATACATTATTTATAGCATCAGTCACTGACTCGACACAGCAACCTTTTAGCCAGAGGTTTCATAGACTTTGCACTTCATTTTTCATGTTTTTCTACATGTTTTTAGGTGCAGACATCTATTGTGGCGTAAATGGGAATTCTTGTCAGTTGTTCATGGCCTTAATATGGTTGACACACTAATTGACTGATATTGTAATCATTATTTGATCGACTGATATGAAAAAGTATGTTGTGATATATTTTGGTCATAATATCCAGTCCTACCTTCACCTCAAACTATGCTGTTTTTGTTCATGTCTCTCCTGTCTAATGCTTCCTTACCCACTTACCACCTAAACGCCCATGGGCATATATGACGATTCCATGCATTCATTCCTACAAAGAGGGAGATGGCTCTCAAATGTCTCATCCTCAACATGGGAGGACCTGATCAAAGAATTCCTGGTAAGGCAAGATTACTGTAGAGGTGTTAAAATGCTAGCTAAGGCTGTCTACTTTATATGATGTCACATTTTACATAACATTTTTGTTAATTAGCAGGTGCTCTTATCCAGAGTGACTTACAAGTGCAATAGCTTACAAGTCAAATTCAAATATCACAAACACAGCGAGTAACCAATGGGCAGTCCTAGTAGTGTTTAAAGACGTGCTCAGACAATAGCTACAGACAAGAGCCAAAGCAATGCATCACGATAACTGCCTTCTTCCATTGCTGCCTACAGCCAATTATGGCCTTCCAGGACGTCCACGATATGTCTAACAGTTGGGCTATTCATAAATAATTTTCCAGGTGTCTGAGAAGGAAGAGGCTGGAGAACTTCTTCAGCAGGAAACCATTGCAATCTTCGTCATCAGAGATGCACAAGCTGCACCCAAAGACATTGGCATCATTCTTGAGGGACAAGAGGTTGTGAATATGTTGGCGTCTGTCGCAAATGCTGTCGCCATTCTCCTGGGCTTCCTTTATGCTCCCAATCTGACATTGAAATTTACGTTTCAATATATCCAGAAAGTCTTCATATAGCTGGACCCGAAAGGCATGCCCACCAAGGTTAAGAAGCTCCATGCAACTGTTTTTCAATTGGTTTCAAAGGTCAATATGTTTGGTTGCCGGCTCTTCAAAGTTCCAAATCTGACCCTTGAGAACTTCGCTTACTGGCTGACTTAAGACTTTTCATTTGGTATATCACAATGTGTATTGAGTTATTGAATTATTGATGTCATCTATATTTTTTGGATTAGATTAAACATTCAGTTTATGTTCCTTAAATGAGAAAAATATAGTTTAATAAAATCTATTTATTTTTGATTGGATGAAACAAATATTTTTTGTTTAGATTAAATATAGAACAGTTACACAGCCTAATATGTCTTTTTCCTCAGACGAGGTGCGGTCCGGAACCTACCGCCAGCTGTTCCACCCTGAGCATCTGATCACAGGGAAGGAGGACGCAGCCAATAACTACGCCCGAGGTCACTACACCATCGGAAAGGAGATCATTGACATTGTCCTGGACAGAACTCGCAAGCTGGTAAGATGAGTGCTGGTACGATTCGGTGTGAATGGATTCAGTCACGCACAGAAGTTAAGAATGTAATTGAGGATTGTTGATGTGATTCAGGCGGACCAGTGCACCGGGCTCCAAGGTTTCCTCATCTTCCACTCTTTCTGCGGAGGAACCGGCTCCGGCTTCACCTCCCTGCTGATGGATCGGCTCTCGGTGGACTACGGGAAGAAGACCCAGCCTAATATGTCTTTTTCCTCAGACGAGGTGCGGTCCAGACTCAAAAGCCGATTTGAGTGCAATAATGAATGCTTCTTTGACTATGCAGTTTGCATTCCTCTCTCCTCGCTTCCACAGCACTCGGGGTTGATCGCTATGTCCAACGGGGGGGGGGATCGCGAACATCATTAAGCGCACGTGGGGGTGAAATATAATCTAGTAGTCGTCCTCGGGGGGCCCCCTTCCAGCTCGGGGCCCCAGGCTACTTTGCCTACACATTTAGTGTTACATTGAAAACGGTGAAATAGGCACCGACTGTCTAACTTGTAGCACAAACACAATTAGAAAAGGCTCAGGGTTGTTACAGTAGGCTTGTTAATATTAATTAACCAGTGTCCTTCCTAATAATATGTCTGCAGTTTGTTCTTTAGCCACACTGTTCTTACCCAAACATCTGCCAGTAAAACTGTATAAGTATCTATAAGGACGGCAGTCCCCCAATATCGCCATCATCGGCCATGTTTGGGAATGGTTTTAGCATACTGATGTTGTACATCAGGACGTAGTCAGTTAGTGGGTCCCCTGTTCCCACCAAAAGGAAACGGCCAGTCTTTAAGTTTCTTGCACCATTTCTTACACCGACAAGTAAAAAGGACATTACACCAGAAAAGCAAAAGAATAGTCATGAAACTTTATTTGAACATTTAAATCAAATAGAACATTGAGTCATGTGGCAGAACGTAACAGTGGACTGAACAGGTCCAGAGGTCAACTCAATATAAGCTTGTCAGCACTCATCTTCTGGAGTCTTAATACTCTTCTCCCTCATCCTCCTCGTTGACGCTGTCAGTGCCCACCTCTTCGTAATCCTTCTCCAGGGCGGCCATGTCTTCTCTGGCCTCTGAGAACTCGCCCTCTCCCACGTACCAGTGGACGAATGCCCTCTTGGCGTACATCAGGTCAAACTTGTGGCCCAGGCCTCGGCGGTGGTGTTGCTCAGCATGCACCTTGGCCAGATCTTATCCTGGAACCACAGTCGGGGGCTGGTAGTTGATGCCCTCCTGCCCAACCCCTGCTGTCCCCCCCTCCTGCTGCCACGCCTCTGCTGTCCCCCCCCCCCCCCTGCTGCTGCACCCCCCCCCCCTGCTGATGCCCCCTGCTCACGCCCCTGCCCCTGGGCAACTCCTGCTGGGAGCTGTACTGTCTGGAGCACGGCATTCAGCCCGATGCCCAGCGACAAGACCTACGGCAGGGGAGACGACTCCTTCAACACCTTCTTCAATGAGACCGGAGTCCAAGTCCAAGCTGGAGTTTGCGTTGTACCCCGCTCCCCAGGTGTCCTCAGCTGTGGTGGAGCCCTACAACTCCATCCTGACCACCCACACCACCCTGGAGCACTCCGACTGCGCCTTCATGGTGGACAACGAGGGCATGTACGACATCTGCCGCCGTAACCTGGACATCGAGCGTCCCAGCTACACCAATCTCAACAGGCTGATCGGTCAGATCGTCTCCTCCATCACCGCCTCCCTGCGCCCTGAACGTGGACCTGACGGAGTTCCAGACCAACTTGGTGCCCTACTGTGGGAGCCATAATCAGCAACCTGTGGCCCTTGATTGATTGCACCTGGGACTTGTGCCTCTTGAGAACTCGCCCTCTCCCACGTACCAGTGGACGAATGCCCTCTTGGCGTACATCAGGTCAAAATTGTGGTCCAGGCGAGCCCAGGCCTCGGCGATGGCGGTGGTGTTGCTCAGCATGCACCTTGGCCAGATCTTATCCTGGAACCACAGTCGGGGGCTGGTAGTTGATGCCCTGCTGTCCCCCCCCCCCCCCCCCCGCTGATGCCCCCTGCTCACGTCCCTGGGCAACTCCTGTTGGGAGCTGTACTGTCTGGAGCACGGCATTCAGCCCGATGGCCAGATGCCCAGCGACAAGACCTACGGCGGGGGAGACGACTCCTTCAACACCTTCTTCAGTGAGACCGTAGCCGGGAAACACGTGGGGTGAAATATAATCTAGTAGTCGTCCTCGGGGGCCCCCTTCCAGCTCGGGGCCCCAGGCTACTTTGCCTACGCATTTTGTGTTACATTGAAAACGGTGAAATAGGCACAGACTGTCTAACTTGTAGCACAAACACAATTAGAAAAGGCTCAGGGTTGTTACAGTAGGCTTGTTAATATTAATTAACCAGTGTCCTTCCTAATAATATGTCTGCAGTTTGTTCTTTAGCCACACTGTTCTTACCCAAACATCTGCCAGTAAAACTGTATAAGTATCTATAAGGACGGCAGTCCCCCAATATCGCCATCATAGGCCATGTTTGGGAATGGTTTTAGCATACTGATGTTGTACATCAGGACGTAGTCAGTTAGTGGATCCCCTGTTCCCACCAAAAGGAAACGGCCAGTCTTTAAGTTTCTTGCACCATTTCTTACACCGACAAGTAAAAAGGACATTACACCAGAAAAGCAAAAGAATAGTCATGAAACTTTATTTGAACATTTAAATCAAATAGAACATTGAGTCATGTGGCAGAACGTAACCGTGGACTGAACAGGTCCAGAGGTCAACTCAATATAAGCTGGTCAGCACTCATCTTCTGGAGTCTTAATACTCTTCTCCCTCATCCTCCTCGTTGACGCTGTCAGTGCCCACCTCTTCGTAATCCTTCTCCAGGGCGGCCATGTCTTCTCTGGCCTCTGAGAACTCGCCCTCCCACGTACCAGTGGACGAATGCCCTCTTGGCATACATCAGGTCAAACTTGTGGCCCAGGCCTCGGCGATGGCGGTGGTGTTGCTCAGCATGCACCTTGGCCAGATCTTATCCTGGAACCACAGTCGGGGGCTGGTAGTTGATGCCCTCCTGCCCAACCCCTGCTGTCCCCCCCCTCCTGCTGCCACGCCTCTGCTGTCCCCCCCCCCCCTGCTGCTGCACCCCCCCCCCCTGCTGATGCCCCCTGCTCACGCCCCTGCCCCTGGGCAACTCCTGCTGGGAGCTGTACTGTCTGGAGCACGGCATTCAGCCCGATGGCCAGATGCCCAGCGACAAGACCTACGGCAGGGGAGACGACTCCTTCAACACCTTCTTCAGTGAGACCGGAGTCCAAGTCCAAGCTGGAGTTTGCGTTGTACCCCGCTCCCCAGGTGTCCTCAGCTGTGGTGGAGCCCTACAACTCCATCCTGACCACCCACACCACCCTGGAGCACTCCGACTGCGCCTTCATGGTGGACAACGAGGGCATGTACGACATCTGCCGCCGTAACCTGGACATCGAGCGTCCCAGCTACACCAATCTCAACAGGCTGATCGGTCAGATCGTCTCCTCCATCACCGCCTCCCTGCGCCCTGAACGTGGACCTGACGGAGTTCCAGACCAACTTGGTGCCCTACTGTGGGAGCCATAATCAGCAACCTGTGGCCCTTGATTGATTGCACCTGGGACTTGTGCCTCTTGAGAACTCGCCCTCTCCCACGTACCAGTGGACGAATGCCCTCTTGGCGTACATCAGGTCAAAATTGTGGTCCAGGCAGCCAGGCCTCGGCGATGGCGGTGGTGTTGCTCAGCATGCACCTTGGCCAGATCTTATCCTGGAACCACAGTCGGGGGCTGGTAGTTGATGCCCTGCTGTCCCCCCCCCCCCCCCCCCCCGCTGATGCCCCCTGCTCACGTCCCTGGGCAACTCCTGTTGGGAGCTGTACTGTCTGGAGCACGGCATTCAGCCCGATGGCCAGATGCCCAGCGACAAGACCTACGGCGGGGGAGACGACTCCTTCAACACCTTCTTCAGTGAGACCGTAGCCGGGAAACACGGGGGTGAAATATAATCTAGTAGTCGTCCTCGGGGGCCCCCTTCCAGCTCGGGGCCCCAGGCTACTTTGCCTACACATTTTGTGTTACATTGAAAACGGTGAAATAGGCACCGACTGTCTAACTTGTAGCACAAACACAATTAGAAAAGGCTCAGGGTTGTTACAGTAGGCTTGTTAATATTAATTAACCAGTGTCCTTCCTAATAATATGTCTGCAGTTTGTTCTTTAGCCACACTGTTCTTACCCAAACATCTGCCAGTAAAACTATGTATAAGTATCTATAAGGACGGCAGTCCCCCAATATCGCCATCATCGGCCATGTTTGGGAATGGTTTTAGCATACTGATGTTGTACATCAGGACGTAGTCAGTTAGTGGATCCCCTGTTCCCACCAAAAGGAAACGGCCAGTCTTTAAGTTTCTTGCACCATTTCTTACACCGACAAGTAAAAAGGACATTACACCAGAAAAGCAAAAGAATAGTCATGAAACTTTATTTGAACATTTAAATCAAATAGAACATTGAGTCATGTGGCAGAACGTAACAGTGGACTGAACAGGTCCAGAGGTCAACTCAATATAAGCTGGTCAGCACTCATCTTCTGGAGTCTTAATACTCTTCTCCCTCATCCTCCTCGTTGACGCTGTCAGTGCCCACCTCTTCGTAATCCTTCTCCAGGGCGGCCATGTCTTCTCTGGCCTCTGAGAACTCGCCCTCTCCCACGTACCAGTGGACGAATGCCCTCTTGGCGTACATCAGGTCAAACTTGTGGCCCAGGCCTCGGCGATGGCGGTGGTGTTGCTCAGCATGCACCTTGGCCAGATCTTATCCTGGAACCACAGTCGGGGGCTGGTAGTTGATGCCCTCCTGCCCAACCCCTGCTGTCCCCCCCCTCCTGCTGCCACGCCTCTGCTGTCCCCCCCCCCCCTGCTGCTGCACCCCCCCCCCCTGCTGATGCCCCCTGCTCACGCCCCTGCCCCTGGGCAACTCCTGCTGGGAGCTGTACTGTCTGGAGCACGGCATTCAGCCCGATGGCCAGATGCCCAGCGACAAGACCTACGGCAGGGGAGACGACTCCTTCAACACCTTCTTCAGTGAGACCGGAGTCCAAGTCCAAGCTGGAGTTTGCGTTGTACCCCGCTCCCCAGGTGTCCTCAGCTGTGGTGGAGCCCTACAACTCCATCCTGACCACCCACACCACCCTGGAGCACTCCGACTGCGCCTTCATGGTGGACAACGAGGGCATCTACGACATCTGCCGCCGTAACCTGGACATCGAGCGTCCCAGCTACACCAATCTCAACAGGCTGATCGGTCAGATCGTCTCCTCCATCACCGCCTCCCTGCGCCCTGAACGTGGACCTGACGGAGTTCCAGACCAACTTGGTGCCCTACTGTGGGAGCCATAATCAGCAACCTGTGGCCCTTGATTGATTGCACCTGGGACTTGTGCCTCTTGAGAACTCGCCCTCTCCCATGTACCAGTGGACGAATGCCCTCTTGGCGTACATCAGGTCAAAATTGTGGTCCAGGCCTCGGCGATGGCGGTGGTGTTGCTCAGCATGCACCTTGGCCAGATCTTATCCTGGAACCACAGTCGGGGGCTGGTAGTTGATGCCCTGCTGTCGTCCCCCCCCCCCTGCTGCACCCCCCATAGGCCATGTTTGGGAATGGTTTTAGCATACTGATGTTGTACATCAGGACGTAGTCAGTTAGTGGATCCCCTGTTCCCACCAAATGGAAACGGCCAGTCTTTAAGTTTCTTGCACCATTTCTTACACCGACAAGTAAAAAGGACATTACACCAGAAAAGCAAAAGAATAGTCATGAAACTTTATTTGAACATTTAAATCAAATAGAACATTGAGTCATGTGGCAGAACGTAACAGTGGACTGAACAGGTCCAGAGGTCAACTCAATATAAGCTGGTCAGCACTCATCTTCTGGAGTCTTAATACTCTTCTCCCTCATCCTCCTCGTTGACGCTGTCAGTGCCCACCTCTTCGTAATCCTTCTCCAGGGCGGCCATGTCTTCTCTGGCCTCTGAGAACTCACCCTCTCCCACGTACCAGTGGACGAATGCCCTCTTGGCGTACATCAGGTCAAACTTGTGGTCCAGGCCCCTGCCCCTGGGCAACTCCTGCTGGGAGCTGTACTGTCTGGAGCACGGCATTCAGCCCGATGGCCAGATGCCCAGCGACAAGACCTACGGCAGGGGAGACGACTCCTTCAACACCTTCTTCAGTGAGACCGGAGTCCAAGTCCAAGCTGGAGTTTGCGTTGTACCCCGCTCCCCAGGTGTCCTCAGCTGTGGTGGAGCCCTACAACTCCATCCTGACCACCCTGGAGCACTCCGACTGCGCCTTCATGGTGGACAACCGGCGACTCCTCATCAAACCCCGAGTGACTAAAAGCAGGAGAAGGCGGATTAGTCACGACAAAGTTGGAAAACTCAAGCCAAGCACTGAGACGAAGGAAGAAGAGGACGCGACCAGCCTACAGGCAGGACGTTGTGAGTTTGTTTGGATTTAAATCCTTTAAATTTAGATCCTACCTGCATGAGAGAACGGTCGGGAAAAGAGAAAGGACTTCATGAATGAAGAGGAAATGTGGAAGCGGGAATAAAACCTAAATTGGAAAGGTTTAAAGGGCTTCTGTGGAAAAAGAGGAATTGTTTAATCACACAGCTATGATCATCACAGAACTAATTGACAATGAAGGAACCGCCAGCTGAGCGCTGCGGAGGCAGAGGAATTATTCAAAACACTCATTGCAACTCGCAGGGGAAAATTGGCGGTTTGCACCCGAAAAATGAATGAAATAAAACTTCTGCAGGAAGAAGCTGCGGCTGAACAATTCAGTGATGTTTGGAAGGGTCTCGAATCATTAAATCGAGCGTCGATGAATTTAATGATGTGCATCAATCTTTGCAGGCGCTCTTGTCAGAGGAGGAGAAGGCCAATACTTAACCACAGGTATCAGCAATGTCTCAGGAAAACGTTAGGGTGATGGTGCAAAACCAAAATGAAATTGCTGAACTTGACATGTGTTCAATGGAGACCCGCTATCCTACCAGTCTTTCATCAATGCATTTAAACATCTCATAGAGGACAAGACTATTAGTGGCCAGGATAGGCTCTATTTTCTGGACAGTTCACGTCAGGTCCGGCCAGAGAATTGATGCGCTGCTGTCTACATGGGGATGCGCAAAGAGGATATTCAGAAGCAATGCAACTGTTAAAGAGACATTTTGGTGATGAAATGAAAATTGCCCATGCTTACCTGGATAAGGCACTGAACTGGACTGCTGTGAAAGCAGATGATGGAAGGGCACTTCATGCATATGCCTTATATCTGAGGGAATGTTGCAATGCAAGACATAGAATACATGGATGAACTGGATGTTACATCAACTTTAAAGCTGTTGGTATCCAAGCTCAGAACGATGGCGGATGAAAGCATATGAGCTCTTTGAGAAGTCAAACACAAGGGCTCGATTCAGACATGTGGAATTCATGGAGGCACAGGCAAACATCTTGTTGCACCCCATGTTCGGAGAAATCAAAGACACAGATTCACCTCCCAACAAACGATTAGCCACAAGGACATGGTCACTGTGGCAGCAGCTGAGGCCTGCAATACCAAACAAGTTCCCAGAGGGCAGCAACACACTGACACCAACGTTGCTATGGCGACATGTCCTTTCTGTCAAGGCAAACATGCAATTATGGATTGCCTGAGGTTCAAATCAGAATCACATGAGCAAAAGGTTGAGTGCCTGATGAAGAGTGGTCACGGTTTTGGATGTCTAAAGAAAGGTCATATGAGTAAAGATTGCAAGAGAAGACTGGAGTGCCAGGTATGCCAACGGAAACATCCAACACTATTGCATGTTAATAGGAACTGGAAGGAAACTGGACAAACCCTGCCTCCTACAGAACAAAAGGAAACCTCTGTCAACAGTGCACTGGTCTCAACAGGGGCCTGTAAAGAATGCGCTCTAGCAATTGTACCAGTTCAGGTGAAAGCTGCCAAAGGTAGCAAGTCTGTACTCACCTATGCTTTTCTTGATCCAGGGAGTTCAGCTACATTTTGCACTGAAAACCTCATGCATCAGCTGAATGTCAAAGGACGCAGGACTCAAGTCCTTCTGAGAACAATGGGACAGGAAAGACCTATCCAGAGTTATGAGTTACAAGGGCTAGAGATAAGCAACCTGGATGGCAAGGGATATATTGAGTTGCCGGAAGTATATACGCAAGCCACGATTCCTGTTTCCAAGGAAAGCCTTCTTACTCAGGAGGATCTGGAAAGATGGCCGTACCTCAGTGGAGTCCAACTAACAGCGATTGATGCTGACATTGAAATGTTGATCGGAATGAATGTTCCTAAGGCCATGGAACCTTGGCATGTAATTAACAGCCGAGGGAAAGGACCGTACGCAGTCAAGACCAAACTAGGATGGGTGGTCAATGGCCCGCTCAGCTCTTGTTCTGCGATGGAGCCAGGATCAAGGTCAGCTACAATCAATCGCATCTCTATGGAGAATCTGAAGGGTCTTCTAGTGAGACAATACAATCAGGACTTCCCTGAAAATTAACATGAAGCCAAGAAGGAGATGTCATGTGAAGATAGAAGATTCATGGATATAGCAACAAGCTCTGTCGTTCTGAAAAAACAGCACTACCACTTACCTTTGCCTTTTCGGGACGAAGATTTAGTGATGAACAACTATGAGATGGCAGCACAGTGTACTGTGAACCTTGGTAGGAGATTCAAAAGGGATTCTGCCTATGCTACAAAACCTTTATGAATAAGGTACTCCACAAAGGCTATGCAGAAAAGGTGCCTCAAGAGCAGCTCCTCAGGAACGACGGCCACATGTGGTACATACCGCATCACGAGGTATACCACAGACAAAAGAAGAATCTGTCGTGTTCGACTGTTCCTCGTCATATCGAGGTCAATCTCTGAACGCTGAACCTCTCCAAGGTCCTGATCTGGCTAAATCGCTTCTAGGTGTACTGCTAAGGTACCGTCAGGAACGGATAGCAATAACGGCTGACATTGAAGCCATGTACTACCAAGTACAAGTACATGAAGACCACCGAGACTTTCTCAGGTTCCTTTGGTGGCCTGAAGGGGATACGACCAAGCTGTTGGAAGCATACCGGATGAAGGTTCATCTCTTCGGGGCTGTGTCATCCCCCAGCATCGTGAACTTTGCCTTGCAACAAACAAGACATGACAACTCAGACAAATACAGCATGGAGGTACTTGATACAATCAAACAGGGCTTTTATGTGGATGATTGTCTCAGGTCTGTGGCTTCCACGAGGCAGCGGTCAAGCTGATAATGGACCTGAGGGAAGCATGCTCCCAAGGAGGCTTCACTCTCACCAAATGGGTCAGCAATAGCCCAGAAGTACTCAGAACTGTTCCTGAGAGTCACCGCGCTCCGTTAGTGCAACAACTTGACCTGGACCGACAAAACCAACCTCTTGAAAGAGTACTAGGCGTAAGATGGAACATCCAAAGACACGTTCACCTTCATGGTTTCCATCAAGAACAGAGCCCCTACAAGACGAACTATCCTTTCCATGGTCAGCTCCATCTATGATCCCCTGGGTTTCCTTTCACCCTTCATCCTCCAAGCCAAGCAAATCCTGCAGAGACTTTGCATTGAGAACTGTGGATGGGATGAAGTTATCCCAGAGGAAGCTATCAAAGCCGTGGCAAAGATGGCTGATGGAGCTAGAACAGCTCGGCAGATTTGAAGTTGACCGATGCATAAAGCCTGTCAACTTTGGACCAGTGAGGACTGCTGAGCTGCATCATTTCTGTGACTCCTGTGAGGTGGGGTTCGGTACTGTAAGCTACATCAGGCTCACAAATGACCGAGGAGATGGTCATGTTGCTTTTCTACTGGGGAAAGCCAGAGTAACCCCACTGAAACAAATCACCATCCCGAGACTGGAGCTTGCGGCTGCAACGCTGGCTGTGAAAGTGGATAGGATGTTGCAGAAGGAACTGCAGATGTAACTAGAGAACTCTACGTTCTGGACCGACAGTAGTTCAGTACTGAAATACATTCGCAACCTGTCTCAAGGACATCAATGGAGGCACGTACGATCCAAGGACAATCCAGCAGACGACGCCTCACGTGGATTGCACATAGAACCACTTCTGAATTCCACCAGATGGTTGAAAGGCCCGGACTTTGTCTCAGGAAGAAGCTGGATGGCCCAAAGGACCAGAGGATATTGGCGACATCCCTGCAGGTGATCCGGAGATAAAAAAGGACACTATCACTGTGAATTGCTTGAGCATTAGCAACAGTGCAACTAGAGAAACTCATGGCCCCTAGCCCGTGTGATAAAGACTTTGTCGGGGCCCAAAGGTCTGGTTCGGAGTGTCTTGGTTCAAACCAAAACCAACATTCTGCAAAGGCCAATAGATAAGCTCTGCTTGCTTCTAGGAGCCGACGATTGAGCCTAAAACAAGATTTGTCCAAACCCCAACCCCCTGACCACTACGCACACACATCCCTCTCCCGTCCATACCTAGATGAACTGTTCACCTTCACACTACATCTTCATTGGACTATCGTCTGGACTGTATAGCGTGGCTGTGGAACTCAGGCATGGACTTTGGGGGGGATTAATGTTGGGGCATGGATATTGTAAAAACAAATGTTGAATGTTACTGTATTATGTTTATTATAGCTCCATGAATTATTATTTTGATAATTGTATAGCGATGGCGTCTCCAATTAGGTGCCGGTATGTGGGAGCCATAATCAGCAACCTGTGGCCCTTGATTGATTGCACCTGGGACTTGTGCCTGAGCAGGGGCAATTAGTGTGATTAGTCCCACCCCGGTATATAGGGTAAGAAAATGTTTGGAAGCCAGGTTAGATTTGTGGAGAGCTTATAGTTTTCCAACCACACATACATTGTATCGCACATTTGGAACCGCACAGATCCTGTACTTGTTTTACGGTTGATATGGAAAAGTCAACGAAAAAAAATGCTTTCAGTTTACCATACAAATTCTACTTTGTGAGTGCTTTATGGACAATGTGTGCGTCGGCGACTCATCAAACCTCAAGTGACTAAAAGCAGGAGAAGGCGGATTAGTCATGACACCTACCCTCGTATCCACTTCTGACCACCTACGCCCCGGTCATCTCCGCAGAGAAGGTCTTCCACGAGCAGCTGACGGTAGCCGACATCACAAACTCCTGCTCAACAGTACGGGCTGATCAGTTTTTTACAAAATCAATTCCAACTTAAATGTTCTTTCAGGCAAATTGAGGGCAAAGTGGTGGAGATCTCTCGATTGCCGGAGATATTTGCCGAGAAGGTCCTCCAACAGGTGAGCTCTCTACATGAATAAGCTTAATATACATAAATGCATTAATATAATAAATGTACACCTCGCTGATGGACATTTCTGTCCGTGTGTCTTCCGTACGCCAGGAAACGGAGATAGACAATATTCACCAGCTGGTCGTGGGCACCACGGAGAATGTCAAAGAAGGCAACGAAGATATTCGAGAGGTAAACTACTCTCCATGAAATACGTTGTCAACGTACATCTTGCCCACATTCAGTTTTTATTAATCAAGGTACAGCTAAGGGAGTCCAGTATTTCGTGGTGAAACACGTCTCTCTGTGTCTCAAGGCCATTAAAAACAACGCTGGCTTTCGCGTGTGGATCCTCTTCTTCTTGGTGATGTGCTCCTTCTCCCTGCTCTTCCTGGACTGGTACGACAGCTAACGCCTCCCCCACCACACCTGATTGGGCGCTACGCCACACCGCAGGAAGTGACACGCTGACCTCCTCGCCTGTTTTGTCTGTTTTTGTTCAGCTTACACTGTAATAGTGTCTTAAAGACTAAATTAACAAGATTCAGATGACCAAGTTGGTGTGCATGAGACTTGTTTGTTTACACGCTGGGCCTTAACGCAGAGCACGGTCGTCGTCTGTGGCCGTGGGGGGGCAGCTTCTGTGTAATACAGCACCTTGTCCACCAGAAAGCAGCAAACCTTCAGCGTTTTGCTTTTAACGTGCTCTATTCACTTTGACTTGTGATTGGATAATCTGAATTGATGGTTACAATTGTTAAGAGAGGTTTCAGTTGGTCCTGTCTTTACGTTTTATTGACTCCAATGCACTAGAGCAGGGGTTCCCAACCTTTTTTGTGCCACGGACCGGCAGATACATGAGAAAAATCTCGCGGACCGGTTGTCAATATTCGGGGAGAGACGGGGAGTACCCGTCGTTCACTTAAAAGACCGGCACGTCACTAGCGCGTGACGCACTAGTCTCTTTAGTAGCGCGTGCAACTGAAAGTCTCTTGTTATGCCGCCGATATACAGTGCTGCTCGAAAGTATGTGAACCCCCTAGACATGGTCATTGTAATTGTACAAAAATGTAAAATAACCTTATTAAATGTATATCCAAACACCAATTTGTAAAGCAGGACTTTCCAAATAATGGACACAAACAAAGAAAAATGATGTATTTTCATTATTTATTCAAAAAAAGTGTTTTCTCCCACAAAAACTGAAAATATGACTTGTGCAAAAGTATGTGAACCCTTTTGGTTAATAGCATGTGGCACCTCCTTTTGCAGCCATTACTGCAATCAAACGTTTTCTATAGCCACTGACCAGTCTCTCGCATCTGCTGTGGGGGATTTTTGCCCACTCTTCCTTGCAGAACTCAGCCAGTTGAGAAAGGTTGGAGGGACATCTGGCATGTACCCCCCGCTTCAGGTCTAGCCACAACATTTCAATTGGATTGAGGTCCGGACTTTGACTTGGCCAATCCAGAGTACGAATCCTCTTTTTTCTGAACCATTCCTTGGTAGATTTGCTGGTATGTTTTGGGTCGTTGTCTTGTTGAAAAACCCATTTACGGCCCAGTTTCAACTTCCTGACTGATGGCTGGAGATTCTTATCAAGAATTTGCTGATACACTTCAGAATTCATGTTTCCCTGGATGATATGGAGTTGTCCAGGTCCAGAAGCAGAGAAGCAGCCCCATACCTTAACATTTCCACCACCATGCTTCACTGTTGGGATGAGGTTATTTTCTTCATGTGCTGTGTTGGTTTTTCTCCAAACAAAGCGCTTACGATTATGACCAAATAATTCTATTTTGGACTCATCTGTCCAGAGAATGGACTTCCAGAAGGCCTCTGGTTTGTCCAAGTTCTCTCTGGCAAAGTTTAAACGGGCAGCTTTGTTCTTTTTGGAGAGCAGAGGCTTCCTTCTAGCAACCCTCCCATGAATGTCGTGTTGGTTAAATTTTCGTCTAATTGTAGACGCATGTACATTTACACCTGACGCTGCCAGAGAGCTCTGCAACTCTTTAGAGGTGATGTGTGGGTTGTCCTTTACCTGATTTATTATTCTACGGGTGCTTCTTGATGTTAGTTTTAATGGGCGTCCACTTCTAGGCAAAGATGCGGTCATCTTGGACGCCCTCCATTTGTAAATTATTTGCCTCACCGTGGATGGATGGAGCTGGAATCGTTTGGAGATTGTCTTGTAGCCTTCTCTAGACTGATGGGCTGTCAGTACCATTTTCTTGATTTCCTCGGGTATCTCCTTTCCTCTTGGCATGGTTGATTCGTATGGGTACACCCTGGCACTGCAGTCGTTTGGTTGTTTTTCTCTCTCTTTTAATCTGTGTTGTCCAACCCTTTTCCTAATGATGTCTCATTTGATTGGTTTGCTTAATTGACTAATTAAGCACCCAAAAGTGTTTCACCTGAATCTGTTACCTCCTTGACTTTACCAATACAGCTGGGGGTTCACTTACTTTTGCACATCCACTAATTCCATGTTTCATGTATTTTTTTGGCTACTCACACAATTCCCTCTAAGAAAGTACATGGAACTGTTAAACATAAACCTGACATTTCATATATGTAAAACTTGTGATGATAAAATAGGAAAATCATGGTAAAACAACAGAAAACTCGTAACTGTTCAAGGGGTTCACATACTTTCGAGCAGCACTGTATACCGTATTGACCCGAATATAAGACGACCCCGATTATAAGACGACCCCTCTTTTTCAAGACTCATTTTTGAAGAAGAAAAAATTTGAAGACCAAATATTTTTTTTTATAAAGAAAATTATTTTATTTGAAACAGGCTAGATAGATTGCAATGAAACGGTAGTGCAATAAAATAGTAGTGCAATAAAACAGTGCAAAATGTCAGAACATCAGTCACAACACGTCTTCTCATTCAGCTGCGTCTTCTACATCGCTGGGATCGCTCTCACTCCCGCTATCGTCACTCACGGTGTCTGCTTCCCCCGTCTCCTCCCACAGCACGTCATCCTCGCTGCCATCCATGGCATTTGATACGCAGCATTTCTTAAACGCACGAATGATGCTTTCTGGGGAAATGTCAGCCCATGCTTGCAAGATCCACTCACAGAGCAAACGTACTGCAGGCTTTCTGATTTTTCCAGACGGTGTCAGTGCGTGATGACCAGCCAGCAGCCACTCGGTGTATCTCTTGCGCAGATTAACCTTGAATGGTTTGTTTACGACCACATCCAACACCTGCAGCTGGCTTGTCATTCCACCCGGTATGATCACTAGGTCACCATTCAATTCTTTGACTTGCTTTTTGACTGGCTCAGTCAAGTGTCCGCGGAAAGCATCCAGAATCAGCATGTTCCTCTTGTTTCTGAGTCCCCCACGCCGTCTGCCCCACACCACCTTGAGCCAGTCCACCACAAGCTCCGTCTCCATCCAGCCCTTTGCCTGGACACGTACGATGATGCCAGCTGGCACTGCCTCTTTAGGTACAGTCTTGCGCTTTAAAATCACGTACGGGGGAAGTTTGGTCCCATCTGCGAGGCACGTTAACATGACCGTTACTCGGCTCTTCTCATTTCCAGTAGACTTCACAATCACTGATTTGTCGCCTTTCTTGTGCACAGTGACGGATGTTGGCATGTCAAAATACACCGGTGTTTGATCAGCATTGCCCATCTGATCAAGGGGGTATGAGTGCTTCTTCCTTAACTTGATGATATATCGCTGATAAGAGAGTAGCTTCTCTCTGAAGTCTGAGGGCAGGCGCTGGGCAAGGCTTGTCCTGCGTCGCAATGACAGCCCGTTACGCGACATCATTCTTCTACACCAGCCCATGCTAGCTTTGAACTCGGTGGGTGGTATGTTGAGCTCTTTGGCGATTTCCAAGGCTTTCAGCTGTATTACAGCTCTGGTAATTGGCATACCTTCATTGCGTTTTTCGCTCACATACTCGAACACCCTCCTGTCAACCTCCGGGAAGCGGCCCCTTTGCGGACCGCGGAAGGCTTTCCTCTGACTGTGAACATTTCTAAGACGGTCTTGTTGGGCTCGCCATCTTCTAACGTTGCACTCAGTTACACCATATTTCTTTGCTGCTCGACAGTTGTTTGATGTCTCTGCTTCATTTGTCACCATTATTTTAAAATTGGCATCGTAACTTTGTCTCTCCTGTTTATTGACTTGCCCTACTTTTGAGCCACTTTTTTCAAGTTGGTCGCTGTCTCCATTTCTACCTCTCCAGGTAACTGTTTTTATGTACTGTTACTTTAAGACTGAGTTACGGTACTTTAAGTGTTGCGCGGTGTCTCGGAACACGCGTTTGGGGCGATCTGTTGTTGTGCAATTACATGTGCAATTACGGTACATCGAAAAGTCTAAACCCCGTTTATAAGACAACCCCGATTATAAGACGACCCCTCTTTTTCAGATTTTTTTTTTTCCTAGGAAAAAAACCTCGTCTTATATTCGGGTCAATACGGTATTTAATCTATATATATAGATTATACCGCCCATATATACCGCTATATAATCTATATATATATATATATATATATATATATATATAGATTATACTATATATATAATCTCTATATATAGATTATACCGCCCGCCGTTCACCTATACTCAAATTATTTGAGTCAAATATGATGATAAACACACAGCTGTTTCGTGGCCCGGCAGTAACACCTCCACGGCCCGGTACCGGTCCGCGGCCCGGCAGTTGGGATCCCCTGCACTAGAGGATACTATGTAGACTTGCATTGTTTGGGCAAATAATGTTTAGGATTCATTGATATTAACTTTTTGTAACTGGACTGAACTTGACTCATTCACTTCCATGTTAGACTGATGTCCAGGTCTGAACATCACTGTTCAAATTGTACTGATGCACCGCTTGTAACCTAATAAAAACACTAATGAGTAAGATATTATCTTGTGTAGACTGTCCTTCAAAATACATGTTTAACATTATATCTATACTAAGCTGTACTAGGATCAGGACAAACAATTGGTTGTTTGATTTCTGCCCTTAAGAGCATGTTTATCAAGATGCTTATCATGCAAAACATTTATTCTAGAGTTTATCCAGAACCACGACATGCTCCATCGTCCTTCGGGGAGCTTGCCATCGAGCAACACAGGAACTCAAACCGCGTCCCTGCTAGTGTCATGCTTGTCACAGCAATAGAGCTAACGAGACACACAAATGCCAAGAGGACCAGTCAGGGTAGTGCTAAATAAATATTAAATGATGTCCAACACCCATGTTGGCCAAGTACGCCATCCTTCTAGATCTAGACGAGAAGGTTTAAATAGAACCACACATGAACAAAGCAGACATCAGTTAATGGAACAAATGAAGGTTTGTTGAGTAATGCAGGGCATGATTAAAGACTGCACCATCCTCGGCATGTTAAACGCAGAAACAGCCAAGGTCAGGGGCGGACTGGGGCAAAAACACGGCCCGAGAATATATACCCGACCAGCCCACTCTCCAGGGGGCGGGGATGGGGAGGGGGACGAAGAGACCAGCCTGGGTTGTTTCTTCAGAAACCCGTCTGAGAAAGACCTCCCAGAGAGGAGAAGATTGTGGATCTGTGCTGTTAAATGCGCCTCTGTCCCCGAAGAGGGCAAAGAAGGGAAGCCATCAAAGTACACATGTCTTTGCAGTGAACATTTAACCCTCCTGTTAGTAGGGTCAAGAACCTAAATTCCGTGACCATTCTCTGGCTAAGATGTTTCGATTGATGATTTGACTTCTATGGCCCTTTTATAAAAAATGTTGCCCCCAGGTCCCTCCCAAAAATCCCGGGCTTTTTTGCCAGAGGGCCAAATCCAAGATGGCCGCTGGCGGCATCTTGAAAAATTAACTTTTGAACCAGAGCACCTAGAATCATTTATGAAGACAATTTTTCATGCAATTCAACCATGAGGATTCCGATTCTGACATCAGTTTGACGTTATGACATCATTTTGACCCAGAAATTCAAGATGGCCGCCATCCAGTAGAGTGAAAACGTAACTTTTGAATGTTTTTCAGTCTATACAAGACTTCTTCTAAAGTACATTTGACTTTTTAAACTATATTTGATCATTTATTCTGGTAGATCATGCCATTACCTTTCAAATTATGTATAATACACCAAGGTTTAAACAAATATAACTTGGTTGGCACACTGATTTTGAAGGTGTAGTCATTTAGTAGAAAATACAGTAAGACATGTATTAGACATGTGTATGTGGGGGGCAGGAGGGGGTACTGCACACCGTTGTAACTGGATGTTTCTGCAGCGTCTAGAACGTCTTGTATGGGAGTATGAGGCCGAACATCCAGGATGAGCATGCACGCATCAATGACGCCAAGACTGTGTCTCGGGCACTGACTGAGAAGGTGTCTGAGATGCAGGCAGTTACACCATATAGGACCATCAAGCGCGGTGAGCCTCCCATCCGCCCTAAGCCCACTACATTCTCGTCAAGTACAGAGCCTCAGTGCAAGCGGAGCATTATTCATGCACTTGCTTGTGCGGACATGAATGGTGATTGCCCTGATGCAGCTGAGCAGACAATCCCTTCCTACAGCGGGTTTCACGCTGGCTTGAATATGGAGCAGAGGAAGAGCAAGGCTTATTTTCATACGTCTTACAATCAACCGCCCAACAAGTCAGTTGTGAATGACGTCATGGACAAGCTGTCTACCATCATCGCCACTAAGCGCATGCCCTTTGCCTTCTTAGTGGGAGATCATCCTGTGTATGTCCTCATCACCCTGCTCAAGGCCGAGAACCCAAACAAGTACCGTGACATTGTGCCCTTTCTTGGTCCCTTCCATACAGTGTGTGATGATGAGCGCTATCTACAATGGGAGTGAGCTAGGAGATGTACTTGAGGCGGGAGGAGTTATTGCCAAGGGCTCCGTCGATCGTGCGCTGAAAGGCAAGCATTACAAGAGGGGGCTGCGTTGCTTGAGGCTCATGTATGAGGCGCTCCTGAGTCAGCTGGTAAAGGGGAGGCTCGTGCCCAACCTGGCTGATGAGACGAGGGAGAACCTTGAGATTCTGAGAGATACAAGTCTCTCCAAAGAATCCCGCGCTGCTGCTCATGTGGCACTGGAGGATGATGCTGACCTTGAGAGCCTCATCACCAACCTCTTCACCCAGGTGGAGGCCAGTGACATGGCGGACTACTGGAGGGACTTCCTGTCCATGACAGATGTGCTCATTCAGAATGTGCACGCAGTCCATATCTGCAACTGGGACGAGTATGTCAGCTCTCTGCGCGCCATGCTGCCATGGATGGTAGCATACGACAACAATAAGTATGGGAGGTGGCTGCCTGACTTCTGGGCAATGCTGACATCTCTCCCTGCTGATCAGGTCGCCTTCCTTCGTACTGACTTCACTCAGTCCATCACAGGCAACCCCTACTCCAACATGGCCTGGGACATGTGGATCGAGTGTACAATGAACAAGGGTAGCAAAATGAAGTCTGGCTGGCTCTCCATCCTCCAGAATGAGAAGCAGCTGCTGGTGCACTCCAGAAATGTGAACAATGTGGCCCAGATCCGGGCAGCTCACAACACCCTGGCCAACCGAAAAGAAGCCAAGAGAAAGCACATGGAGTGTGGCCCGAAACGGATGCGAGAAGATGAGCAGTGCGTGCAGGACCTGGTCGCATGCATGCATGAGTTCGACTCCTTCCCGTTCGACCCGGCCTCACCCACCCTCCGCACCCTACAGTCAGCCATGCCTGCCTCTGATGAACTCATTGCAGACTTCAACTCAGCCCATTCTGCAAGAGAGGAGAAATTGACCAGCTTCTTGCAAGACCGGGTGTTCAGTAAGAATACCTCCCTCCATGCACGCTTCCCTCTGAGCAAACGCTTGATGTTTGCCAAGGTGCCATGCACGGAGAAGCCCGGGGAGGACAAGGCGAGAGCTGCTGAGATGGAGCGGAGCGCTCTCAAGGCAGTGATCGACCTGGTTGAGGTCAGTCAACTTGTGAACCTCCCTGAGTTGCTGGAACATTGTGTTGTCGAGGAGTGTGTGGCCTTATTCAATTCCAAAGGCACTTACAGGAAGACGCAGAAGAGCAAGCTCATCCAGAAGCTATCTCTCCAATCTGTAGATCTGCAAAAACCCATACATTGCTCTCATCGACATGGGCATGATCTGGAGGATGGCAACTCCATCAGCAAAAGATCGGCAGACGCAAGATGGCACCCCATACAAGTGGTCGGACTACGTCCACAAGGTGTCATCCATCATCCTTGCCCGCCATGGTGATGCTGACCGTATCATCTGTGTGAACGACCCGTACGATGCAGCATACTCAACTAAAGACAATGAGCATTCAGAGGGATGCCCCTCTGCCAGAGCATTCAAAACACTGCTGTGTAGCATCAGCAACAAGGCGCGGCTGCAAAAACGAATATGCCGTTACCTTACAGACCTTGCACAGAATGTAGATGCAGAGATTGTCTACTCTGTTGGCTCCCACTGCACCAACTTGTCAACCCAGCAACTTATGCAGAACTACAGCTTTGACCAGTCTGAGGCTGACACCATCCTCTTCTCTGCTTACGCAGTTCTGCGCGAGTCAGGCTACAGTGGCCCTGTTGTCATTGATACAGCTGATACCGATGCCTATGTCGCGGCAGCAGCCATCTCGCAGCAGCTGCCTGGTATGCTCTGTATCAAGAGAAAGCAGGAGACAGTCTTCTGCCGTGGCCTGGTGACTGAGGAGATGGCAGACTGTATTGTGCAGCTACACTGTATTACAGGCTGTGATGCCAACTCGGGCTTCTATGGCAATGGTAAGTCATCGGTGTATGACACGGTGGCAAAGAGCCCTGTGGCACGACGGCAGCTCTCGCGGTGCGGAGATAGCCTTGACCTTGAGGAGGAGGTGGTAGAGGAGCTCTTCGAGTTCACACGACATGTGATCTATGGCGACAAGAAGAGTAGCACCATGGCTGAGGCCCGTGCCGCGAAGTGGAAGAGAATGAAGAACAGATAATTCACCCGTCTCCCTCCAGATGCAGATAGCCTACGCCAACACTACCTCCGCGCCAACTACTTGGCATATCTAGTGCGCCACCCCTCCCTGAAGCACCGCCACTCGGACATGGCTGGGAGCTGGTGGGTGGTCGCTGTCGCCCTGTCCGCCACACGCAACCTGCTCTCCCGAAGCATCTACCTGCACCAGGGCCAGCTGAAGAGAGCGAGGAAGATGAGAGTGAGGAGGATGATGAGGAGGAGGGAGATGATGATGTACAGAGTAGGGGGGATTCATCGGAATCTGATGATTCAGAATCTAGTGAGGCAGACTGCTCTGATTCGGACTGATCATACAGTATGAAATGTTTTAAGGTTTCATTGAGAGCACGTGTCTCTTTTTCAATTTTGTTATGTTATTTTGATAGGACTCCACGGTTGGTCAGTGGCTTCCTGGTTGTGCACTAAGGAGTGTTCATATTAATAATAATCTCTGGGATTTGTTAAATTGTTATCTCTTTTGCCTCTGTTGGATAACACTGATAACTATTCAAGTTACAGCTATTAAAAAGATCTTATTTTGAAGTATAATTAGTTCTCTTGTCATACATTTATCAATTATTTTACTGCAAGAGATCCTTATGGAGGTAGTTTGTTTAAAGTACAGCAGTACCAAGGTTTTCTACTAAATGCCTACACCTTCAAAATCAGTGTGCCAACCAAGTTATATTTGTTTAAACCTTGGTGTATTATACATCATTTGAAAGGTAATGGCATGATCTACCAGAATAAATGATCAAATATAGTTTAAAAAGTAAAATGTACTTTAGAAGGTGTCTTTTATAGACTGACATTCAAAAGTTACGTTTTCACTCTACTGGATGGCGGCCATCTTGGATTTCTGGGTCAAAATGATGTCAGAATCGGAATCCTCATGGTTGAATTGCATGAAAAATTGTCTTCATAAATGATTCTAGGTGCTCTGGTTCAAAAGTGAATTTTTCAAGATGCCGCCAGCGGCCATCTTGGATTTGGCCCTCTGGCAAAAAAGCCCGGAATTTTTGGGAGGGACCTGGGGGCTAAATTTTTTATAAAAGGTCCATAGAAGTCAAATCAATCATCAAAACATCTTAGCCAGAGAATGGTCACGGAATAGGCCTTTATCACACTTCCTGCTTCCGGAGCCGTGAGCAGTGTACTCTTTCTTCCGGTAGTTACCCCAGATACGGGACAAACTGTGGCCGCCTCCTCTCTGTTATTGTAATGTACCGGCTGCTCAACGTCTAAAGTTTAGACGTTGAGCAGCCGAGCAGTTGAGCAGACGGAGGTAGGGCTGTCTTTGTTTAGACTCTAAACAAAGACAGCCCTACCTCCGTTTACACCATTACCCAAAGACAAACTCCTCCGCAAGTCTTGTGTAAGGCTGATAAGGAGGATGAAGGTCCCTCGTTTCATGTTCTCAGGGGTAGCGCGTATGTCTGCAGTTTGCACTTTGACAAGGAGAGCATATACGTCTCGAAAGGTGGGCGGAATAGGCTAATAATGTCGTGTGTGTGTGATTAAAAGCACTGGTCCTGACCCCCACACACACTCCATCTCTCATCCGAATAGAGCCACATAGTCGGGTATGTGTGTGATTTAAAGCACTGGTCCCAAAAGTAGGGCTGGGGGATACGGACCAAAACCCGGTATTTTTTGGCTGCGTCGCGATATACGATATATATACATATCTCCATATATATATACATATCTCCATATATATATATATACATATCTCCATATATATATATACATATCTCCATATATATATATATATATATATATATCTCCATATATATATATCTATATCTCTATCTCTATCTCTATATATAGATGGAGATATCTCTATCTATAGGTATTTTATACAAATTCGGTTTTAACTCAATGCCACAAGTATGTCACAAGCACTTTTATTTTAAGACAACTCATATTCACAAGAATAACAGGCATTCCCTTTTAGAAAATATACAGCTGCACACTACATATTAACACGTAAATGAAAAGGTACATTGAAATCCATCAAATAAATTGCCTATATTATATACATAGGCATACCTCTGCTTCTACACAAAATCACCTTCGTTATTCAAGATTCAAGATGACTTTATTTATCCGGAGGGAAATTAAGGTGAGACAGGGAGAATAAATGCACACAAGTATACTAATACCTAAAAACGAAATAACAACAAAATAAACTAGTATAAACAAAATATAACTAAATGAAATGTAAATGTATGTGTTATATGGCGATATATCCAGATAGCCACAAGACAATGTCGGGGAATTGTATGATTCGGATTTAGTCTTCTTCACTGAAGTGTTCATTCACTAGTTGAACCACATCGTCTGGACCGACTTTTGGAAGGTTATGCAGCGATGTTGTCCAGCAATAACTGTCCACCATGGTGAATGCCAAGCTGAATGCATTAACCGGAACTTGGGATACACTGCTTCAGCGATTTTTAACGGGTACTTCCGGCGTTCTAATCTAACGTGATATAGGCCTAACAGGCCACACAAGATCTTGCATATTCCAGGTTGTGGTTGAAGGTGTCGTAGGTTGGCCCCTAAGGACAGCACTGCAGGGTCAGGAAGGGTTCCTACAAACACAAGTAACAGGAACCATTCATCAGTCAATTAAATCAGTAAAGCACCATCTGAAGGTTTTAATATTATGCCCATGTTCTAAAAAAAACTACACTAAGTGATGAAATTAATAAAAATGATAAACATACCTGCATAGGCTCGATACAGCGTGGATTTGACACTGCTGCGTCCAGGAGCCTTAGGCTTCCGGACCACAAGTTCATCCATGGGTTCCGGACTTATCCCCTGGAATGACACAAAAAGAAAATAGATGCTGTCAGAGAATATCGGGATAATTCAACACGCAAGTCATATTGTACATCCCTCTTCAGGGAACTGCTGCTTTGAGAAATAGAGGGAAACTCCATGCAAATGTATACACTTTAAGTGATGTCTTGCGAGTCTTAAATGCTAGAATCTTAAACATCTTTGAGTAGTCGATACAGTATGTATAGCTATATCTGAGGGATCCAGACAAAACATACCTGTGTCCTTGGTCGGTGCCATGACTGAATCTCACTGGTGCAGGCCAGTGGTGTTTGCACACTTTTCACCCCATGATGCTGTAGTGAGCCGTCTGGAATAGGAGTGCGACCACGTGATTACACAACACCTTTCCAGCAGCACACAAACAGGAGCATCCATTTAACTGCACGGGTGTAACTGCACGCAGCACAATCTAGAAATGGAGAACATGTACAAAAAATGAGAGAATCTGCAACAGCAGACATGGAGCAGGATACACACACACACACAGACACAGATATATATACACATATATATATATATATATATATACACACATATATATATATATATATACACACAGAACAATGGATACCGTTCTCTGTCTGTAGTTGAACTTATCTGACACACTGGTCATTTTCATTAAACCCTACGAGCTAGCAAGCTAGCGGTGACACAACCGAATCTAAGCACTCTGTGTGTGTATATATAGATATATATATCTATATACATACACACACACACACCGAATAATGGATACCGTTCTCCGTCTGTAGTTGAACTTATCTGACACCAACCTTGCGAGCTAGCAAGCTAGCGGTGACAACATAATCTAAGCACTCTGTGTGTGTGTATGTATGTATATATATGTATGTATATATATATATATATATATATATATATATATATATATATATATATATATATATATATATATATAGAGACAGAGAACGGTATCCATTATTCGGTGTTTATATATATATATACACACACACACACACCGAATGATGGATACCGTTCTGTCTATAGTTGAATTTATCTGACACACTGGTCATTTTCATTAAACCTTACGAGCTAGCAAGCTAGCGGTGACAACAGAATCTAAGCACTCTGTATATACATATAAATATATATACACAGAGAACGGTATCCATTATTCGGTGTATAATGGTGTGTATATATATAAATACACACCAGTATACACCGAATGGATACCGTTCTGTCTGTAGTTGAACTTATCTGACACACTGGTCATTTTCATTAAACCTTACAAGCTAGCAAGCTAGCGGTGACAAAACAGAATCTAAGCACTTACCTCTATACTTGAAGATCAACTTCTCGTAAAATAACTTGTATCCTTTTTCCAGTTTAGACTCCTGCACTGTAGAGTGTTCATTCACTAGTCGAACCACATCGTCTTGACCGACTTGTGGAAGGTTGTGCAGCGATGTGCAGCGATAACTGTCCGCCATGGTGAATGCCAAGCTGAATGCATAAACCGGAACTAAAGATACACTGCTCCGGCGGGTTCTTCCGGCGTTCTAATCTACTGTGATAAAGGCCTATTGAGGTTCTAGACCCTACTATGTGCTGTTTGCTTCTAAGGGACGGAGAGGATGTTCGGGTCAATTCGACTTCAAATTCGATGTCAAGTTTGTATTTATGTGTAACTTGTGCTTTTTCATTTAGGAATTGTACCTAAATAATAATGCTCTTAGAAGTAGTTAGCGTGTGCGATAGCAAAGGGTTTGACTTGTTTAGGTTTTATAGTCGATATAGAGATACAATGCAATTCGCATTTGCAATTTGACCATGTCTGTAAAGCGCCTTGGGTGTCCAGAGAAGCGCTATATTCAATTGAATGTATTATTATTATTATAAGGTGAACTTAGTAGTGTTTTTTTGTAGTTTAAACGGACACAACTCATCTCCCATCATGCCCTGCTCCTCCCAGAGCCTCACCTGTGTTTTGTCTCTAGTGGTTGACCTAATACTCCATGGCTACTGATCTTTACTATAGTCTAAATTGTCCTGGAATTGTGTTAATACAGACTGGATGTTTAAAGTGAATGCTATATATACAGTATATATATACAGTATATATGTATATGTATGTATGTGTATATATATATATATATATATATATGTGTATATATGTATATATATATATATATATATATATATATGTGTATATATGTATATATACAGTGTGTATATATATATATATATATATATATATATTTATAGCTAGAAAAATATGCACTTCAATAATATTACTTTTTGTATTCATATATTTCATATATTTGTGTTAATAATTAGTATTAATTAATGTTGGTATGCTAGTATTGAAGTAATTCTAATCATTTATTCATATTGTATTATGTATAGTTAACCTATTGCTTGATAGTGGAAGTATACTAGTATTAATATTTGTATAAATGTAAATAGATTTGTATTAGCAAAGTAATGAGTATTGACATATTGACCAGCAGGACATTAAGTTGTATTCAAGACCACTGACCTTGATGTGTATGCAGATCATGTCACAGCACACATTAACAGGCTAGTGGAGGAATGCATCCCAACCAGGTCTGTTCGCTCATTCCCAAACCGCAAACCATGGATGGTTTACTTAACTACTAAACTGCTAGGAGTGCTGCCACTTTCACTTTCATAACGTTGTCATTAACAAACCTCTGACTAAAGGTCAGAGGTCAACTTATTTGAAATATAATGTGATTTAGCCTGTGCTAATCAGTCAATAGAGGACCTAGTATTGAGTAGTGTAATAGCTGCTATATAATATGGTAGTACCTAGTAGTGTAGGCTGTAGTACCTTGTGTTATGTAGTGTTTACTGTAGGGTTGTTCTATACCTAGTATTGTAGTGTTTACTTTAGTGCCCAGTGTTTTAGTGTTGGCTGCTACAGTCAACCCTACAGCACTGGGTACTTCAGCACTACACAATTCTAGCTACTACCTAGCTATGTGTTGTCTGTAGTACATATTGTAGTTCCAATAGTATTGTTACCTGTGTGTTTCAGAGCAGGAGATCGTAGGGGGAGGTGCTCTTGTCCAGGAACCGCAACTTCCAGAACCTCTTCAACCAGGAGGCGGTGCCTGTTGAGAGGAGCTGGGAGGAGTGGTCCACTAAAAACCTCAACAGGCCCCTTTCTATCTCTCTCTTGAATTTCAATGAATTAGACCAGACCGGTAGAAGTATTACAGACCATGGATTCGTCAGGACAGCATATTCAAAACAAAATACATCCAAAATGCACGTTTAATACTGCTATTAAACATAAACGCATTAAGCATGTGGGTGTTGAGGGACCCTTACAGGTGTGTGTGTGTGTGTGTGTGATCAGGGATAATGACTATTGTAGGGCGGGGCTATACCTAAGAGTTTCTGATTGGCTAATGATATATGATATAAAGAAACGGTAGGGAAAAACAACTAATTTTAACCTAAATATGGCCAAGAGGATGGGTTATAAAGATACCAATACATTCTCACCTGTAGAAGATGTGCACCAAATGTGGTGAAGATTGGTTGTGAAGGTTGTAATCTGCGAAAACAATGCACTGATTGGTCACGGAGACATGCGGACATCGCCCCCTTGAGGTTGATTTAGATATGGCTCATACAGAGTGTTCCTGGGGTGTTGGGGAAGCTTCACCCTAAGGTCATCGGTCAATCTGTCTGTTTGTCCTCACAGATTTCAATGGTCTCGTTGATTTGAAGAATCTAGAATCTAGAGTATAATAGAATAGAATCTAGGTTTTAACAGTCTGTCAACGTTTTTAGGTTTTATATTGAGATTGAACAATATTCACTGAGCACCCCGAAGCAAATAGAATAGTAGGATTACTTTATTTATGACCAAAAGTTTACATCAGTGTTGAAAACCTAATTTCAATAACACATTTTGCTCTTACAAGTTTACGTCAATAAACCATTCCTTCTGCTGCTGTCTGTTGGCACTTGGTTCCCATACTTGATTTACTTCCAGTAGCAAAAAGCACTTTAAAGATAATAACTACATTGTTTTTAAAAAGATACATCCTTTATGCCAGCTACTGTGAGCGACTGATATAGAACACAACAACTACAAATAGATTGTTCTAGTACATCCACTCAGACTAGTATGTTTTGAAACAGCTACCGATGAGCCATCTAAGCTAATTAATTCAAAGCATTGCACAAGACGAGTATCTTCACATTGCAATGCCAAAAACATTCAATACAATAAATAGATTATGCTGGTTAAAAAAGAGCCTTGCCCTTCTTGTGTTCTCATGTCCACTTCTTCCATTGTTTCTATGTGTGTGTGTCTTTTGTCCATGTTTAGCATTGAGGGGACATAAACACGGTCGTGGGTTAAAAACATATTTAGACTGTTTTAATCTAGTGGCCAAGGAGTCCATTAACCACACTGGATGTGAACGGACCGAGGAACTGTTCTAGAAAAGACTCGGCCTACCTGTCAAATCGAGTGTGTTCACACTCTTTACAAGACTGGATCGGGGACTCGAGAGACCATGTCAGACGTAACACATCAATGTTGGAAACAAATGGCAGATTAAAACAGTTATTCAAGTCGTACGTGCTGTGATGTGTGTGTTGGAAACAGACTAACACTCATTTCACAACTGGTGTCCTTTAGTAAAGCCAGATCTCTATTTACCAATGTACACACGGGACATTGTCTGTTGTTGTTGTGTGTGTGTGTGTGTGTGAGGTGTTTCTATGTTTTCAGGTGCTATCTTTAAATATGTTATTATAAAGTGTAAGGCAACCCTATATGCTGCTCAAACAAAACAAGGAAATCCATCCAACTGGTAAACCCTATTTGCTTCCCGCAAAATGACTCCAGCTAAAATATCCCTAAAAAATAAATCCCTCGCCTCAGATCGGACCTTCCTGGACCTTCAGCCTTAACTCGGTCAACACGACAGCTCAGAGGAACATTCATGTTGTTGATCCCCGAACCAACAGGAGCTTGTTTTAGGTTCCTCGCTCGAAAAGCACAGACAAACATTTCGGGTGGCGGTCGCCAACGCAGTCGACGCAGACGACACCGGCAGTGGGAGGAGGGACAGAAAGATGGAGAGAGAGAGGGAGAGAGGGGGGGAGAGAGACGAAGGGCGGAAGGCGAGAGATTTCAGGCCAACTTTTGCGCGGTCTCCGTCTCCTGCTGAGTGACCTTCTCCTCGGACATGACGGTCATCCACGGCGAGACGGAGCGTGTGATGGTCTGCTTGGCCACGTTGTAGCGGTTGATGATGGTGAACAGGCGACCGCGCCCTCCCGGGCCCTGGGGGGGGTAGTAGCCGTACATCCCCGCTGGCATGCAGCGCCCTTGCTGGAGGAGGGGGAGGAGAGAGAAGAGGAGGAGGAGAGGCAGAGGAGGAGGGGAAGAAAGAGGAGGAGAGAAGAAGAGGAAAAGGAGAAGAGGGGGAGGACAATAAATCCATTGTTTATCCCTGGAGGAGGTATAGGAATGATGTTATGGCAAGAAACGGGAACATGGATACCCAGAAAACTGAGATGAAGAGTTCAACTGAAATGACAAAATCAATGTCAATATTTTGATGTATTGATAATACTTAGTGTGAGTCTTAGTGTGTCCATTTATCTTTTGTACACACCTTGTGGAGGTGCGGGAGCAGGACCGTGTGTGTGTGACTGCGCTTGTGAAAACTGATTTGATGATTAGGCCTTACGGTAAATCAGCTAATAGTCACCAGCAAGGGAGAGGCATGATTCTCCATGGCAACAGGGGTTTCGCAAACATCGGTGTGTGTGTGTGTGTGTGTGTGTGCTTAAAAGGTCAACTCGGTTAAAGTACCATCTGGTAAAGTATCCCGCGGAGGAAGCTGCAGCATTAGTTTGATTAAAAATAAATAAGTTAGAAAAACAAGATCTGCACACTGTCTTATTTCTTTGGTATCAAACCCCTGAGTTCAAATCACCGTGCGTTTGGTATGGTGTTTTTTTTTTATTGTGTTGTTACTGTTTGTCAACCGGTTTTGTATCCAATTGTAACTTTCTTCTTTTGACAAATGATATATCAATGAATTCTGAATGTAGCCAAAGCCAAAGGTTTAAATCAGGTAGACTACATTCCTCTTCTATGTCTCATCAATCAACGTCTGGGTTCTGAATTCCCAGGCTGTCATTGCATTACAGGCCCCTCCCCTTCCTCTCTCAACCAATCCAAACCAATGTATGTGTCACTCATGCCCTCCTCCACCCCCCTTACCTCTGGGACTATAGGCTCCACCTGTCTACAGAGAGAGATGGAGTCCTGCAGGGCCAAGGAGCTCCATCCATAGTCACCACCTCCACCATCACCACCACCACAACCTCCTCCACCACCATCACCACCTCCACCACCAGCTTCACCACCACCTCCACATCCACCACCTCCACCTCTACCACCACCACCAGCATCATCACCACCTCCACCAGCAGCTTCTAGACTCCATCAGGGGGTATCTCACCTGACTACGGCTCTGTCTTCCCCATGAAGAAGAACAATTTGATGGCGTCTATTCTCTCTCTCTCTCTCTCTCTCTCTCTCTCTCTCTCTCTCTCTCTCTCTCTCTCTCTCTCTCTCTCTCTCTCTCTCTCTCTCTCTCTCTCTCTCTCTCTCTCTCTCTCTCTCTCACCGTGTAGACGAAGCTCTCGGGGCAGGGCTGCTCGTATTGGTACACCTTGTAGACCACCAGGAACACCACACACACCAGGAAGGCCAGGGCACACACCACCAGCAGAGTCACCTGGGGATGGGGGGGGGGGGGGGAGAGATACACAGGGAGGGACCCCGGCCCGATCAGTTCTAATTAACACTCACACGCTCACACATGCTGCAGCGCGCAGTACAGTTACCTGGATCACTAAGACCTTCATCGTCTTAGCAGGTATACATAGCGGTGTAGAAGTTAACTCAGCCGCTCAGTCTCTCTCTAATTTATGGTCCTTGCGTGGGTGTGAGTGTGAGCGTCGACCGCTGGTTCCGTCGCAATGTCATCTGGTGATCTTTATTCATGTGAGGATGATGACGCGTGGTACACATGAACCTACACACGCACCTCCTCAACTCGTCTTTACGTAAGTTAAACGGATGATAAGTGGTCCGCTGGCGTTGCCAGGGGACGGAGAGAGAGAGAGAGAGATGTGTGATGGCGAATACTGCGGCGGCTTTCTCTATAGCATATAGATACAAAATATATATAATAATGCTGCATGTATTCATCCATCGTCTAGTGCTTATCCGTGGTCGGGTCGTGGAGGTAGCAGCTTCAGCAGGGGACTCTACTGGCACTTTAAATGTTTAAATTGTTCTTTTTATGTTCATTTTTATTGTATATAGTATTTTTTTATAGTATTGTTTTTAAAACATTCATACTGTGGGAGGGAATGTGGAGGAAGCATTCCATTGTACTTGTTGCAAATGGCCAATAAAGCATCTTGTATCTTGTATCTTGTATCAGACGGGGATTGTGAGTAGATCAAATAGGGCAATCAGAGAAAATACACCGACTGGCGGCTGAGTCGAGACGAGGAAGAAGAAGAAGATTTCCCACGAGAAAGTCAAATCCAATCCCGGAACCCCTAACCTCGATGGTTACATCTCCTCTTCACACTCTTGAATGTGTGAAGAAGCAGCAGTGAAAGTGTTGCAGGCAGGAGGACAGGCTGCACCGACACACACGGTCGGTGGTGGTGGCAGCCCCCCCCCCCCTCTCCTCTCCTCCTCCTGGGGGTTATGTAACCGTGTCTCTAGGAGACCAGAGGGCCGTGGAAGACGACAATAAGAGTGACTTCATTATTATTTTTTCCCCGTTCTTGACGTACAGTCTTTCACGCTGCGTGTCCTCTACATGGCGTAGTTAGGGCTTTGTGCGCTTTGAGTGACAGTGGCGCAGTGGTCAAAGCAGTGAGCTTAAAATGGTCTTCTGGTTAAAGCTCTTTGGTGTTTAAGAACACAATATGTTCATCCCATTCATGCATATGAACATCCATGCATGGAGGCTGATGTTATGAATTAAATATCTATTTCTTGGCGGCGCATGATGTGCTTTGATAATATGTTTGATTCATCCCCAACTCTCTCTCTCTCTCTCGTGTGATAACAATTGACGAGTGTCAGGAGGGATGCCGTGTTGGAAACAGCTCGTGACGTGAACAGAATCGGCAGTTTCCTTCTTACACATCAAAGGACATACTTTCAAAATCAAAGGCTTTGATTTGATTTATTTGAGTTATTATATTATATAATATAATATATATAATATTATAGTTATTATTATTATTATTTATATTATTATTCATATTCATGTAACACTACTAATAATAATAATAATTATTATTATAATGCTGACAATTATTATTATTGTTATTATTATTATTATATTAATATTTTTGTTGTTATCATACTTATTATAATTAATTGTATTATTATCATCATCATCACTATTATTACAATTATTCAAATACTTTTACCCCATACGCGTCTAATGAGCATCCATGGTTCAGCTATAATCTTGCTGTTCGGATGCTGTCGCCATGGCAGCAGCAACGGAGCGAACAAATGAATGAATGTCTGAGGTGTTTGGGGGCGGGGCTATAGGTGGTGCATTATGCATTCTGTCATGTGCGCAGCCAAACAGAAGGTAGGCAGCGCTAGAGTCCTTTCTCTCCTGCTGAAGGTGTATGACACAAAGTGACATGTTCTTTCACACACACACTCTGATGAGACGAGGAGGGAGGGAGGGAGAAAGAGAGGGAAAGAAAGACAGAGAGGGAGAGTAGGGGGTGAGGGAGGAAGGGAGAGATAGAGAGAGGGAGGGAGAGAGAGGGAAAGCAAGAGACAGAGAGGGAGAGTAGGGGGTGAGGGAGGAAGGGAGAGATGGAGAGGGGGAGAGAGAGGGAAAGCAAGAGACAGAGAGGGAGAGTAGGGGGTGAGGGAGGAAGGGAGAGATAGAGAGAGGGAGGGAGAGAGGGAGAGAGAGGGAAAGCAAGAGACAGAGAGGGAGAGTAGGGGGTGAGGGAGGAAGGGAGAGATAGAGAGAGGGAGGGAGAGAGGGAGAGAGAGGGAAAGCAAGAGACAGAGAGGGAGAGTAGGGGGTGAGGGAGGAAGGGAGAGAGAGAGAGGGAGAGAGAGAGAAAGCAAGAGACAGAGGGAGAGTAGGGGGTGAGGGAGGAAGGGAGAGAGAGAAGATGGAGAGGGAGAGAGAGCGAGGGACAGATAGAGGGAGGGAGAGAGAGGGTGCAGAGGGAGAGACACAGAGAGGGGGAGAAATAAAGGGGGAGGGAGGGAGGGAGGGAGAGATAGAGAGAGGGAGGGAGAGAGGGAGAGAGAGAAAGAGAGAGAGAGAGAGAGAGAGAGAGGGAGGCAGGGAGAGAAAGAGAGGGAAAGCAAAAGACAGAGAGGGAGAGAGAGGGTGCAGAGAGAGAGACACAGAGAGGGGGGAAAGACAGGGGGAGGGAGGGAGGGAGGGAGGGACAGATAGAGGGAGAAGATTGAGAGGGAGAGAGAGAGAGAGAGAGAAAGCAAGAGACAGAGAGGGAGAGAAGAGGGCGAGGGAGGAAGGGAGAGAGAGAAGATGGAGAGGGAGAGAGAGAGAGAGTGTGCGGAGGGAGAGACACAGATAGGGGGGAAAGAAAGGGGGAGGGAGGGAGGGATAGAGAGGGACAGATAGAGGGAGGGAGAGACAGAGAGGGGGAGAATGAACAGGGGAGGGAGGGAGGGAGAGATAGAGAGAGAAGATGGAGAGGGAGAGAGAGAGAGAGGGAAAGCAAGAGACAGAGAGGGAGAGCAGAGGGCGAGGGAGGAAGGGAGAGAGAAGATGAGAGAGAGAGAGAGAGAGAGAGAGAGAGAGAGGGACAGATGGAGGGAGGGAGAGGGTGCAGAGGGAGAGACACAGAGAGGGGGAGAAAGAAAGGGGGAGGGAGGGAGAGATAGAGAGAGAGAGAGGGAGGGAGAGAGGGAGTGAGAGAGAGTGCAGAGAGACATAAAGGGAAAGAATAAGAGGAGAAGGGTGTGTGTGTGTGTGTGTGTGTGTGTGTGGTGTGTGTGTGTGTGTGTGTGTGTGTGTGTGTGTGTGGTGTGTGTGGTGGTGATGGGAGGGGAGGGAGGAGGGAGGGAGGAAAGGAAGTAAAAATACACACACTATAGACCCATAAGCCAACATGACAGCAGTAGAAAAGCGTGTTTCTTACCTTGAGCCGCTCTGACACTCCTTCGATGATGCTGATGGAGAACTCCGCGATCTTGGGGGACCTCAACTTCACCTTCTTGCTGTCCACCTCGTAGTCGCTCTTGGTCTTCACCACCACCTGGACACACAAGCACCACCATCACCACACACACACAACCACCACCACAGACACACAACCACCACCACAGACACACAAGCACCACCATCACCACACACACACAACCACCACCACAGACACACAAGCACCACCATCACCACACACACACAACCACCACCACAGACACACAACCACCACCACAGACACACAACCACCACAACAGACACACAAGCACCACCACAGACACACAACCACACCACCACCACCACCACAGACACACAACCACCAACACAGACACACAAGCACCACCACCAACACAGACCACCACAGACACACAACACCACCACCACCACAGACACACAACCACCAACACAGACACACAAGCACCACCACCAACACAGACCACCACAGACACACAACACCACCACCACCACCACCACCACAGACACACAACACCACCACCACCACAGACACACAACCACCGCCATCACAGACACATCACAGACACGCAACACCTCCACCACCACAGACACACAACACCACCACCACATACACACAACCACCGCCATCACAGACACACCACAGACACACAACCACCACAGACACACGACCACCATCACCAACACACAACCACCACCACCACAGACACAACCACCACCACCACCACCACCACAGACACACAACCACCACCACCACCACCACCACAGACACACAACCACCACCACCACCACCACCACAGACACACAACCACCACAGACACACAACCACCACAGACACACAAGCACCATCACCACAGACACACAACCACCACAGACACACAAGCACCACCACCACAGACACACAGGCACCACAGAACCAACCACCACCACCACCACCATGGACACACAATTAGACGCGCCGACTGTTATACACGCTGCAAGATGTGCACCATTGAAGACAATCTGCGAACAATTGCGGCCTATATCGGAAAATCAGACCATACCCAAATGTCTAACCTTGACTGTTGATTGTTATCGTCAAATAATAACAAAGGCTTGATCGAATCATAGTGTATTGTAATTGATTGAACCATGGACGATGATGAGCGACGGTGTGTACCTTCCCCCCCGGAGCCGGAGCCTGCAGCTGGCTGGCGTCCAGCGGGGTGATGAGAGGGATGGTGTCGAAGCCGTCCTCGTTCACCACCACCACCTGGCCCTGGCTCTTCTTCTCCACCAAACTGCTCCCTAGTTTCACCATGGTTGTTTTTTAATTCGCGATACACCTGAGAATAATGAGAAGAACCATCAGTACTTCACATTCCAACCCAACCGATGTGCGGGCGATCTCCTTCTCTCTAACGTGTGTGTGAAATGTGTGTCTTAATATATATTATATATATTATATATATATATATATATATATATATACATACAGTATACATGAAACAACAACCACTGCATCACATGTGGCCGCTTTGCGTCTATCATTAGAAATCAAATCAATCTGTATTCTGCACAAAAGATAGAATATAAATGCATGATTAGAAATATAATAATAATAATAATAATAATAATAATAATAATAATAATAATACAAAAGCGCGCTGGTGTCCTCGGCTGCGGAATAAGACGCATGACAATAGAGAGGAGCCTGTCTGCTGTGCGTCGTGATAAAGACCTTATATAAACACAATTATAAACCTAATAGTATACGTACCTTCCTTGTCTATCTTCTTGATTCCGGAGCGTGCTTCTGTCTTATTATATCGTATATGTATGTTATATATTATATATTATATATATTACAGCTTGATGTTGCCGAGGTGTGACTCAGCCGATGTACGAGTTGGGGAACACACGGTACAGTACACGGCTGCAGGTTTTGTGCACGGTTGTCTGGCCGCGAAACGACGCCGCCGCCTGGTGACTGGCGGTACTGCAACTCCCCCCATCAGGTCAATTCACATCTGTTTCAGCCCAAGGAGAATGGATATGGGTTTTATTTTTAATGGGGGAAGTAGAATAGACGTCAAATACTAATCGATACTTTTATAAAGAAAATAATTTGTGATAGCAGAAATGGACCTGGTTTCAACAAGCCCTCTTTCAAAAAAACACAATACTATCAGTAGAATCCTCTATTTACATTTAATGAATGGAATATCGGCATTCATTTATGCTTTCATAGATTTAAAATAAGGAGGGGCAAAAATAAAATAAATATTTAAATTGGTTTAAGGTTATCGGTTCTTGACATTTAGAGACCCAGAAACTCTTAAATTAAAACAGTAAATATTTGACCCAATATCCCATTAGATGCATTGTTGGAAACTGACCACCAGGTGGCGCCAGACGCAAACACATTCATTTGGGCGAGTTGGCGGAAGGGGGCAATTTTATGATGTTATCAAGCCTTCTGGTATTTTAATTAACCTTCCAATAAAGTCTACTTTTCCAATCTAACACCTGTTTCTCACACGTTGAGGTCAAACACACATATATGTAGTAGATTCAACCACTAAATTCCAAACTCCCTCACACAGTTAAATAACAATATTGTAAGCCTAAGCATATATATGTACATTAATCTACATATGCTGTAGTTGTATGTTTGGATTAATTTATTTTCCCTTTATAGGCATGATGTTGTCCAGAAAGTAGTTTGAAAATTGTCCCTATACTTCCACACACTACTCCGTCCTCCTTTGGATGTATCGGACCAAGACTAAGTAAGCATGGCGGTATAGGCTGTAGTCGTGTAGTGTAGGCTATAATCCAGAAGTTACACTCCCCG